>QVAJ01000392.1:302558-558935 GCA_003546035.1 Mixornis gularis
TGTATAAACATAGTCTTTTCAACCTACACTATTGCTGGCCTTATTGCATTACTGATTCTGAAAAAACAGTGTTTTAAACATTTCTTTTCTCTTTTTTTAACGTGTTGCTAGCTATTCTGCTTTGGTACATATAAGAGAGGTGCCTCTCAACTGCACTCAATTGCTAGCCTGGAACAATAACTACTTCTGCATTTGAGGAGTCAGGGGAGGCTATCTCTGCTTAATTTGGGAAAAAGAATCTGGTAGGGATAATTGCAGCATTCCTGAGAGAGGGGAGAATATATCTGTATTCTCTTCCAAGAAAAAAAAAAACAGTTTTCCTCTTTGGTGAACTTGTACTTGCTGTTATTCTGCAAAGGATTGTGTCTGCATATTAATAGACAGACTACAACCATCAGTATTTTCTGCTGTAACTGAGTAGTGTCTATCAAATAACCTACTTTCCCAACTGCAGAGAGAAAAAATCTAGATAATTAATTTTGGAGCCATAAATAATACTTGATCTGCCAGGAGTAGTCCCTACAGGGACAAAATGGTTTATGGGACCCTTGTGGAGCAGGTAGTCCACATCTTGATATTATGAGTATCACATATTGAAGTTGCACACGGCCTTTAATCCCTGGGAGTGAGTTTGCCACTGAGAGTTTGCCTCCCTTTTGAGCCCTGGCTGGTTAGGGCTCAAGAAGGTGATTTGTGTAGCTATTGGGAATTTGGCTGAGGCATTAGGCTTAGTATTGTCAAAAGGAGGTGTTAAAGCTGTGAACTTAGAGTGCTGCCCAGCTGGCAGGCACCTTTGATTTTGCCAGTTCAAAGGAGCAGCACAGCATTTTAGTTGAATCACTAAAGGGCACTGCAAAATTCAGATGTTAAGCATGAGGCAGCTTCCTAGTTAAATAGGGAAATACAACAACTTTCCAGAGAAGCTGGACTGCACTTTTAAACGAGCCTTTGCTTCTTCCCCTTTTCCTCTGGCTGGGAGAGCCATGTCTCACCACTGAGCTTTATTTTCTGGGAAAAGCACTGAGGTTCCCTTTCTGGTTAAGTCACATCCTGAAGGCTTCTGCTAGATTCCCCGTAACTTTCTGCGAGGTGCTAGACGCAAATATATGAGTTTGGATAATTGTGCCTAATTAGAATCTGTCTGTGGTGTGGTTAATACCAGTGCAGCTTTGTTCAGCAGAGCTTTCTGCTTATCTCTAGGACAGCAGGACTGCAAACCTCCCACATGCGCTGCCTTTCTCCTCTGCCGCGGTGCATGGTTAGGGAGAGTTTCTTCTGGGGTAAAGAGAGTTCAGATTCGTGGAGTGGTAGACACTTTGTGATGTGGAAAGTAGAACTCAGTCTCATTATCTGATAAAGTGGTTCACTGGAAATTTGAGGAAGGGAAAAATAAAAGAGGAACCTTTCAGCAAGTAAGGCAGCATGAAAAAAATAATAGTGTTTGAGGTTAAACAATAAATTTAATCCAAAAGAGTTTTGATATCCAAAACAGTTTTGAGATTTATTTGAACTCTGAAATGATTTTAAAAGAATGAAATCGGTTTTGAAACGGAACATACAGAGAGAAACCAAAACGTTCCAGCTTTAATCAATTATTTGAATTCAAGATGCTTCAAACTTATTCTTTCAAAGAATCTGCTGTTGCAACAACACTGATGCAGGCAAAAGCAGTCGGTGCCTTTGCCTGCTTGTGATCAGGAGCTACGAGGATGTTACTCCACTCTGAAAGGCACAAGGCAGCAAATCCCAAAACAGGGCCTAGGAGTTCCAAGTCACACACCCCATCCCTGCAACTCCAGAAAAGTCTGTGGTTGTGACCCTTGCTCAACTTATATCTGGTACAGTGATAGCTATGGACCCAGGACTGGAGGAACTAGAAGGTTTCCTGGACAGTTGTGGCAGGGCTGGGTTTAACAGAGAAGTTAATATTTCAGTATAGGACTGGTCAGCAGGCTACATTAAACCCACAGGAGAACTGAAAGAGGATAAAGGCTGACAGAGGAGAAGAAGCAAGAATGGAAATGAAAGTGAGAGAAGAAAAAACTGATTTTGTCAGTGACATTGCTGTGATGAAAACCTTACTTATATATGAATGCAGACTTTTGTGTGATGAACCATACATGCACGGGACCCAAGCCTTTTTTCATGGATTCCCACAGGGAAGTGGGAATTGTGGCAGAGCAAGTCATTAGTTCTCATTTAGCCAAGGTAGTGGGGCACAGGATAATATTCAGAAGGACACATTTCTTGGTGGGTATAGAGGTACCAGTAGTCACTGAAGTAGTCAAGAAAATTAAGAACAAAAATTTTCAGCTACGATTAAAACCAGTTCAACCTCAAACATTGCTTTTCAATGGCCACATTTTCCAAGAAAGCAATCTTTACTAGAATCTGCAGGAGCATGCCAAGCTATTCTTCACTAAGTCCTTTCTTACTCATGATCTGGAGCTGGTAGGAGGGCCTGAGCAATTACTGTGGCCCATATAGTTGTGAGGAGAGTTAACATTTTTAATCATTTGAGACCAAAGAAAGAAATCTGCTGCTAAGCACAGCAGGGAAAGGCAGACTGGGGTTAGGAGTAGGTTAGAAAAAGTAATTGGCTTGGGATTAGGTTTTAGGTCAGGAAGCCTGGGCAAACTTTAATGCTAGAATGATCTTAACAAGTGCTTAGCTGAGACAACTGAGACAGGAGTAGCTGTGACACTGACCTGTAGAGGGTCAATGCCTGGTGTTAATGATGGTTGTGGGGGTGGGGGAAAGGGACAGCTGCGAAAAGTAGCCAAAGTTTGGGAGTTAAGTACTGAAAACAGCTACCACATTTTTGTGCAGTGGCCCCAGCAGCATAACAATCTGCTGCATGTCCAGCAGCGCGTATGTCTTTCCAAACTCACTTGCACATGAAACTGCACCACAAATTTCTCTAGCTGCTAGGAAGATCTCTGTTACTTGGAATGCCCCAGCTTGGTCCATTATGGGCATCAAGACTGTGCAATATGTCTAAAGTGCTGCTCAGATATGATGCCTTTTCTTTAATTCAACACTTGAAGG
Source organism: Mixornis gularis (assembly GCA_003546035.1). NCBI lineage: Eukaryota > Metazoa > Chordata > Aves > Passeriformes > Timaliidae > Mixornis > Mixornis gularis. The sequence continues at coordinate 305,607 of QVAJ01000392.1, forward strand.
AAATAATAAGTAATACTACTGAATGAATGGCTCCCCTAAACGTGAGGACCAAGCAGCACAGAACTTTGGCTTTCTCCCTGCTCTATGGGCTGGTGTCTCTAGGCACAGCTGTCATAGCTAATGAGTTATAAACCCTGAAACCTGCTTCAGAAGAGTGCCAGCATCCCAAACACAGAGATTCCAGGACCACACTGAGATGGGCACGCAGGGAACAGGCCAGTTAAACTGACCACTGAAGCCACAGCCTGTGCAGGCAGGGAATGGAGTGTGTCAGAAACGTTCTTTTTAACAGTGGCTCCATTGAACTGAACTGAATCATATTCAGTACAGAGCTGATCTGGCTATAAAGAAACAAGAAATACAATTAGAAGCTGTGTTGTCTTAGTTTCACCTTAGCATATTKCCTGTGTGTTGTGATGGATCTTAAACACTGGCAACATTCAGTGTATAGGAATGATGTGCAAAATGCCACTGTGACTTGTGCTGATAGCAGGCTTAAGGAAGGGATGTATCTTCAAAGAAACACATAACTTAGCGAGTTTACTTCAATTCAGCCACTGTGGCAATACTTCCTTTGCCAGGGAAATCTTTAAGAAGGGAAGAACTCTCCAGGAGCAGTTGGATGCTAAAAGAGATGAATGTCTCCTTTTATCTTGTTTTGGAGTGGTCTTTTCGTGGTTATCACTGGTTGAAAAGGTTTCTGTAGTGATTCCTGTCTCCAAGAGGCACAAGAATTGTTTATTCAAAGGTAGGTAAACCCATCTGCCAGGCAACAGGCTTCCCCCAGGCAGTAAGTTCTGCTCTCTGAGAGCTGCCATCCCTCTCTCCAGTAAGACTTCCCTGTAATTTGTCCCTGCAGGTCCAAACTACCCTTGAACACCTTAACTGCTATATAAACATTAAGATATGATTTTTTCTGGGTTCCACATGCACCATGGAGCCTGGCCGTGTGCCTAATGAGAAATGGTAAGCAACTGCCCAGTGAAGGGTAGCACTTATTTGATTATTTTTCATGTCAGAAATTCATCCCAGATAAGTGTTTATTGTGAGACTTTGATCTCAAAGATTTAGCTCTCCCTGCAGAGCAAAAGCAGATGCTTGGTAAGCTGTAGCTGTAGTCCTGACAACCCTTTCAAATGTCTAGACAGTGGAAAGAGATGATTACATCCTCTTTTAAACTCAACTGCAACAATTCAACACGCTTACCATGTTTACTTCAGGATGAACCTATTTACACTTTTGTTTCATGGAACTGCAAGTATCTAACACAATTGAAAGATGCAGGATGATAAGGTGGTCAGGACAAAAACCTGCTTTCATTAACAGTAATAAATCTGACAGATGCACTAGGTCACATGTGATCCTTATGTAGACTTTAGCGTGGACCTAGAGATTAAGGAATTTGATAACATGCATTTGCAGCTAATACTTATCATTTAAGGGTCTTGAAAATGTTAACACTTAGAGAAAGCCTATTTAATTAATGCTCATTGAAGAACACATTAAATCCCAGAGACAAGGCTGGGAAATGTCCAACATTGCTGATTTACCTTATGCCATGTATTTGAATGGTGGAAGAGAAAACTGAGTTAGCATAGTCATAGTGGATGAAGAGATATTTTAGTCTTACAAGACAATAGACTTAGGAGAAGAGATCTGAAAAGAGAAGGGAAGGAGATTTCACCTTAGTCAGCAGCCTCAAAAGATATATCAATTTCTCCAAGCAAAGCAGGCCATGGAAACTGGAAATGTTAATGTGCCAGGTCTGCCTTTTGTGACCCACATCACTGAAGCAGGTGTGGAAAAAAAATCTGGTAATGCAATTCAGGACTGTATTAGGTGCTTTCCAGTTTTGTAATTAAGAACCTGAAACTTTTCCTTTTGGTAGAGCAAAACTTCTGATTTTCTTGTTAATCTGTTGTGGAGTTTAAAATTATCTCAAGTGCTTCTGATAAATCAGAAGTACTTTTTCCTCTGGGAAAAGTAACTAACAAGATGATATTGCAACACAGAATCACAGAACAAGCTCTTTGGATGCTAGAGAACTTAGAATAGTTTGTGAATCTCAGGAAATTTATCCAGCTCAATACAAATATTTTAACAAAGGACTAAGTAAATATAAACTGTAAATACATTAACCTTTGTCAATGGCCAGCTGTTGATATCTTCAGAAAAACCCACACCATGGTATGCTTCTTTATGCTTGCAGTCAGTTGTCCAGATGACAATACCTACTTGTTTGGAAAGCTCAGGTTATTATTGTTGAACTGTGATCTTAAACTTGATTCAGGGATGTTTTGTGGACTCCTTTGTCAACTTCTCTGTCTCCTAACATTCATTTTGAGCAGTCTTATTTCATGTGATCTGAAAAATCTATTTCTTAGTAGTGTTTGTAGTGAAATGTAAGTGAAATGTCATCAAATCAACAGGAGTTCTTATTTTTGAGGATGATTTTCTGGATGTGTTTTAATGCTTGGTTACAAGTTCAGTTTGTTGCGTCTATTTCATTTACATAATAATGAAGAAATAGGTCTACAAAGATGTTTCCAGTATGGTCATGTCACTGGTTCAGACTGGATTTCAAAAACAAGTAGTTAGTAAAAACATACAAGTTATATCTATCTACTCAGTAAATATAAGATTTTTCTGAGATCTCAGTTTTATGCTACACCATGAAGTCTGATCTGAGTTTTCAGCTGCGGCTGTCAAAGTTGCTCTGCTAACATCTATAATATATTTTTTTATTTCTAGTGCAAAATGAATCCTACATACTGAAGGCATACTGTGTCTATGAAGATTTACCAAAGGTTTTTTAAAATGAAAATAGCATCTAAAGCTGGCAATGTTTGAATCCTAGCCAACAAAAAGGAAAAAAAAAAGAGGATAAACTTTAAATTTGGAAGCACTTAGCGAGCTTTTAAGGACAGATGACACATGATAATATTAACTGAAATCTGTTTAACTCATGAAGTCATAACTCAGTTTCTCCTCAAACCATGTTGCTGTGCTGGCAACAAGTAGCTCTTTAGCAAGATCAAATAAGCAGATGATGCAAAAGAAACAATTCCATTACGTTCCTTTCAGTAATAGAATAAGAAATCTATAAAGCTAATACCTTTGCACTCAGGATTTTATTGTAGTCTTATAAGGTATTTTTGCAGCTATATATTTCCAAATGTAATGGAACGTATCTAAAAGATGCAGGTCAATCAATGTCACACGTCAAAATACGTTCTGAAAAATAAACTTCTTTTTTTTGTAATCGATCATCCATTTCTTTCTGCCTTTTTTTTTCATTGCATTTCCCTTGTTTCTTTTTCTTTTTGCTCATGAAGAATGGTGCTTTGAGACAAGAAAGTTATGAACTGTAGGCTGTGTAAATAAGTTTATGTCATATATAGTTCAGAGATTTACAGTCTCTTTATCATTCAAGTGAATTGTTTTTTTGAGGTTTGACAGTAGTAATTTTGTCCAAATATTTTTCAAAGTGTTGTGTTTTCCTCACAGTTGGCAATTAAGTACCATACAGGCACTCTTTGACTGCCCCTAATGCACTCCTGAAGGGAAGAAGAATCAGAAAGAAAAGGTAAACCACGTGGGCTGATATAAGTACACTTTAATAATCCAAACAATAATGATAATGATGAAGATAATGATGATAATAACAATAATGATAATAATAACAACGATAATAATGACAACAATGGCAACAACAACAATAATATTAACAATAAGGAGAGGGAGAGAGAATAATAGAATAATAGAATCCAGGAGAAAGAAGTGATGTGCAATACAATTGCTCACTTATTCCCAGCCCATCCTTGAACAGTGACCAGCTCCTCCCAGACAACTTCCCCAGTTGATACACTGGGCATGATATTTATGGTGTGGAATATCCCTTTGGTGAGTCCAGGGTAGCTGCCATGGCTGTGGTCCTTCACAGCTTTTCGTGCCCCTCCTCACTGGCATACATGAGATGCTGGAAAGGCTTTGATTTTGGGTAAGCACTACTTAACAACTGCTAAAACATTAGTGTGTTATCTACATTATTGTTATATGAAATTCAAAAAACACAGCACTGCACCAGCTACTAAGAAAAAAAAATACATTTGTCCCAGCTAAAACCAGAATAAAAAGAAGACTAACTGCTTTTTTTAAAAAACTTATTATAATTTGAGATTTTGGATGTGTCTGCTTTTTTTTTTGTTTGGTTGGTTTTTTGCTTTAGAAAGATAACAACAGAACAGCACATTTTCCTAAATTCATTTCTAATTAGCTGTGACCCATTCCAATGCATGTAGCTAATATTGTTTCTTTCAGTCATTGAAACCCAAATAGAAAGCCTTACATTCCCCTTTTATCTACATTCCTTGTAAGTTCAGTTACACTGGTCTGAATAAGAGTTAAATATGCAGGACCACAGGGAAAGGTTTTTGGCTAGAGTCAGTCACATCACACTCTGGGCTCAACACTGCTAAGAAATTTAGCCAAGAAATTAGAAAACTAAGCCAGTGTGTATAAAATAAGAGTAAGTTGCAGTCTAGGGAGAAAAATACCCCAAACACATGCAACTGACTTGGGCCTCCTGATTTTTTAATTGTGCATACCACTTCACTACAACAATTGTAGAATATTTTCATTTTCTTGTATGATTGAAGAAAAAATTCCTCCTGGAAATCAATTTTAGATGTCCACCCTGATACCAGGCAAAGCAGTTTTACCTAGTTAAGATATCTGAGCACAGTCTTTAGATATTTTGAATTGAAACACTTGCTCCGAAAGAGTTATATCTGTTCAAAACATTTGAGGATCTGGAATATAGTGGCAACACCTGGCTAGATTTCAAGCCCTTCTCCAGAAAACCCTCTGAGGGTTACAGACTTGCCTGGAGTCTTTCAGCAGGTGAAATGGTTATGCAGGGAACAATTAGAGAATAACTGTTTCCTTAATAATATCTAACTTTTAAAAGCCTGTCATTCATATTTTCCCGAAAATGAGCAGTCTAACAGGTTACACTACCCTTGCTTTTGTTAAAAACAATGAAATGAAAAATAATTATATCAGCTGGCATTACTCAAAGGGTTTTACAATACTGATTTGTGAGGGAAAAGGGAGGGTAGGCGCTTACAAGGTGTGTGTGTGTGTCATGTACATACACCTCTGCCTGCTGGAAAATGTGAGACCGGGCTTCTCTGGTAGCARGAGAGTTGTGAGCTAAGTTTTTCACATTTGAACTTGGTCCAAATTTTAATTAGCACCYTTTTGGGTTGTGTATACTGTCTATCTGGACACACTCATTTAAATCCAACTTTTATTTTGGCAGTCACATAATGAAAGGCAAGAAAATTAAAAGCAGCCCAAATAAATGACACACAGACGCATGGATGTGATGTTTTTAAGTCCCTTTCCTGCTTTTTGACAGTTGCAGTTTGTGGACAGATACTGATTTTCAAAGAAGATGATGTTCTAACATGCTGCCTTTCCTGCTTTTCTCGTCTGCTGAACTGCATTTTCAAGACATGAAAAGTGCTTGAATTTTTCATATTATGACAAAATAGGAAAATATTGTTGAAATTTTATATTCCTTTCTAGAACGGCAGCTATTTTTCAAGCTTTACAGTTGGATTTGAATAAACTTTAGTGTGTATACCTTCCCTTACTTTCCACTACTCCATCCATAAAAATTTCCTTTGTCTTACATGCAACTCTAGAAAACATGTTTTCCTAATACAAACATTCACTGTTTTTCTAATGCTTGTTAAATGTGATGCAATTGTAATTGAAAGAGAGCGCAGCTCAAAGATGGAAAAGTAAGGGTAAATACATTGCCTAGGATTAAAAGAAAAAGATATAGGTGGTCTCATTAGCCTAATTTATCAAGATTCTCAAGCAGATGACACTTCATAGTAGGAGAGGAGACAGAGACAGAAGGTGTAGCATGAGCTTGTCATTCAGAAGAACTGGGCTCAGTTCTTATCACTGGCTTTTCCCAAGTCACTTGGAAAGCAGATTGCTCCCTTCTAATTCAAGAGAATACCCTGTCCTTACCTTACCAAGCTGTTGTGAGTGTCCAGCAGTGGCAGCTGTGAGGTCTGATACAAGGTAAGGGCAGCCCTGCAATAGATGGTGCTATTCCCACACTTCAGAACCAGGGTGTCCTGTGGTCTCTCACCTACAAGTCATGTACTGAGAAAGTCTTGATTTTATTTTTTTTTTCTTCTATGATATTCTCACAGAAAACAAGATTATTAAAACATTTCCCCCTACCTTCCTCAAATAATATTCTGCTTCCTTGCTTTGGGGTTTTTATTTGTTACCTACTATTATCTCTCCCTACAGCAGTTTTCCTCTACTAAATCAGGTCATTATTCATCTGTTTCCACACACTGCTCTCTCTCCCTAAAGCAAGCAGAAGCTCATTCATTCCATTCAAGTATGGAAAATACATTTTCAAAATGCTAGTCCTAACCTGCTACGTGTCGGAATCAGCTTAAGAATTTGTATCAAATCCTTTGTTTAGAAGACAAAAGAAGCAGCAAAGAGGATAATGGATTACCCACTGTCATGTCTCATCTGGAAGTTATCTAAAGGCTGCTTTGATAAGTAGAGTGAGAGTCATTGGTGTGACTAATGTTGCACCATTATATTGCTATAACCTGTAAAACACAGAGATACCAGGATCATAAGAAATACTGCTACAGAGCATCCAAACTGGTTAACAACAGTGGAGGAAATACTGGCATCTTATCCATTACATATATTGCATTGCTATAAAAAAATTGATTTTTCCAGCTGGAGTGGGGTATTAGAAGCCTTTATACAAAACATCTTGTTGATGAGGAGTTAGATGTTTTTAGCCTGACCTAAGAGATTAATTAGATGAATATAGACATACTCAAACTGGAACCTTATTACTTGGTTGTCTTGCAGACACTGTAATAATATGTACCTCCGTCAAAGAATGTAGATACCAGCATTTAACAACAGAGATATTCAGGGCAATGTGCTGACTTCAACTCTGCTGATGCCTGGCTGTAAAGGTGTAACTCCTCTGGTCAACCATTTCCTGGACAGTTACAACACCAGTCGACTCACAGTACTTTAAGTAGCTCATAAAAACCTCCCCATTAAAACAAACAAATAAACAAAAAACCAAACTCAATTTAGTAATTTTTCAAAGACTTTGCCAAAAGCTTAAAAAGGATTTTGGTACTGTGTTTGTCATCCTTCTCCTGGTTAAAGAAGCTGTTGATATACAATAGCAAGTGTTTAACTCAAAAGACCCAAAGGACAGAATAACATTTGTTAATATGTCCTGTTGGCTCTATGCACCGGGTTTCTTTCTTCACCTGTTGCACATTGTGGTGTCTGAAACATCCACATCTGTGACAACSCTCTCAAAATCTCTTTTGTACAAAGTGGAGAACCCAGATAACAATTGTTTCATGGATTTTGTGTTCCTGCATTTAGCCAATTGCTTTTGCCCTAAAATTAATCATTTTTCTTAAAGACTTGGAAGAAAAGAACAAGAAAAGTAAGTTTTTACATAAATAGTGCCGGAAATAGATTGTWGCAATAAACTCCAGGAAATATTCATGGGCAAGAGGGTCAACAGAAGTTAAGCAGTCACCCTGAAGTAATAGCACATTATGGCTTTCAACTCCAATATACCGAGTGCAAAGGATCAAATTGATTTTTTTAGAGCTTTGAAAATTAAACCAACCACAGTAAAAGTATTTTATTATACATCAGCCAAAAAAATGTAAACCCTGCCATAAAAGCTAGTCAAGTAAAACCAAACATCACCACAGAAACAGAAAGCAAAGTTCTTATTTCAGGTGATTCCTCCCTAGGGCTGTGATTCCCTAATTGCTTTATTGCTACCACTGATGGCAGTATTTGGCCTGGCTCTGGGGACCACTGCAGTGTGACTCTACAGAAGTAGCTTTCTCTTGGAAAAAGGAGAGTTGAAGAAAGAGTTCTGAGGTGAAATAGAAGGAGAAATGAATGGAACAGTTTATTCTTGAAATTAATAGCATTTAAAGCCCCATTTCAATCTATTCACACATGTTCTTAAAATCTCTAGGTAGAGTACCAAAAGCTGAAATATATGTCTAAGGCATGTCCCATAGTGTCTGCACAGCAATTTCTCACTTCTCCTACACACAGCATGTATCGCCCACCTCTAAGTAATTTAAAACCAGGCATAGATTAATCCTGCTTTATCAATCCCTTCAGCTCAGAGCCACTGTTTCTCCTTTTGCAGGGAAAGCCAGACATCGGTTCAGCCTCTCTTGCAGGCTGCAAGCTGTGTTAGCCTGCCGATGCCTCCTGCCCTGGGCAGGGCCCCTCTCAACACGTAGCTGCTCCAGCAGCTCTAGAGGCAGCTGAGATATCACCATCCATCACCTTTGCACAAGCCGGTTTTTGGTTTTTTATAGCATCTGCCCCTCATTAACTGCTTGGTAGAGGAAAAAGCAAGAGGCGTGGACAGGGRTGTTATTAACGTGTTTACTGCTGCGCTGTGAAGTGTACACGCTTCATCACAGCCTTTGGTAGTTCCAGCTGGTGTGACTTGGGGAAGAAATTTCTAATTGTCAGATAAAAGCTGGCTGAAAAGTTTTATCAGCTCCATTATATTCTGCATAAAGATCAGCCTGTGYCCAAAACTTTTAAGTTAGCTGGAACAGAAAGTTTAAAGTGGCATTATGTGGTTCACCTGCATTGGTACTGGTCTCAGTAGTCATTTCTTGAAATCAAATCTTCCTGCATTTGAAGCTCAAAAAGAAGTGTGAAATGTTTGAAGAGAATAGTGTGGTAAAGATATATATTAAAAAAACCTGAAGTATCTTTTAAACTTTTTTTACCATTGCTCAGAAATATCAATGCTAAAAGATCTCAATCTACTTTTTGACTGATTGCTGTGGTTATGAAAAACCAAACAATTTCCTCAGATCTTGGCTCTGCATTGATCATGTAGTAAAAAAGCTGTCAGGAAAGTAATTGCATTTTAAAATGTATAAAGCATGTGCAAATTTGTGTTTATGAGTATTAGTTCTTATGTGTCTGTATTCCAAGTTTAGAAATAGTACAAGAAGAAAATACATTTCAATTAACAAAACATCTTCATTCTGGGTACATGTAGACCCAAAATATAACATTTGGGGGGAACTATATAGTAGAAACCCTGTGCAAAACATTGTTCCTTATACAATAACATGTAACTATATTCCAATTCTCCATTATTAAATAATGTGTAGCACAAGGATAAAAGAAAAAAAAAAGTCTGAATACTCGGGACTGAAGGTAAATAAAGTCAACTTTTRGATAATGTGATAAAATCAGCTATTAGAAATACTGCTGGAACAGTGTCATAAATTGAATTTTCAATATATATATATAGATGCCAAATATAGTTTTGTCTGCTGTGAGGATAGACAGATCTTGAATCTCTGCAGACACAAATAAACACTCCAGAATTTGGTGTATTTTCTACAATAGGTTTGATTAACCCTGCATKCTAAGGCACTCTGCACATCCAGTCTCTGATAATGGGAAAGGCATAAACAAGTATACATTGTGCTGTCTGAGTTCTTATTTCTAGAGAGCAGCATCCTTTCACAGGCTACTTGTTATTTATTCAAGCAATACATGAATCTTTAAATTTCAAAGCTTTGAGGGGAAAAGTAAATTCTTTGTCGTTTATTGCTACTAAGCTAAATCTTTGTTCAGCTATACCTACTGATGATGTTAACTGAGGACATTGGTTTGATAAACTCCCAGAACCCAGGGGAAGTGGTCTCTTACTGGTTTACTTCAGCAGGCACTGGACTCAAAGGAGCCAGAGCAAAGCACTGTGTTCACTATTTCACCCTGTGGCATGTTTGGTCCCCAGAACRTGGTCAGCCTCCATCAGGACCTGCAACCACTTCAAAATGGGAGGCAAAGCTTGTCAATCACAAGCCTGGACACAGTGGGCTTGAGGAAATTCCTGTGGTGCAGGCTCACAAGCAGTGTCCCAGTGGAGCAGGACATGCAGTGAGTGAGGCACTGCTCKGGGGGAGGTGTGGGGGAAGTCACCAACCAAGTCTCCCTATAAACTAAACAAAGTAAGCCAGTTCCAGAGGAAGATGCTTTTCACCAGGAAGCACACCCARGAGAAGCAAGCAAGCCTTGTGGTGGGAAGTCCTGAGGGGAAAGGAGCATCTGCCTTCCGAGAGCCTTCTAGCCCTTAACCATGCACCTGCAAGCCCAAGTTGTTAAATTTGAGTTCACAGCAGAGAAGTCCCTCCCTAGATTTTGGATAATAAAATAACTTCTTTCAAATCTCTGATGGGGACTGRGTTTTGATGTCTGATCCTTGCTTCTGAAAGACATTTCTTTAGGTGATGAAGGAGGCATTTTCCTACAAGGGATTAGTCGTGAAATTACACGATGGATAAGACCCAGAAATTGACATCCCTGTGCAGCAATCTCTTGCCTGTAATTGTCTCACAGTGAACCTCACATTTACTCTAAAAATGTGTTTTCAAGAGAATTTGTGGAGAGTGTATATAGCTTGCCCTTGCCTATGTACTTTTCTGGAAAATGTGTAGATATGGAGTCAACTGCTGTTTTGTTTTGCCTCTCACTCCTTTCCACCAGAAGAGTAATGTAGTCTAGGAATYCACATCTCACCATTCTGAGACAAATGCATGAACCAGCAGGTAATTTTCCTGCCCATATTTGTGAACATACTTGGCAATGTTTCATCCTTTTACGAGGAGAAGTTCAGCATGAGCTGGTCACCAGATTGGTGCAGGGAGACTGAAGTTTTCACAAGTCTCAGGCAGGATATTTGGCTTTATGTGCTTGGATAAAGTGGTCTGAATTATTGTGTTGCMCTGCATAAATCTAAATCTTTACAGCTGGAGAAGGGAGGGAGATCCAGACTTGTACTCTGCCTCAGTTCCMACATTTGAACTGAACCTCAACTACTGACTGCCAACCCAATAGTTTCATTATGGATCAACCATACTTAAATTGTCATGACAAATTTTAAAATTAAGGCAGAATATCTAATTTTTTTCACCAAACTCCCTTACAGAGTGCAGGGACCACAGTATGTTACCCAGGGAGAATATCTGTATGGATATCTGTCAGTTCCAGGAATAATAATTCTTATTTCCCCCTATAAGACTAAAAGAAGYCTTAGCACAAATGTACTATTGTTTCCAAACCTGGGGAAGATGTAGATTCTTTAGTAGCTGGGTATTTCTTTTTTTTTGCTGGTTGAATAGTATCACATTTCCTTTTAGTGAGAGGGGAAAGGAGAAAACCATGGATCATGTTGGGGCYGTAGCTGTTCTTATTTCCCTTGTTCTGTTCCCTCTCTATGCTRGTCTTGCTGTGAGCAGTAGCCCCATGTAAGCACCCTGCTTCTTCCTCTGGTGGGAGCAGAGCCTCAGGGGTTTGATGGATGCAGCTCTGGAGCTATGTTACGGGAAGAGAGTTGTGGGCACAGGGGCTAGAGGTGGTTATGGGGAARGAAAAGAGGGCAAGGAAGGGCGGGTTTGAGACCAGTGACTGGCCAAGAGGAGTCCTGTAGAGTAGCTGGAGAGCAGCATTTGTGTTGTTAGGTTCCACAAGGCATGCAGGGACACAATAACTCAGGTAGTTTATTCTGACTCTCACATGCAAGGTGCACATGAGGTGCACACCAAGTGAGGGGGGCTGCTGGTTTAAATGAAGAGGTTTAGGGGTGTGAGCTGGATGAAGGTGAGGGTAACTGTTGTGACAAAGGAAGAAAAAAACCTGCTCAGTCATTAAACAGTTAAGAACAGCTGCTTCACCTGCTCAGACCTTTAGTGCTTAAGGCAGTTAAGAAGTAAATCACAGCAATGAAATTTAAGGATGTATTCCAGTAAAGCTCAAGCAAATACCTTCAGCAGATGCTTAAAAGTTATATGTGTGCTTAAAAACATCACTGAATTTTCCCCTTGAACAGAACTAGTCTGAAATGTGTCATTTACTGTAGTTCCTTTTCTAGTTTCAAATGTAAAACTTAACTTGTGCTTCTCACCATTTCATGGCAATTAAAGAGAAGCTGATAGGCACTCCAGCTTTTAGAGGATTTAGTAAGACCAGCTAATATCTATTACTGCTTAGGAAAAGCTAGTTTCATATAAAAATGGAATTTTGTGTTTCTGAGAATACATATTAATATTTTAGTAGTCTTATTATGTTCTTTTGAAGCTAAATTAATCCCACTTAAGAGTRCCATGATCGTTCACATTCTTTAATCATCAATTAGTACATGATGTATTTTCTGATACATCATGTACTAATTTTACTACATTTTATGTTGTTGCTAATCACATAAAAAATAACCAAACAACTGTGGCCATGGCTTGTCTTACATAGTTTGTATAATCTTGATTTTGATGGCACTGCRCTGGGATGACTGACATGACTAAACTGAATCAAAAGCTATATATTTTGCTGTCATGTGGCCAGAGGAAGGCATGCTAAGGCATTTTACTGGTGTCCTTGTGTTGGCTTTAGAACTAGTATACCTGCTCTTTTTTGATCAATCAGAATCATGTTGTACAAAAGTACACTAGAAACTGGGCTACTGAATGTGTAATTATATGTTACACATAACTTCAGGGTTTATTTTTACTGTTTTTAAAGGATTGCTATTAATGTTTAACAGCAACAGTGCTCAGATTTACTTTCCATCAAAAAATAATGTAAAAAGTTTTAYGTCATAACAAAAAGATTAGCAGAAAATCACTTTAAAGAACTATTAATSAAACTGATTTGTTTTTATTAGGCTACTTTTAGAGCTGAATTTAACACACACCCCAAAATACAATATAAAATACATATTTTATATAAACTTTATATATCATGCATAAAATATATAAACAGGAATAGCAGATAGTAATATAATATACATGTATGACAATTAAAATTTATTTAAAATTTAGATTGTGAGGTTATTGTTAAAGGAATTAATTTTATTTACTTTGTTGTTAATTATATACAGATAGAATAGCCTAAAAAATAACACTGCCTTAATTTTTTTTCTAGACAAGATATCAGTAGTGATGGCTTTCTAATTCTTTTTAAACTTTTTCAGGATTGTGAAGGTCAAGAGTTCCCAATGCGCAACACACTGTCCTTCAACATGGCTCAGATCAAATATTTTGGGCATTTCCTTTGGGCAGTTTGCCATTGTTCTATTGGATTGGAAGTTGCAGCAATTTGACTGGTATGTCTTTTATTCTTTTTTTTCCCCCTTAGCTATTGAAAGCAAGTATTGTTGTATCTGCACTGCAGCTGAAGCAATTTTGCAATTGAAAACTTGCATGTTTGCTTTCTGCTTACACAATAATCTATTTTGATCCAGGGTTCTGTTGACTGCTGCATAAAGTAGCAAGTGCTGTCACCCAAAAAAACTACAGCTTTAAGAGAATAGTAATACTTCTCTGCTATCTTGAAAAGGCTGTCTGTGTGATTTATATTGCTGGCAGTGTATTAAATGTGTCATGTGGGTGTCAGAGAAGTACAAAATATCTTCTGTTAYACAGACTCCTCCTGTAAGTCTGTTCTTGGGTCCTCCTCAACATATTTACTTTTTTAGCATAGTATAAATGGAAACATGGTGTGAAGTACTTTTGCAGTGCACTTTAAATCTGTAGTTAATAATTTCCTAATATAAAGTAGTCATAACAATATGTACTCACTATTCACATATTATTAAAAACAGAATGTGTCATGAAACTTGAAGCTATGTAAAGAAAAACAGTTAAATGAAAAAGGATTTCTCCTTTGAGGACTATTCCTTTTCTATCCTCAAATGTTTCTCGAGGAATTTTAATTCAYTACTTAAAGCATTCATTAAGCAAATTTTTGCATTGTATGGTATTGTCAGTCTCTGGAAAACTGTTGGTCCTTTGGGCATAGTTTCAAACAGATTAGGCCATTTTAATAGATTGAAACCAAATCCAGAACCATCTGTCCCCATTCCTGTGTCTGCAAACCATGTCCCTCCCAAAAGTAAGCAAACAATCAATTAATCTTTTATTTTACTGCCTGCATTTCTCCACCAAGTCACCTGAACCTTTCTAATGGCAACGCCATTTGAGGTGTACCCACAAAAAAGAGTGAATTAGGGCATTTCTGATAAATAAATCACAAAATACAGACATGCAAGTAATTTTCTTTCATATGAACTGTGACCTTTTTATTAAGGAAAGAAGAATCTGCTAACCAGATCTGCTACCATTTCAGACAGGGTACAACTTTCTTTCTAAATTAGAACTTACAGGGGATTTGAGTGTACCCAGGTAACAAAACCAACCAACTGACCAATCAACCAACCAACCAACCAACCAACCAACCAACCAACCAACCAACCAACCAACCAACCAACCAACCAACCAAAACTCCACGTATTTTGTCATTCTGAAGAAGATACCACATCCATAAGCCACATTGATAGACTATCAACATGTTTGTGAAAATCATTTGGAATTGTAAATACTTCATTCTGTTAGGTTCTTGCCATTGGAGAAACAGAAGTTTTATAGTCAATAACTCTGGTATCTGTACACCAAGTGTGCATCCATCTTCCAAAACTGTTTTTTTTTCCCCGTTCTCCAGATACCCACACAGACTCACAGACCACAGAGCACCTTGTGTTCCTCCCTGGGGGAGTATTTACTCAAACAACAGGCAGAGCACAGCACTTACCACAGCAGATAATGTAGGGTGGTGGAGGAAAACAGCAATGCTTCAAATGTCTGTGATGGTATGACTTAGGTACAGATCCTTCACCACAGTTTGGAACTGTCTGAAAATTTATTTGCTSTAATGATGCAAGTCTGTTCCATGAGAAATGACAATGAAACAGAGATAAAGCAAATTACTTAAAACACAAAAATTAAGAACCCCGAAGTTAAGAGTTTCAATCCATATTTTGGCTATTAAATAAGAGTTTCTGAATGTGCYTGGAATTTCTTGAGGTCCCAGGACGGGAGTTCCCATTGACCTCAATAAAATTTATAGGCAATGGAAACTCTTGAAAATCTGGTGACATTATTCATGATAATCAATGTAGTAGCACCCAAGGACCAAGAAAGCCTTGAGGAATTTGCAATGCAATATATAAGCTAGAGACAGTATAGAGAGTAAGTGTAATTTAACCAGCATGATTGAAACAAGTTTCCTATTGGATCAAAACTACATTTCCCTTTCATGTAGAAAAGAGAATAAGTGAAGGGTTGAATGACCAGTGAGAGAATATAAGAAAGAGGATAAAAAAGTGTATATAAAGATTGAAAAGCTGAAAAATATGGAAAGATTGAAAGCTGAAACAAGGAGCCTATTGGCACAAGAAAGGAAATGTTCAGCCAAAAGCACARACCATTCTCTGCAGATGCAGAGGTTCAGAGATGTACATGTTTTGCTTGCCTTTCCTCATGGCAGCTACTGTGTGTGTTTGTATATAGATGTATGATTAATTTGTGTCAGGTTAAAATATATAATGCAAGCTTAACTTAGTTTTAAATAACAAATATGTGCAACTTGATTAATCAGCTCCATGCTAAAAGAAATCAAAACTATCTGTGCCACCTCCTCAGTGAGCGATGATATCTCTCCTATGAGAAAAACTGAAAGAGTTGGGGTTGTTCAACCTAGAGAAAAGGAGTCTCTGTGGAGACCTTTCTGAGCTGTTCAGTATGTAAAAGGGCTTATAAGAAAGATGGGGAAAAACCTTTTAGTGACACCTGTAGCAATAGGACAAAGGATAATGGTTTTAAACTAAAAGCAGAAAGAGTTAGATTGGACATAAGGAAGAATTTTTTTTTTAACATTAAGGTGGCAAAACACTGGCACAGSTTGTCCAGAGGGATGGGCAATACCCCAACCCTGGAAACATTCAAGGCCAGGTTGGGCAGAGCTCTGAGCAACGTCATTTATTTATCCCTGTTCATTGCAGCGGGGTTGGAATAGATGACYTTTAAAGGTCCCTATCAAACCAAACCATTCTATGATTCTATGATTTTATCTCTTTTCATTTGAGATAAAAATCTATACAGCAAACTGAGATCTGTGTATAGTATGCACTGGGTATGCACTTATATTTCACTTTCATTTCCAGAGAGTTTTTCAGGAGTGTATGAGGTACTGAGTTTAATTGCTATCTACAGGAGGTTGACAAGCTAAATATGARGAGACAGCCCACATGTCTACTTCAAGGCAAAGTTTTGTGAAATTACTTCCTCCTGGTGATTTTTTTCTTAAATTCCCACTGGTATTGCAAAACAAAAGTTTTGGTCAATACTTTTTTTTTTTTTAGGTAAATGCCTGAAGAATTTTCTTAGGATTTTTTGCAGTGAACTTAGAGAAGGAGCATGTTAGCTCACTCTTCAGTTTGTATCTGTAAGTAGGAAATGGGTCATTAACAGAATAGAAATATGAAAACATGTCTATTCCTGGATACCTAATATGTTGAATATTTACTGATGTTAATTCTCTCCCTTCCTTCTCATCATTCTACCCCATACATAATTGAAGACAGTTTTGTTGAACTGGATGGRATTTTTCTTATATCTACTTCTTAGTAGAAAATTTAAACACAGTCGTACAAACAGGAAAATAAACTGAGACTGAATCCAAATGTTCTTTTCAGTGGTTTCTTTCAAATCTCTAGACTATGAGAAACCAATCTTCAAGAGAAAGTTCACACAGCTAGTAAATTAGGCAGATTTTAGAGTACACAGAGACAACACTTAGAATTGCCTTGATTGGTTAACATATGGAAAGGAAGTTACATGTGTTACCAGAAATTTCAGCCTGAGCATCATTTGGCCACAGCATTTTCTCAAGGGTGTCCAGAGAAACCTCCTGGAGATTAAGACAGCTAGACAGACACAGCAAAGTAACCCTTATATTCTGGACAGTCTAAATTGGTATAGGAGTATATATCTAGGAGTATACGCCTCAGAGTATATTCTCTTATCCTTTTGATTGGCTTTGTGTCAGTAGGAATTTCTTGTATAAGCTCAGGGCGGTGCATAACCCTGACAATCCCACTTACCTCTTCAGTTTGTTACATGACTAATCACATTGCTACAATGAATACAAA
Source organism: Mixornis gularis (assembly GCA_003546035.1). Lineage (NCBI taxonomy): Eukaryota > Metazoa > Chordata > Aves > Passeriformes > Timaliidae > Mixornis > Mixornis gularis. Next base: position 322,744 of record QVAJ01000392.1, read on the forward strand.
CCCTTTTTACAAAAAGGTGTAAATCATTATTAATTCCGCGACAACACTTCTCATGAATCACATTGCATACCTTAACGACTAAAGTAGCTGTAACACACAGTTGCATGGGAGACCAGTTGCAATATAAGTGCTTATTAGCATCTACTTCTGGCCAATGTGTCCATGTGAATACCAAATAGATTACTAATGCTAATGCTCTAGACATAGCATGTTTCTGACGTAGCTCTRTGTTGGTGCTCAATTATATCCTAAGCCTTGGATATCAAAACCATAATAACGTCAACTAAAGCTTTAAAAATTCACATACCAGATGTATTGTAAAATACTTCTCACAGAGTAATACTGCTTTATGATCTGAATAAAGTGGTTGAGAAAAASAAAAATTAGTCACTTGAAGAAGTARGACTCAATATTAAAGATTAAGATAAAGAACAAAATGGAAACAGCTTTGTTTTAAGAAAATAGAGTTACTTATTATTACCTCTAAGTTATTTAGGCTTAGCATCCCAAACTTTCAAAATATGCAGAAAAAATTAAAGTACTGGATTATCAGGGTTTTTTTGTTCTCCACAGCTCTATGCTAATCATTGTGCTGAGTGTGAACTGACTTTTTCCTCCTGTTATGAGCAACCAAAGTCTTTGTTCTGAGAATGATCACATAATTACACAGAAGATTAAAGAATTCCCATGAATAATTTGTGCTCATTTCTCCCTGTTAAACCCATTTAACCCAGTTGAGCGTGCCTTGCTGACTTGCTTCAGAGACTCACATTTTCATTAGAAAAGTAGAATATTCACCCTCCCCTGCAGCTGATAACTTTTTCTGGCTTATCTTGTTGCCTAAACATTTCCCTGAACTTGACCTGCTCTTCTCCAAAGTATAATCATTTGGCATTGTTCATAAATAAATTATAAAAGTAAAAATTAACTCCTTTTATGATGACATGGTAGAAGAAAAGGTAAATCTTTAAAAATTCATTGAGCCATCAGAATGGAAAATTCCTTCTAGTAGTTGGGATCAATGTTGGGAGATGTATTTTAACTTATGGTCCATGGAGAGCCAGAGGACTGAAAGAAATCCATTGTCACATCACCAGCTACTCCAGTTTATCTCATACACCCAATTTTCATCACCTGAACTAAGTCAAGTTTTATGTTCCTGTATCTAGGTTGAACTATATATTGCTTTTTGGTTATATAAGATGAGGGCAAAAAGTGTGGTTCTAAAATAAAACAGTAAATATGCTATAAATTCCTGGTGTGTTTAAGGTTATGTTCTGACCTATTCCCCTGGCCCCCTTTGAGATACACCTTGTATATTGTAATAAAAAAAATGCAAACCCACCAAGAYTAATATGGTCTATAGTTTATCATATCTTAGCAGTCATGTACAAATATCATGTAGAAAACTGCACCTCCTCTTTTTAAGACTATTTTTTTTTTTTGAGCATGAAATCCCTAAGAACRATTAGAGCTGCAGATGGTAAATTAAAATCCAGATATGAATAATAACTTGCCTGACATTTGTGAAGGTATGTGGATGGCTGCTGCAGGAACATGCACATTATGGCCACCCTTCTGCTCAGCTGCATCTCTGCTTTCAAATAAAAATGGGCTACAATATAAGAGCTACATCTGATGAAGTGGTAACACTCTAGGAACAGTTTAGAATGATGTTACTATGCATGTTCTTAGTATTGTGTTTCCTTCCTTTGCTGCACTTYGCACTTCATCCTCACACAAGTGGAGAACAATTTCCTGTTCACAAGCCTTAGTAACTGACTTGTACCTTGGAGAATTAATTGCTGTCTTTAAGTTCCCAACAAAGGAGGAATATTGTTCTGTGTCAGGTGCCAGAGATCTCGCATGCTGTAATCTACATGGAGCAATACAGCCCACAGAAGATTTTTCTGCTTAGGAACTTCCATTTTTGTTCTCATATSAATTCTTCCCACCCCTTCTCCCTCTCTTCCCACACACAAACTGAAAATGAGAAACAGAAGATGTCAGTTTTTGACAGATGCATTACTGCAAGTTATATGTATTTATTAAGCTTTTTCTGTCTAATTTATACAAACAGAGAGTTTTGGAAAATGATTGTGTATTAGATAGCATTTCTGTGCACACTTGTATGGAAGATTATCCAGTTAAAATCTCCCTATTACATACATACATTAATGAAATTTGGATTTAATTAAAATGGTATGAATGGGATTCGTATTATTAAATCTGGGCACCTCCATTTCAGACATAATGTCTAGACTGTCTTTACAGGCAACAGAAAGAATTAGGAGCTGCTAGAGTTCAATGTTCTGCATTCTAGAGTAGGCATCTACCTGAGGACAAGATTAATTTAAGCCCTGCCAACCTGATGCCTGCAAAAGCTGGACATTTTTTTGTAACCTCAGTGTTTATATATGGCAGTATGTCTGATTAAGGTGCAGCATATCAGATCAAAATTCTAAGTAACCCAAGAGCCAATCCCCAGGTTTGTGAGATGCAGAAACAGGTAATGAAAAAGTCAAAAGCTGAGCCTGAGGCCTCAGCCACAGCTGTGCAAATAAGGAAGGAATGTAAAAGGGGAGCTGAGGACACCTTTGGCTTCAGAATGATCTCAGCAGAGACCTGCATGGCACAAGCTGGAGGTGGCTTAATGAGAGTAATGATGTCAAGGAGGAATTGGGTGCCACCAACACCATGGAAATGTAGTACCGCAAGTACATTTAGGTTGAAAAGGAYTTCTGGATACCATCTAACCCATCCTATAGATGAAAACCATGATACCTTCAAAATTAGAGTTTTATCATTGCATAGTCATCAGGCTGCTGCAGGTGAAACAGGGCAAGAATGAGAGAAAGTCACCATCAGCAAACACCTGGACTACATCCATGGGCATATCCACTGTRATGGCCAGCAGCTGCAGGAAAACAKGGAGGCATGGGGCAACAGTGCAAAACACAGGTACAGCTGCACCAGTGCGACCACCAAACCTTAAGGGGAGCTCTGAACAAGGCTTGAGCCCCTCAGTACTGGCAAGGAGAAAGGTAAACAGCCACATGCTCTACTTCAGCTTTTGCAAACAGGAGATAAGATCCTGCTCCCCTTCAACACCTCTTCCAAAACTGCAAAGCAGTAGCCAGTGGCAGATGTCAAGGCAAGTATTGGAACAAGCTGCAAATACAGTGATCCTTTCTAAGACAAGATCTGGCCATCTGTGTATGAAACATGGTTGTTGAGATGTACCATAAATAAATCTTGGATTGAAATGAAGATTAGCCAAATCCAAGAGAGATGGATGCTTGTATCATCTATGATTGTGAGAMCTCAGAAGCAAAACAACTSTGAGAAGACCATACAGATGACACTGAAAGCAGTATTGGATTTTTTAAGTTTGTCTTGTAGTTTATTTCTGCTGTTACCTTGTATCATTGATACATAAACATGTTTAAACTAGACTAAGTACAGTATTCATTGTCTGTATAGAGTATCCATCTTCTAAATTATTCCCAGAAAACAGGTCACTTGGAAACAAATAATTTTTATTACACAAAGATTATGACAATAACAGCATAAGCTTACAGAGGGTATTTAATCAGGGGATATTATAAACTGGAAGAAGAAATCTATGTAGCAAATTTTAACAATCTTTTTTCCTGTATATTTATATCCTGTATATTTACTGTGGATTTGTTCTTTAGATTTTGAAATTGAAACTGTGTAAAGGATGACTGAGAATATGAATWCTATGAATTTGGTTTTAAGTATTGAAAAATTTCAGAAAATTAAATGTAAAGTAAAGTTTTTTTCTTAAACATTTCTGTCTGGGGCTGATAGCTGAAACAATAACCCTATATTTAATGTAATTAAATCTGTTTTTCTTCATGAAATAAGAAGAGAAAAAGATATTGAAGTTCAGGAAGATTAAAAGACTGAATTTCAGCACTTTCTTCGTAAACATTCTGTTAATTAGAAAAATTGAAAATTATTTTGGTGAAAGGCTTACCTTGTTTTAGAGATTATCCAGAAGAATCACARTTCTCTTGGGAGATAATTACTGGTGTTCCCTGAGTTCTTTTACAACAATTTTTATAATCATCTACTTTTATTTGGGAAATTAAAATATGAATACCATAAATAGTAAAATAAATATATTTTACTTCATAAGGGAGAATGTGATAAAATTCTACCATTGTTAATTCTATCCTTTTCATTAATGTAATTTTTTATAGMTACACAGAGCATGACAGTAAATGGAGAATTAAGAACTATAGCATAACCAGCATTTTGTGTTTAATGAAATTCTGCAAGCAATGCTAATCTATTGCAGAATAAATGAGAATTTGAATACATGGGCTGGACTATGTAGGGATGTTCAGTGCCTGTTTATAATGTGGAGATCAATCATCTCACACAGATTTACCAAAATATCAGAGTTTAGGAGAGGGAGGCACTTGGCACTTTCCTGGATCAAATATATTCTGTGTCTCAACCTAACAGGTACAAGTATAATAAGAAAATTCTATGTTTCAGTAATACTAATCTTGTTTCAGAARGAAAACAGCATGTGTGATCACATTTCCTTATTTAATACCTTAATGGATAATATTTATTAACCTTCAGCTGGATGCCATTAAGGCAGGTGTGTGTATGAATGCAGCAGAGAARCACTTATGAGCATATTGCTGGAAAGGTATGGGGAGAATGATGGGAAAACATCACACCTTGTTTTTCCTATCACCCATGAAACAGCATGCCAGTCAGATTAAAAAAAAAAAAATCTAAGTCAAAAAATAGTTCTGTGGCACCAGGGAGAAAGATACATAGATATATAGAAAGATACACAGATATATAGAAAGATAGAGGTTATGGTTATTCTATGAAGAAAAAGTGAAAGAAAAACAGAACCCCAAACCCAAACGAGGGAGCCTTGTTCATGATGGAATGAAGCAAGCATCAGTATGCTTTTCTGTCTGGAGTCTCAAAAGTCTAATAAATGTCAAGCAATTCAGCTTTCCTTGAATAAAGGTATTAACAGAGATACCATCTACAGTGAAGATTTCTGTTTTTATGCAATTTGTAGGAGTTTAGTAACTTTAAGACTTGCCAGTGGGTTTAAAATTAGGCAGGCTGTAGAAATACAGTATGGGAGAAAACACAAGCACAGCAGGAACACTTAAGCCTTCAAGCTAAAAATGATGGTCATGTAATGCAAGTGGGTATTATGGAAGATGACATTTTGTCAGGTTATTTAAAGTGTAAACACTGTTACAAGCTATGCCTGGTACCACAGAGGATGACAATCGAAATCACAAGRCACTCCAAAATTCCTCCCCAATATCTTTCTCATGGAGGCATGGGCTGGCATAAGTCTCAGCTGTGTGGGAGGCCAACCTATTCAGCACAAATATGGTTTCCTGAACATGCCAGTYTCCACTCTCTGTCAACCAGTAAGCTAAATTTATCAGGAGCACTGTGGTGAGAACTACAGAGCTGTAGAACTGACTGGAGGGACTTTTGGTCAACTATCAAGCTTAATAATAAAAGTATTTTTTAAAAATAAGTGTATATACTGGTGTGTTACAGATGAATCACATGCTGAGCTGATATTCAAATCTGTGAGTCATGACCACTCTTGATTTAGTTCGATATGTTTCTAATTTTGTAAATACTTTTGCTTCTGCATCTTGAAACACTAAAAGARTCAGTTAAAATCCCTTTCTAATGCAAAATTACAGTAATATTTAAGTCATCATTTCTCAAATAATGGAAAAAAATTATCATTTACAAACCTAAAGAATCTAGATTTGATTAAACATTTTATTAGCATACTGGAATTTGAACTGTACAAATGTAAAATRAATTCATAGTTATAATTATCAATCTCTTTCTGCACCGACAGAAATGACATATGACTATATATAATTGGTTTACTTATGTATGGATTCCATTTTTAATATAAATTTACTTTCTGAACCTAATTGTYTTAATAAGAGTTATTCTGTGATGAGTTATTAATTAATATTGCAAATACTACAGTATCATGGCACACTTCCAGATTTTTCAATGAATCTTTAGGCAAAGAGTTAAAATCGCTATTGATCCTGTTTTGTGTTTATATTTTCAAGGAGCCGCATAATTTCTCCATGTCTTCTGCTGCTACACCGTAGAGAGGATTTGGAAAAGAAGTAGCATTCACATTTTCATTAAATGGATACTAAAAGAAAAAAGGTAGAATGAAAWTTAAAATCCAAGTGGTTCAATTAATTTTTTAAAATGCACATACAAACACTAGATTAATTTCAGAAGTAACATATTAAAGAAAACTATAAAATATCTAAACATTTTTAGACCAGACTTTGAGCTGAATAAAGTTAGCATAGCTCCACCAAAACAATTACCAACCACATGCACCTGATCAAGTCATTTAACCTACTTCTGCATCTGTTTCCACCTTTTTTCCCCTTGTCTCCAGAGCCCTTGCTCTAATATACAKTTAATATYATTTTAGGCAATCTGTGTACAGCASTGTAATTGCAGTGKGTCACTAATTTTGGTACATGACATTRTAATTTCCTTTTATTCAAGAAAATGGTTATAATTTCCTTGAATGAAAAATATATGAGAAAATAGGTTAAATGAACCCTTCAGGTAAGGATTTCAGTAATTCTAAACATTTCCTTCAGCATCTGCCCAGAATTAAACTTACTGAATTAGTGTATGGTGTAACAAGTAGCTATGATGAGCAACACCACTAGAACTGTTATTACGAGGTCCTTGCSAACCAATTCAGCCCTGGTCATGTTTCTCAGATTTCCAGAGGTGCTAGCARTATAAGTAGCAATACACCATTGACTTTAAGTGACATTTTTTCCTTTTCCTCTACAAATGAATTTCCTTTACTAGCCCAGCACACATCCTAGAAATGTATTATTACRTACCTCATGCCATGGAGAAACACTGATTTGAACAGCAGATGAGGTGGCATAACCAGGAGACTATAAAAAGAAAAAAAACTGCTTCAGAATATTTTTAGTGAGCTGGAAATATATTCTGCCATGTGGCACCTGGGTAACACATTCTATGGATCCAAAATTATGAGGCAGAATTATGAGCAAGAGTGTAGCTATGCTAAGCCCACATGATTTTGGTGTTCAGAGAGCTTCAGGAGAACTGTTCTTTATGAAGCTCAGAGACTCCCACGAGGGCATAACTTGTGAGTATTCAGCTGGAGACAAGAGCTTTTGCTCACATTCTGTCATCTCTTTTGATGGATGATACACCATTCAGATTTAAGTCTCCTCAGATTTGGAGAAAACTCATAATGCCTGTTTTCTTTTAAAAAGAAGAATTAGTGTAAACATGTATTTTCCCAGTCTTGGAGAAAAYAGAGGAAATTCTGGTACATGGCTGGACTTCAATCACGATGCCTGGGGCTGTCTTCCATGAAAATGTCTCTCCTGACTCTGTGCTTCTGTTTTTCAACTTGCTATTAAATGAAGCCTGTCAGGAATCTATTTTAACTAAAATAAAAATGTCCTGATGAATTGGACATGATTGTGATGGGAATGTTTCCAACTTGGAGCTCTCAAAACTCCAACCTATAAGTGAATTCATTTGATCTAATGCCTCTAAAATCAGGTGRTAGGACCTTTTTACAGAAAGTAAATGGCATGTCATAGTTAATCCTATTCAAAGCTGCAATGGAATCTTRTATTATTGACTGTGCAAAGGACAAGGAAGTTTTATTTTCTATTTCAAACCAAGCCTAGCTTTTTCAATGCTAATAAGGGTAGTATCAAAATAAGGGCAGGAAGGATATTTAAAATATTTTTTTGGCTTTTTTTCTTTTTACTCCAAGGTTCTTTGTCTATATTATTTTTAAATATAAATGAAATATCAGAGATACCTTCCTTTAAATTCAGTCATTTATTTCTTGTTAAATGTAAGACATGAATTTTAGTTATCATTGTAATTGGATAATTAAATCTTGCCTTAAATTCTTGTGCTGCAATATGTTCACTTTTATATATATATTTTATTCAAAAATTTATTTGTTACTCTGTCAGTCTCTTAATTCTGATCAGCAAATGGTACTAGGGAAATGTGTGGCCAATTGCTCTTTTAGTATCAAGGTGAATTTTACAGTGCTGGGCATTGTGATGTATGTTTAAGGTACTGGGAAGGATTATGAACAGTTTTATTAAAGTTAAGTGAGTGTGCAAAGGCAACTTGGTTGCCAAATCATGCATTTTGTGTTTTTGTTGTTGATGTGTTTCTGTTGTTGTGTGGTTGCTTTGTTTGATGGCTTTTCTTGTTTATTTTGTTTGGTTTTTTATTTTCTAGATACAAAAGAAGAAAAGTCCCAGTGAGCTTATTCTTATCTATGTGTGGGTAAATATTTAATATGAAACACTTTTTTTCCTCCAAATCATCATCCCATAGTCATAATAATTATAAACAATGAGATATTGTMAAAACTGAGCTGATTTCAAATATTAACATCTTTTGAAAATGCACTGGAACTGATCTGAATACTGAGTCAATTTTTAATTCTYACTCCTTTTATTAAATAGAATTCACTGAGGGATTACATTCTTTTAATGGAAAACTATTTGGGGACTACAACCTCACATTTTTCTGAACATATAGAGGCAGCTTACCTTTACTTTCCCAGATGAACTAAGGTCTTTGTACAACGGATTGGCAAATGAAGAAATAGCATTTTCCTGCACTTTCCTTGAGAAATCAAACAAACAAACAAAGTTAAAACCCCCCACTGCATCACACAGGTCATCAGAGAACCAAATGGATTAAAGTTGAAAAGATTTGAGTCCARAAAAATAAGTGGCTAAGTACATTTACAACTGAGCTCTACTGAAATGAATGAAATTAAACCAATATTCCGGATAAATAATGTCTAGGTTAAAATAATAATTTTTCATCTGTTTCTTCTAAAAATATATATACTTCTGGATGTGCGTGGAACTATTTAGTATTTATAAAATGCAGGTATAGTGCTACACATTAAATAAAACATGAGACTACCTTAAAAGTTGCATTCCTATAATTTGTTTCCATGGGATGAAATCGTGTTCTTTGTGTGTTTTGCTATCACACTGACAATTCAGTGATTAACATGGTCTTAGGTTCCAAGTTCAAGGGTAGCTTAGTTATTTAATTGTTATAAGTACTYGACTTTTCCAATTAATAGGGAAAAAACTTGCATTTTGGGTCAAAATCATCAGCATCAGTTTTAAAACTATACAAGCTACCCMTACCTTTTGCTACAAAGCCAGGAATATATATCACTTGAGGTATTGAAATGCAAATTTYTCATAATTAACACAATGCCTTAAACAATTTATGATAGATTAAAATTTTGCTATTTATGGATTTCATGTCTATTACCTCATCTGGAGGTTTAAAGATATGCTTTCTTGATAGAGGTCTTCACATAWCCCATATCCTTTTGGAAGCACTTAYGGCCTGTGCAGTTAATCACATTTATTTTGCAAAAGCAGAATGGGCATGGAACTTGCTGCCTAGATCTAATTTTTTTCCCATATAGATGATTAGTTGTTAATATTCCRCATTGCTTGAAATCACAGAATCATGGAATCATTTATGTTGGAAGAGAACTCTAAGATCACTGAGTCTACCACTGATCACCACCTTGTCAGCTGGACTAAATTCCATGTCCAGTCCCTTCCACCTCCAGGTTTGGTGACTCCACATCCATTGGCARTCTGTTCCAATGCTTAACAACACTTTTGGTGAAGAAATTCTTCCTCATGTCCAGCCTGAAGTCCCCTAACTCAGCTTGAGGCTGTGTCGTCTTGTCCTGTCACTTGCTGTCTCCCCTGAACCCCCTTTTSTACAGGTAAAACACTCTCTGCTCCCTCAGCTGCTCCTCACAGGACTATTTCTAGACCCTTCACCAGCTTTGTTGTTCTGGACTCTCTSCGACACCTCAATGTGTTTGTCGTAGTGAGAGGCCCAGAATCACCCAAAGTGTTAAAATACTACATAAAAAGCAATTAGTAATTAGTTAAAATTACTGAAGAATGAAGCAGAAGCTAATCTTTGCTTTTGAAGAGATGCATTTAGTATTTTTGGGTTTTATCCACAGTTTTGATGAATAAGAGCATATGCCTTGTGTACATAGAAATCTGCATGTACAGTATTGTAAGAAAAAAAAYTTCCCTAAAGCTTCCCATCAACCTTGATGATGAAGAAATAAATTTTGTTGTGTTAAAGTGTTTCTGTTCCAAAGCTGCTCCTACAGGTGTTTGAAGCCGTGTCTCTCTAGAATCTGATAGACAGGCTCTGTGTTACTGTGGTAGGCAGGACTGAGGGGACAAGAGCAGCCACAGGAGCACAGCCCGTAGAGATGGTGGGAAGGGAAGATGTTCCTCAGTGGGAACCACAGAGGAGACACATTGAATGAWTTCTGTTGCAAATACCTAAAATCAGAATGGCTGCTTGAGAGGAAGACACAAGTAAGGCMCAGAAATATTCTACCTTATTAATTAAATCAGTGCCAGAAATTAAATTTGGGTTTTATGCCCAACCAGATATCTTTCCCTAAAATTTTTCACAACAAGAAAGTAATTGCTTCTAATGCCAGTCTCATAATTTACTTTGATTACCCGACACAACAATGGGGAGAGCTGAATATTTGAACCTGTTTAATTTTTTCATTTGATCTAATCTTAACTGTAATAAACCATGATATTCTGATTAATTTAGTTTGCTTAGTGAAGCAATGACAGATKATTTATATGCCTACTAAGTGTATATTTGCATACCAGTCCTCCTGAATAAAGTCCAGAAAATGTGTGCAAAATTTATTTTTTACTCTAAAATGAAAGCATGGCTCACAAAATCTGAGGCCAGAGGCAAACTCAGATGAGAAGTTTTTAAGGAGTTTGGCTCTGCTTCTAAACTGGTGCCCAAAGCACCAGACTTGCATGCCTTAACTTTGGTGCCTCATTCAGACATCACAAACCAACTGTATAGCCTAAGAGCATGATATGGAACTGAGAAAGTCAGTTCTGCTTAGAGTCAGTCGAGACACTTCCAAAGGACAACCAAAGTGTCACAATTCTCAGTGGGAACCACCCTGACTGTGCCAGTAGCAAGTGGTAAGGATAGGGACAGGTCTGATTCTCGTTCATCACTCCATTATACTTGAGCAGTTTGTGAAAGACATATACACAGCTTATTTGGGCAAGAACATGCTGAGTACTTTGRTCTGCCCTGAGGGCAGGAGGGTGCTGCACACAGATCTGCAGCTCCCTGTGCAAGGAGGAGAACTAACCAGGAGGATACTGTGCCAAACTGTGGGCACCAGAGTGATGGCCAAGTTCTTCAACGTTTGTGGTTGCTGTGCTTAGTGCTGTGCTTAGTTCTGTCTATGTCTCAAGCAACAAAATCGAGTCCAGCAGATTTCAGGTGTCCTCCCACTCTAGATCTGAATCATGAAAAGCATATGTATTGGTCACTGAATCTTAGGGATAATGGGCATTTTATGGCCCAAAATATGGGCACTGCTTGAGTTTATGCACCACAAACTTAGTTGGAAAATGAACTTTCTTAAGTTCTCTTCTGTTCTCATGAACATTTTTGCCAAAGCAGAAAGTCACCTTGAATATACTACCTTATGTAACTTACGTTACACATACATACAACATATATAAACACATAGATRCATACATATGAATGTGTAGTATTATATAAATATATATAATGTTCATGTATATGATTACCCCCTGTTTTTGAATGCAGAAAGCAAATCTTTCTAAAGGATATCAAYAGACAGCCTTAAAATTTCTGAAATATTTTCATATTACTAAAAAGACWGTAAAGAAAATGCAAGTGAAAATTTAATTAAAATTACATTTACAAGTGCTGTGATCTATCAGTTGGATGAGGTAGTAACTGCAGTCAAAAAAGTAAAAGAGGAAAGTAAAGAAAAATAAAAAAATTACTAAAATATATATGTAAGGTAGTTTAGAGAGAAATGGGTTTTCTTACACAACCAGAAATACCACAATAGGAAAGGAGAGAATTAATCAWCCTAGGCTGAGGTAACATGGGGCATAGCTTTGCAAAGCTCATCTGCATTCTTCAGTGAAAACTACTGCCTTGTCAGAGGTTCCTCCACTACAATTTCACAAAGACAGGAAGAAGTTGTATGCTCCACAAAATACCCACCAGTGTATAAACAGRCTGCTGAATAACATCATTCTCGTTAATGGAAAATTAATGCATTTAGATTTCATTTTTTTGGATGCAAGAGCTCATAATTTTTTACTTCTCAATATACCTTTCAAAGAAAAAAACAAATATTTCATCCAGAACACTGATTTTTAGGAAATACAGTACTGGAGGAATGCTTAGCATCTGATCCCTAACAACAATGACAAAATCCTAGTGGACCAAAGATTTAATTACAATTAAGCTRCTAATTAATATAATCCCTTAAAATAATTTTTATGGGTATGCTAAAGCTTCAATTTTTAACAGAAACTAAAGATCTTAATTTTGAAAACATATTTAAAACCTTTTCAACCAAATTTAGGTTTGCTGAAGTAGGCTGTATTTTGCACATCCCATGAAAGAAATAGGAGGCCTGATGCAAGGAGAGAAGACTTTCCAAAAGCTCCAGCTAAAATAATGTACAAGTCACTTGGATGTTTGATGYGACTGTTAATGTGCTGTATGGGTTTCCTAAGTTTGTACTTTGTACCTTTTGAGTCACTTTAGAGAATTTAATTTTTATTTTTTTAATCACTCCTTTGCAACTTTCATCTTTGTAATCTTGAAGGCTACAGACTACAGAGATTGCCTCTGTTTCAGCGTGTTTCCTCTTGTTTCTGTGCAATCATTCCTATGTGTGATAATCATCAGCTGTACATTTCAGAAAAACGGAAAACTTCTGACTATAGCACTCATACTTCAGAACAAAAATATTCTGCAGAAGAATGAATGGATTTGGATAGCAGYATTAGACTAGTACAACAATTCCCAAACAACAGCTATGGCTGATGCTTCCAAATTTTGGTTTACTTTTTCCCATAAAACTGCACWTTTTTTCTCCCATTATACATGAACTGTGTCTGTCTCTGTTCCAGTTCACAAGCTGAAAACGATTCAATAAATGTCATTATACTGTCATTCTGTTTATCTCTTTGGGATATAGGAACAGAGGCACAGCCAGCAATGACCTCTGGCAGCCCTTCAGATCTGTTTGGAGAGCTTCCCTTGGAATACACCACCTGTTTCTCCACCAGACCTCCAGAAGAGTATGGTCTAATTGCACAAAGTCTGGCAACAGAAACTGGGAATCRTCGTAATTGTAAGTAAACCTGAACTATGGAGAGAGGCAAAAGCAATGAGCTTGTTTAGCCTGAAGTAGGCAGCCTGTAAGGAGGCATGACAGCTGCCTTCAAGAACAGAAAAAGCTTTCTGCAAGGAGGAAGGGAATGATCTGTTATTGTCCATGGTGAATAGGCATGAACTTAAATGATAAACAGACATATCAGCAGTTGGAAAATAACTTTCTAACAGCAAACTTCTTTCTACCCAAGGTACCAATATAGCCCGAGGACGCCATCAAATTCATGTTGCTAGAGGTTTTTAAATGCAAGCTCAGGAGTGATAGAATTGAGTCTGTGATGTGGCAGGATGAAAAATGGCCTCTGTGGGCCCTTTCTTCCCATGATTTTCTATCATTTTAAAATGCTTTCTCAGAACACCTCAGTTTTTCACTCTTGTTCTTGTGTGGCAAGATACATTGCTGTATGCTTTGGAAAATGTAATGTTCTGTGTTCATTAAGATTGACAGGACTGATAATAGTAGTTGTAGATAATTTWGCTGTGGTACATTGGCCTTGAAGCAGATGGCACAGTTCAAGAACAGGGAAGAAACAAACTGAAATGATCCAGGGAYGTTGACTGCTTTGGAGCCAATAGCAAAAAGGCATAGCTTGGCTGGACAGAAAGTCACTTTTCATACTCTCACATTTCAAATTACAATGAAGCACTAGAAGGCWGCTGCAACAAAATGGAAGCTAAAACGAAGTTTTTCTTCTTTTTGGTCAACAAGGCCACATGTCACTGATGGAGGGAGGAACTGGCAGCCTTCCCTTCTGTATTAGGGAACGTCATCTCTATAGTGCAAACAGGAATGAGAGAAACTCACAAGCTTCCCTGATTTGGGGTTTCCSTACAAAAGTTTCACATATCCCAGCTGGGGACTGGGAAGTATCTGGCATATCTGAATGCTRTCATGGTAATGAAATATGCTGCTGCCAGGCCCTGTGAGACTGCTTTTGTCCATTAGGAAGTAAACTTACATGATGACACCCAGTAACTCTCACTCAGTAACTGGAGTGTTGAAAGCCTGCAGATCAGAAAAWAAATTCTGCAAAGGAGAAGGAGGARAGATAGCAAAGGSGAAGTGRGGCATCCATTCTGGGCTGAAAGGAAGGGTTAAGGTGCTATTAACGTTTCCAGAAAAGAAGAGGGATGAATGTGACTTAAGTTCTCACTGCTGTTAGTGACAAAATTCTAGCTGGCAATTGCCTGAGGGGTTCCCAGCCTGCCCCTACTGCCTCCCACCTGGCTTTCTGAAGAAAAAAAAWGAGTTCTATTGGACTCTTAAGCTTCTCCAGCTCTTGTGCACATTCCTGTATTATWCCCACTGAGACTTAGATGGACCTGCACACCATTTTAAGATATCATGGGACCTAACACCTACAACTCCTAATGTGCCCCTCGAGAACCATCTGCCAGTGCCTGCATGGGTGGGTCTATACAGTAAAACAAGGGAACACTAACAGAAATTACATAAAAATAGCTAGCAAAAGAATTTATCAAAAGGTAGTAAATATGACCTCAAGTGTATGAAAGCTTCCCTAGAGTGACTCTAGTGCCTAATGACTTTAAGAAAACAACATGGCTCAGGAGGGCTAAAAGCAGACACAAGTGAAAATTAACTGTAGGGCAGTATTATTTATGTGCCAGTAAAATCCTCTCATTCATCAAATCCCTTAAAAAAAAAMCAGGAGTAAAATCTCACACCTCTGTGTGGTGCTGTCACATTGAACATTTCACAGACTTATGCAAACGCAAGTCACTTCTTATGATAAAGCCTTATCCTAAAGATCCAAACTTCAGTACGTTGACATTGGCTGCATTTTGACTAGTCRCTTCTGATTACTGATTAAGCAGTTCAGGAATAACTTGCCTTAATTTATTACTATGTTTCCAGCTGTAATTTTTGTGTACCAAATCGTGGTAGGCACTAGGCAGTTCAAGAGGAAGAGCTTGGATGAACTTATCTTCTCAAATTCAAAGTGTCAGATTTTATTGTTTTCACAATTTCAAGCAAATTGACATTTATTAGCTAGATTATTTCTTAGCAAGATGCCTGTTAAAGCATTTTAACTTACATGTTAAGTCAACTGTGATTAAAAGCAATGAAAATAAAAATTTGGTTTTGTAGTTTGGGCAAAATGAYTTGACAATCTGAGTTTCTAATAGACAAAATTTGTAATATTGTATTTGTGTTTGTATTGTAAATTTTTAAMATTTGTAAAATTTCTAATTTCTAATAGTCATAGAAATTTCCATCATCATAACTTACCTTTCTGGAAGCCTTAATGAAAACAATCAAGACCAGAAAAACCTTTGTCTTATAAGCTTGTCTAATCCTCTCTTTCACAGCTCTGATTCTTTGCATATAAAGGCTGTGGTATATTCTTGGAGCCATACTAAGAAGATCTTCATTCATCCCTGTCTTACACCGAATAGGGCCATATTGCTTAGCATCATATTGCAACAGGGTACAAAAAAGACTACATTTTTTAGCATATATAATTACAAGAAAAGAAAAAGTATTCCTTAAATGCAGATATGTGGGTAAAAGAGATGTAAATGGCAGTGCAGTGACCTTTAAGTAGACATTTATGAAAGGAGGGAATGTTGAGTGAGAGCACAGGAGTATTGTAAGAAACAACAATATGTTTTAAATTAAAATACYATCAAGCATGTTTTGAGAAATTAAACTCTTTTTTTCAAAGATAACGATTGAAAACACAAAAGAGAAAAATCCAGCACCTCTTACAATACAAGTAATCTTGCACTTCTGAAGTGCTTTTCCATATGTGTGCCTTAGCAGGTTGTATTAATGTGAAYGAATTAAATCTTGAAGCCCCATGAAATCAGATAAGGAAATGTTATTCCTGCTCTAAGGAAGAGGAAGGATATGTAAGGAAAGTAGGTAAAGCTGTGCACTCAATTAACAGAAGCAAAACCAATAAAGGTTTCTGCTTCAACATGTTGCTTCTGTGTCCACAGACAGCTCTACCTGTCAGGGGAGCATGCAGAGATAGGAGACATGTCAGCAGCAATAATGTCAGGACAGGAGTCTGCACAGATTAGTAGATACTTTAGGAGATAACAACATCCCCAAAGAGAGGAAAGTCTACAGGAGAGAACAAGTTAAAAGGAAAAGAGACAGCTTTGAAGATGAATTCTGGAGAAGAAAATGAAGGGTAAGGAAAATCTAACAACACAAAAATGGACAAGGAAATGTGCAACAGGAATTGCTGAAAGGGGGGGACAGTGCTAGGTGCTTGCTGACAGAAAAGGAGCTAGCAGAATAAGTTGAGAAATAGGCAGAGAAGTATACAGAAGTTAGAGTAAAATATACAGAAAAATATTTCTGAAATTAGGGAGGAGAAAAAAAGCAGAGATTATCGGAGAAGAGGAAAGGAAGAAATTATCAGAGGGATGACAGGAAGGGCTTGTAAATATATCTGTGAAATAGTGAATTGTCAGTTGAAGGCATATCTTTCAACATATCCTGAATTTTATAATTTAACAATACTGATACAATGCCACAATCAAAACATTCTAGGCAATCAAACCATTGCTCATTGTTTCCAGACTAGGGCCCACTAAGGTCAGCTTTTGTTGCACAGTTACGTTTTCTGCTTAGTGTTGCATATGAAGACGGACTGTGGGGAAATTTAAAAGTTGAAACCAATGAGCCTGAGCAGTTGGACATTGCTCTGTGTCACATTTGTGTCTGCTATATGCAAAATGAAAGTTCCACTTACGTTTCTGGCACTTTCTTCTTCAAAAGAAAATACAAGGCAGCAGCTRTAACTTTAATCAGTAAGAAACCAATACCCAATCCAATCCAAATATCTGCAAAATCAGAGCGATTAAAGACAGAAATAAGTAAAATGAAAGACTCAAAGAATTGAAYTGAAAGATACTACTTTCTTTTTACAGACCTACCATTTTGTAGGAGACTTGAAGTTGGAGGCTGAAGAGGCTTAGCACTTACGTGGCAACGGTTTCCTTTCCATCCTTTTCCACATCTGTGAATAAAACAAGAACTTTTGAAGAAAGGAGGAGAAAGGATTAAACTCCTCATAAGTGATGAGCACAGAGGAAATGCCRAGGTTCTGAGTGCTTTTGCCAGTGACTAAAGCTTATCCAGGAATCACAAAGAGCAGCATCAAAGTTAATAAAATGGAATCTAAGTGAGAAATACACAAAGCAAACTAAGAAGAGAGAAATAATAAAACTAAGTTCAAAGATTCAAATTGGCTTCCTTGTCCATAATGCTATCATATTGTCCTCTCACAGCAAAAGAAATTTGACTAATTTCCATGTATCCCCCATGTGAGGGTTAAATACATTTCTGAGCTGAGGAACTGGGACCCTAATGTAGAGAAAGACACAAAATTAGAATATGAGAAAGATTTTTTTTCTCATCATCTATTTTTTTTTTGTAAAAATGATACCTCTCCAACAAGTACCTTGTCAAAATCAAAGCTACACTTTACTGCAGCCATGTAAAACTATTCCAAAGTTTCTGTTTGGTAACATCCATCCTTGATTTGATGTGACCAAAACATAAAATGTCTGACACAAGCTTTGCTGTTCTGATTTACACTTGTTGCTTAATGGTTAATCACGTTCACCAAAAAAGTCTGTATCATTTTTCACTTTAATTTGCCTCAATTAAGCTTTTGTCTACTTGCTTTTTTTTTGTGGCCTTCTCTCTCCATCAGAATGAAGGGACCCTGGACACCTAGGTGAGGGTCAGCTGCCTTTGCTGAGACACAGGCAGTTTGGGGAATCTCAAAGTGGCTGCAGCATAAGGGATTACTGGGGGGACAGCCACATACTGACATCTTCATTTCAGGCACCCCACATGGTGATTGAACCCCATCCTGAGTGTACTGATGGAATGACTTCTACCAGCTTTCCACTTATATGCATGGCTGCTGATTTATGAACTTCATAAATTTTAAACTTATTTTAGAAGGGAGTATCAGAAAGAAATGGTGSTAGTAGTCCAGTTTCAGTCCTACTGATGTCAAATGCATGGAAAATTTGTTTCACTTATAATTTCTTTCTTTACAGTTTCACAAACTATTAATGTGGGCTGGAATGCATATTGAGATGCTTTCTAACTCTAAACCCATGATTTTTTTACATAGTCACCATTTTTAAKGTGTAATTTTGAAATTGTAGTTTCTTCTCCTTAAATATGTAGTACGAAACTTCACATATACACAATTAAATAAACACACAGACACAACACGCATATAGACACAATTAAATCTTTATATTGAGGGTTTTAATTTGAACATGTGAGGGAGGACTTCATGCTATTTGCCATAGTTTAGCACAAGGTATTGCCCACATGCCTTACCCTAGCAGCTGCACACTGAGTTAACTAGACATTTCAGAGGGACAGGAGTACTTCATTTTCCCAGAAAATCACTTAAGAGTGGTGGATGTAGAGAGAGAAAGGGTGGGGTGAGAGGAGCAGCAAGAATCTGTAGCTGCACTCAGAATCCTTAAAGGATCAGGGCATGTCAGAAACCAGATCAATATTCCAGTTTCAGACATGACAGGAGGGAGACTTCACTAAAGACCAAAAGAGTCTGATGCATGATTTGTTGCAATGCAGTGACTGAAAAATTCTGGGCAGAGACTATGCCAGAAGGGAAGTACCATCCCAACTCGAACACAGTGGGAAGAGAGATTTTATTTAACCCATTTACACCACAGATGGGTTTTCTGTGGTTAAAGGGTTACCTTGTTCAAGGTTAGTAATTGATATACTAATGAATCCTAGCTTTAGAAAGTGGAGCCAGTAGCATAGTGATATAATAGTATCACTATAATAGACAGTAATGCCAGTTACATTCTGACATGCTAACTTTAAAGAAAAAATGGTATAATTTCAGCTGACAGCTCTGGCTGAGCAGGAGACCCATTGTATTCAGTGACTGAAAATACCTAGTCTCTTCAATCGTCCTTCTTCTTCAGAGTACTACAAAAAATCATGTTATTCATAAGCTGCTCTTTTATGCAGACTGATGATCTTATAAAAGTGTCAAATTGCAGCTGGGCTTATACCAAGCTCTGTGGATCCATGTAGAAACATTGCAATCCGATGGTAATCACCCATTAAAAGAATTTTCTGATTGCTCTCAATTGCATAATTTCCTTTCTCCCTGTTTGCCAGATATTCTGTTGAACTAGATATGCTTTTAGCCAAAATTGGCCTCTTTCTTGTCACTGCAGAACTTACTTGACTGTAAAAGAAAGAATAAGAAAACAGATTTGCAGCTGTGGACAAGCACTACTCAGAGTGGCAATGAGAGCTGCCATTTGCTGGTTTGGAGGCACCAGGACATAGCTCACCTCAGAGCTGCAAAGAGGTAGTTCTCATAAAGCAGGTGTGTGTACTGGTAGGACTATAGGAAAGTTCTACTACACAGAAATATCTAAATATATCTTCATATGCTGTGTTTCCATTTATTGACGGAGTATTCCCACATATTCGTGTTATGTTTGAATTGTGGGTAAAAAAGTTAAGAATCTTTTGGTTTATCTTCCTATACACACAAGTTTTATTATCAACTACTAACTCCTCTAGTCTGGCCATTCATCCCTCTTCAAATCTCTGAGTGCTACATGACACATACCACTTAGGAACCTGATGTYAGACTGTCAAGGTGTAATTTTGGCCAGTGAAATGATTTTTCACTGTGTCCATCTAGGTTGTTACCGTAAGTGTCACTGACATTTGCTGGGGAAAAAAAAAAGGGTAAAAATGGATTAAGGTAGAGCAAAAATAATATCTCTGGAACTTGGTAATTTGTAAAGACAAATTCAAAAACAAATAGAAGGGGAAAATGTTGTAAAGCATGAAGGATGGGGATTATTTTATTGGGAGAGGGAGGAGTCAAGGCAAAAAAGGTGAAGATAGTAGACACCATAGCTAGTGCTTAAAGACAAAGATGGAAAAGGAGTGCTAAACAACAAAATAATTTAAGAGCAAGTGTATAAGTTGGTTAAGTTCTCCCACATGTATCTTCACACATTAATTTATTTCTTATTTTTTAACAATGACAGGGATCTTAGCCATTGTCTCTGCCACTGAGGTAAAATATGACTGTCAGAAAAAACTKGGTTATAATTGGAGATTCATTCAACCCTTTATAAGATTTTTTTTTTCATTGCTAACAAAATTCCATCTTCTCAGGTAAAAAAAAAAAAAAAGACAAGAGAAAGTAAGAATTACAGCTAGTTTAGAAGCCTGCAACTTTCAGTGAGGCTCCAAGAAAAACATAGGAAAATTGCTCATTAATATCCTTGGCTCTCAGCTGATACAAACATTGCCTCTGGCTTTTAATGAAGCCAAGCATTTCTGTCACCAGAACAGAGGGAAACTTGTCTTAAATACTCAAAACAATCTCATTTCATATATGTCTTGCAAGATTTTGTTCCTTTTATATCTATCATCTCTAGAAACTCTAGCTGACTACAGTGATAGCTGTGGTTGAGAAATCACTTTGTAACTTGAGGGGGCAGGATAGAATGAGATTTCTGGCACCAGTATCTGCCAATAACTTAGATTAGAGAAGAAGAGAAGATAATAGCTCTAGACCATGAAGGTAAATAAAATAAAAATATTTTTTATCAAACTACTCCAGTACTCCAGTTATTTCACTCTACTAGACAGCTGAGGGGTACTTTCAAAACAAACAAATATTTTAAGCACGGTCTTCTATAGGATAGTTGGAGATTTTGCTAAGAAATGCAGAATGACAATCTTTTACATGTTTGAAAATGCTATACCACTATATTATTTTGTATTTAACAAAAATAAATATATACATATGTACACATATATATYTATATATACAAAATATGTAAATAATATTTTATATTTAATAAAATCCAGAAAGTATTGCAGGTGAKAAACAACCAATCAAGCTAGTTGGTTAGAAGCTATGTAAAACTTATATGACAAAACACAGGACCTATCATCTTTAAGAAATGAGACACATGTACCCCCTTCTCTGAGTATGACTCTCCATGGCCTTCTGCCTGTGCAGTCCTTTGCAGCTGTGTAAGCTGGGTATTGAAATTATCTTCTTCTCATCTAGTGACATTTCCTGTAGGCTTCACACTCTGTCCAATGAATGAAGTACTGGGCAGTTGATAAAAAACTGGAAGAGTCCCTCTTTTAATTGAGGATTAAAAAAAAATAAAAAAAAAAAGTGACAAGGACAATCATGGTATTAATTTACAGTGATTTTGAGATGATGRATGAGGTTTCCCAAGGTGTATGCACTGAGGGCGCAGAATACACAATCCTATGCTTTTACAATCACAAAAAAATTGTCTCAACCCTCAGACTTGGTCCTTTGACTGTTACTAGAAAGTTGTGTCAGTGAGTAACAGTACTAATACCAGGCATCTTTATAGGCAATCAAGTCAAACTTCACCTTTGTATTGTGGAATCCTTGAGACAATCAATCCTGAAGGGAACTTTAATTACTCTAACAGCACCAGGTCAGAGCAGCCTTTGCATGCACCCAAGAGATGACTCCCTTCAAGTCCAGATAATGAAGAACACTSGTAACTACCCATCCACTGCTGGGCACAGACTGTACTTTTGTTAGGCWAATAAGTTGTTTCTTCAAGTCATGATTACATTTCTCTCTGATGAGAGAGGCTAGGGATATGCCAGTGCTGTTGTGGTGTAAGGACCTTAAGGAGTACAGATTAACCATGTCTTCTGGGCTATGTGTTAAATCTTCACTAGCAGGGTAATGAGAATTTTGAAGAGCTTCCTTAATAATCCTCTTCTGGTATTTTATTTTTAAGACAGACAATTCTGAAAAGAGTCTGAATTTATCTCTTGAGCCATGAAGCTGAAATTCCACATTATTTATTATTATTCATTTCCTTGGACTAATGACATCTTGACTAATTAGCAGCCACCACATTTTACACAAGTCTTAAGCTTATCTGAAAGACAGATATAGCCATCGAAATCCATTTAGACAGGAAACTCCTCCTAGTTGAAACAGGAGGAGCAATAGAGAAAGACAGATGAAATAGCAGTTGAATACTTCCATCTCAGAGCACATCCTAATCTGTCCTTCCTGACAAAACATCTTCTGCTATTAGCAAGTTCTTATAGAAAAGTCACCCTGGGAGGGAGAATGTTAGCCCTTCAGATTTGCTTCCAGGATTTCTAACTCATTATTCCCTATATACATACTAGTAATGCAGAGGGAAGAACTTAGCATAGCCTGAGTTGCTGCATCCTGTGCCTGCAGTTGTGGCTCATCTCACTCAGAATGAAAAAAAAAACAAAAAACAGACAAGGTGTTTGTTGTTTTCAATGTTCAGTCAGGGCAGGTTTAATTTACAAGAACGTGTCTGACTAATACAGTGCTTCATTTCTGAACATCAAAGCACACCTCCTTTTCCTATTTTTATCTGAAAAATTTGTTGCACAGAAAATCTAATCTGTTATGCCTTGTGCACGTTCAGAATGACCAAAAGTTATTCAGCCAACTATTTAGTGTACATGGTATTAATAGTATGTAGATCAGGGCAGTAATATGTGGATGATTGTAGCTGTATATTCCTCTGAACATGACTATACACTTTGCAGTGTCCTTTAGAGAATGCTCTTAAGAATCTGCTACAATGCAGTGAGCCAGTACTTTCTGTGTGAGCTCAGATTTGCCATTGCCATGTTTCTGATGCATTTTCTGTTTATACTACATTACATGGGGAACATTACACGTGAGTGGTGACATYGTCTGGGAGCTGAGCCATGTGTGCCTACATGCTGGACAGCTGCTGTACTGCAGTGCAGGCTGCTCCAGGAGTGGTGGTGGATGATACGGGGGAAAAAAACCACCAAAACCACAACCCCAGTTCCTTGCAGGAAACAGAATTTACATCTCTTTGCTATATCAGTGCTGAAGTTTCTCTGCTCACTTGTCTTTGCAACCAATATTATGCAAACAAAGCTTCACTGGACTCTTGATGAGAACAGCAACTCTTCATTCCGTTATGAAGACGCAAACTGTTCTTCAGCAAAGTAGTTTTCCTTTTTCACACATACTCCAAAGATCCTCAGATGCTGTAAACTCCCAGGAGCACAGCGAGGAACAAGAGAGGAAAAAGAACTTCCCATAAATGGGAATAAAAGAAAGCTGACTAAACTTCTGAATAGAATTTTATGATGTGACTGTGTATGGTTACAAAGGCCTGGAATTTGAGGACCTAGATGTGGCTTCTATTTTAAAAACTGAAAATTCATAGGTGGMAAATACAGGTGAATCAACATGAAGRAAAGCAATATGAGGTATAAAAAAATTCTAAAAGAACTATAAGTACTCTGAGAAAAGATCTATGCATCCTCATAGATTATTCAAGGAAAGAAATGGCTCCCTTTGTATCATAAAAGCATGCAGTATGCATAATGAGTAAGGTATAAGACTTTAGAGATTACAGTGATTAAAGTCATATGGCAGACTGAAAARATCAGATTTAATTTACACAGAAGATGAGTGGGAGCAGATATGCTGAAGGTAAACAAAATGATATATGGTAAATGGAAGAAAAATCGTGTGTTGCTGTCTATCTTCTAGAACATTCAATCAAACTGAAAGGAAATACATCTTAAACTAATAATAAGGGACCTATTTGTCACACAGTTCTTAACTGACCTGAGGGGGTCTTTGCCCCACAGCAAGTCTTAAAAGCCAGGAACTT
The DNA here is from genome assembly GCA_003546035.1 of Mixornis gularis. Classification (NCBI taxonomy): domain Eukaryota; kingdom Metazoa; phylum Chordata; class Aves; order Passeriformes; family Timaliidae; genus Mixornis; species Mixornis gularis. The sequence continues at coordinate 346,873 of QVAJ01000392.1, forward strand.
AATGACATGTAGTAGAGAGAGCTCCTTAAATCAGAGAACGAAACTCTTTAGAGAATGCAGAGCTCAATGCGATAACTGATGGCAATTTGGAAGAAAATTCATCTATTGGCATCATTATGTTTTACATGTATTTTTTCTCCAGTGTGTGCTGGGAGCTGCTCCCAGGTCTCTAGCAAGACACACTGATTACTCATTGCTCTTATAGCCACAATGACAGGTTCTAATTACAGCCTGAGTTGAATAGGAGAAMTGTTATAAGGAAAGACGAGGTCAGTGTATCTAATTGCTTTTTATAGAGATACACAATGAAACTATGGTAACCAGTTTAAAGGTTTAGCAGGGGACTTAATTCTTGTAATATTAAGCACCTGAAAAGAGAGGTACCTAGGGACAGTTTGGACAGACTATAAGAAATAAAGAGACCAATCCTCTGTGTCCTTTACTGTTGTAAGTAACAGTGTCACAATGAATAATTCTGACTAAATAGGTACATTTAGCTTTTTCACAGCTAGGCAAGAGGAAAAACACCTTAATGTTTGTTGTGAAATGTTGAAACAAAAATAAGCAACTTCTAGTTTTAGAATAGAGGTGAGCATGAAGAGCATGAAGGTGATATTTGTATCATGGACAGCTTGCAGATGACTTCCTGTGCCGGAAAACCCTTCATTATGTGGAGAAGGGTAAACTCTTTATCTAATGACTGTCATTTTGAACAGAGAGATTGGAAAATTTCAGAGCAAAAATTTCTTCACTGAAATTACTTGATACATTTAAAGGCTTATATTTCATAGAGAATTTGAGTTTAAATTTTAAAGAAATTCTGTCAGTACCTGAAACTTGCCAGATCTGCCTGATTTCTTTCTGGCTCCTAACCTAAACATATCAGAACAAAGTAAAATTTTGAAGTAATTCTGATGACAATTACATTGATCTGAAAAACAAATTACTTCATTGTTTCCATAAATTCTTTCCATTTCAGACCAGTTTTTGATAATCTTGCACATGACAGAGTTTTTTTCAGGGTGTTTTATCCTATCATAAGGAAATGCAGACTTTTATGGAAATTATTTGCTGTGTCATTTGCTTTTGTGCCTTTAGTGTTTGATGAAATAGGCCCCAACAGAATTCACTGAAGGTTAGTATGTGACATGCACTGTTTTATGGAGCAGATTTATTCAGCTACAGCAATGAAGCAGAAGTATGTGTTCACAGCAGATGGTCAGACATGAAATACACCATTTAAACAATTAYACTCTTTTTTATGCTACCTTTTCCCACCTTCTTAAATAATAGTTTCCTGATAACAGATTTTTCACTATTATATCACTGAGTTAAAAGGTCCATTGGGACAAATTGTGAAGCTATTCCTGGAACTGAAGTAAGAATTTTGTGCTAAATTCAGCAGGTAAATGACTATTCACTTAGCTAGATAATAAACAAATTAAAAGTCTTAGAGATTTCTTAAGGAAAAAAAAAAAAGTGCTTTTTAAAATGAATTTTTCTCTAGAACAAAACAGCTTTGCTTAAAGGTCAAATCACCAGCAAGCATGTTGTTTAGTTCTACCTGGTGCTGAAGTGAGACATCCGCACAGGAGAGAAAGAAACAACTTGAAACAATGTAGTAGGTAGGTCACTGATCACTGRTGGCTGGAGGCTAGAGTCCAAATTACAGCTAGATCCTGAGTTTCAGCCCACTGCTGCTGAAGCTGTGCTTTGCAAAAACTGACCCTCAGAATGAATGATGTTGTCCATAAAATAGTCTTATCATTTTAATCCTGGATAAACCAGGYTTAGTAATTTTGTGAACTAGAATCAAAATATGGCATACTGTGAGCACTGGGCTGGCCCCTTGTCTGCTGAGGGAAGTTTGGTGCAAGTACTCCAAGAGATGTGCTTAGCATGTGGAACATTTCACTAGTGAGAAAAGCGACTGGTCTGCACCTTCTCTGGTTCTAAGGAACCTTGGAGATTGCAGCATTCCACGTTACCATTTTGCCATATGAAGAGAACCTACCCAAGAAATCTGTACCAGCACAGCAGCATCTAAACTATKGAAGCAAAGTGAAAATGTTCACTGAAGAGATACACCTCGGCTTAAATCAGCTGACAGAAGCTTTTCTTAGCTGACAGAAAAGAAGAAACCCTTCATACCAGCCTGACCATCCATCTTGTTTCACAGTTCTTCCTTCCTCCTTTTTTTCTTTTTGTCCAAACTTACKTGCCTTTCTTTCTTTGACCCTCTTATGTTTCTGTTCTATTCTTTCCCTCCTTCCTCTTTGTGGAAGGTGCATTTGAAGCTCATCTTTGATGAACACTCCAAGGGAAATGTTCYTGAAGAACACTTCAAGTAAGGGAAGAATATAGAAATAAAGAGGGCAAGAAGAGAAACAAAACCTCTAGAAAACTTGTTTTGAGTGTCTGTGTCTCAAATATAGACCTTAGCTGCAACTTTTAGAGGSCCAAATAGAGATTAAGGAATGACCTGACAGAAAGGCTGTGCAGCTCTATTGACAGCTGGTAGAAAAATTATTTTGCTTTCAAAACTAGCACTGATTTCACATTTAAGCAAGATTATGAAATAATGCAATAAATTACAGAAGAGACCTGTTCATTTCAGAGCAAAAAAGCTTTTTGCTGAAATTACAATGCTGTGATAGAACAGACAGAGTTCTCTATAAGTAGAAAACCTGATTAAAGATCTGAATATATTTACAATGGCTGTATTTTATCACAGAGACCATCCTTTTATTGGTTTTTTTGTTTGTTTGTTTGTTTTGGTTTTTTTTAGCTTGTGAGTTGGAATTTTTGGGCTGGTTTTTTGTTTTGTTTTGTTTTGGTTGGTTGGGGTTTTTATACTTTTTGTTTCTTTGTTAGGTTGTTATTATTATTATCAGTTTTGTTTTAATTTTTTTTGTTTGTTTCTTTTGAGGTTTTTGGGGGTGTATTTTTTTGGTAGAGAGTTCTGGTTTTTGGATTTTTTTTTTTTTAATTTTTGGTCTTGTTGCTTTTAATCAATAATACTAACCAACTAACAATACTACATGCTCACTACATTATTATCTGCATTGTAGCCAGTAAGAAATAATAGGTATTTATTTCAGTCAGTTAATTCATCTGGTTTTGACTGCAGTTTACCCTCTGAATAGCTTTCATGCGAATGAATCTACAATGTCCAGGTAAAATTAAATAGTTATTTTAAAAGTTTATGCCATGYAAGTGTTTTGACTATATTAAACTACACACTTGGCACAAATAATATTAAAAAAAAGTTTTGAAATTGTTTTCTTTCTTTATCTGCTGCCCCCTTTCAGCATTGGTTCAGTCATTTTATCAGCTGAAATGGTCGCCTTTAACCAGAGCCTGCCAACACCAGACATTGCTCCTGGCAGGTGGATTGTGGTATATATTGGAGATTATAAATCATTTTGTCATTCTGAGACAGTCATAAATGTATCTGTTTGCACAGGGAACAACACTGTACAATAACATCTAATTCTACTTCTCACTGTTGTGCAAGGGAAGTGCACAAATACAGGCTAAGATTACATCAACACAAATAGATTCTTTAAAATGTTCTGCTTGTATTTTAAATGTATGCTTATATGAAAAAAAATCCAAAACCAAACAAAAAAGACACAAAGTTTCTCTTTTGCTTACCATCCATCTACCAGAGAGATAGTGGTTTACACCAAATTGCACAGAACCCAGAAAAGCCTTAAGTTCTGCAGAGTTCTACACATGCCAGAGTGGCTCATAGAAAATAGTGCAGGGATGTTGTCTCTGCATAATTTGCAGGTATTAGAGATGAATTTCACAGATGCTTGGGGAATTCTCTCTCTAGTTTCTTGTTATCAAGTTAAATTTATGAAATCTTCAGAGGAATGACCTTTAAACAATTTATGAGAATCTAAGACACTTTAGATGCAATAAAAATAATTTCATCACAACCTTTCTTCCAGCTCCACATTCTTTTAGCGTTGTTATGGTTACAGAGTCAGAATTTAGGAGAAGCTGGAACTGAGGATTCCCATGCAATTTCAATTCAAACCCTCAGGTATGCCTGTTCAAGCACATATTGAATTGGAAGATCACAAACTTGTCATGCACCTCCTCCCAAATCTAAAGSTTTAATTCTAGTATTCAGTGTTTAGCATCACAACATGATTATAATCATGGCATACTGAAGAGGTAATTCACAATACCTAATAAGAAAGAGAGGAAAAAAAAAAAAAGCCAACAGAAAAAAACCCCAGTTGTTATTACGAATAGCTAAACCATCACTTCTGTTCTTAGTACCTAAGTGTATTCTTGAAACTTTTATTGAGGAGAATAGGTAGATCTAAATGCTTCTTATTTGAATTAATTTAATAGAAGAGTTAATTTCAACTGTTATACCTGGCACTTTGATGRAGCAAAATCTTTCCTGTGATTCACGTGCCACATATTTGTAATAACATATGGTGAGCTATGGCTAATGATAGAAAAAAATCTAACAGCATTCCAGCATCCATCCAACAGTCTCTTCTTGGTTACAGCCATGAATATGCAGTACAGATGAAGAAATGAGAACTATTCCCCTGATGTTAGCACTACTGTGCAACAAATCACTGCACATAAAACAATCCGGAGCAGCCTTTATGCTCCTTTAGCATGTACTGCCAGGCAGAACAAAAGCCTGGTTAGCCTGCCTTGCTGGTCAACAGCCCYAACAGACAGAGGCAGTATCCAAAAATCTGTGAGATCAAAGAATCCTTGCTATGTTCTGTTTTTCTACTGATGATTTTATGTCAGCAGCTGGGACAAGGTGGCAGGGAGCCATGACAAACATTCTGTATCAATAAGGGGCATATTTACATTTTGTAAAGCCACAGGGCTGAGGTGTTTATATAAGCTGAAGTCAGCTTTTATATAGCTGAAAAAGTGATTCCATTAACCCACTTCTCGTCATCTAAGGACATTGCAATTTTTCATCTATTTGGAATAAAAAGTGTATATTTTTTTCTGTGGAGTTCCTAGCAGATGAAAATTTTTTTTTTATGCTTCTGAAACAGTCTGTTACAAAGCTGGTACAATGCCCTGCCTTTATTCTTCAACATCAAATAGCTGAAAACCATGACAAGATAACTTACTTTCACAATTATTTTCAAAGAATGAGARTAAAAATGTCTTATATTGATGCACATCAGTTTCATTTTTTTTCTTTTAGAGTAAATAAATTAACAATGTATTATATTACATATATATTCTCAAATATGACCTGAGGTAATTGACTCCCTAATGTGTAAAAAGAGATTGAACTTAATTGCATATGATAATTTACTATCTTTTGAGTGAAATTAGGCATTGATCTTTTCAATTTCTTTTGCTAGGTTTGTTTTTTTTTCCTAGAAAGATTTTTTTGCAGCACTTTTGTTGACACTGTTAATGTAAAAACAAGAATGACCCAAAGTTTATCCTTTTTTTGTGAGGTACTTGATGACCTGCAACTTTACAGTTTCCAGTTTTATCATCTAAGTTTCCTGTCCATTTTTTTCTGTCCTTTTTCTTATCTTGGGAAATGATATAAATGTTAGAGTTCGTAGTCTGTGGTACCATTTTTCGCCATCCAAAACTTGTGTAGTATAACYTTTTGGTTGTATTGTGATATTAACCACAACTCACCATCAGAGCTCCATCTGGACCTAACCTACTAAAGCCCAGAAGATGTGTTGTGGGCACCAGGTACGTGTAGAGAACTGTGAAATAGTGGCAGGATAATGCAAGGCTAATTTGTTGTCCATTTTTGCCATTTTATCCGGGACAGTCAGTGCTTGGTTTTCACATTGAAATTCTGCAGATCTCAGCCTGTTTGTTTTCAAATGTAAATATGCATATTAAGTTTCAGCTTTATGCTAAATTCATTTAATTAGTGTGATAGCTTTGCTTGAACCTCTTGATGGAGGAAGAAGGCTGTTTTTTTTTTTCTAGGAAACTGCTGACCAGACAGAGGAGAGAGATGGGGAGAAGAGCAGAGAGTGCAGRTGAAATCACCCTGGGCAGGACAGGGAGACACTGGACAGTTGCTGGCATATGTTTAGCCTAAAAAGGCTGAGAAACAACTGTAAGGAGAGGAGAGAGGCAAGAGGATGAGCCAAGCGGATGAGCCAAGGAGAGAGCCAAGGGGATGTTTCTTTGGAACAGACAGAGAAGGAGCAGAGCTTGCAGTTAACCTCAGMAAATGTCTGAGTTAACTGCAACAAACAGGGAAGTGAGAACACATCTGTGAGAACAGTAGGCAAGGGGATCTTGCTGTGAGTAAATGCTCTTATTTCTACTTTATTGTCTCTAGTCACACTGAGCTTTCTCAGTTTAAATGGTGTTCCAGTTCAGATTCCAGTGAAAGTTGGCTTTTAGTTTAAAAGCCTTTTTTGTGTTTAGTCTGGGCATGTCCACTTTTAAGATGGAGCATCTTGCAAGCACATCTTATGGGATCAAAAAATAACACAATGATATTATTATGGAAAAAAAAGCCAATTTTTTTTTCTTGGCCTGAATTTAACCTCAGGGTAGGTCATAATACATTGCAACCTTGCCAGCCACAGAACTAAGGTTTCCTTTAGGAGGTCCCATCTTTTGGGTGTGACAATATGGTAAAACATCCAGTAAAAGTGATTGGCTATGGTAGCAGATGTGTCTGCAGGTGTTTTCCCATGCACAAGTGCAAGAGGAAACATGCAACTGCTATGAAGCAGCAGGAGTCTAAGCTTACCTCTGCTTGTCTAAAAAGGTGGAAAGCAGAGGAAAGCATCTTGCATGATGGACTTTGTTTGTGAGCCAATGTTTGGGACTTACTTTTAAAWTTTTTTTAATAACAGCACAAGTGAAAAAAACCCTGCACTTCTATTATTTTCTAAATTATATCTTTATTTAAAACTTTCATATCTTTAAATATTCAATTATATATTGTGATTATCAGCAAATGTAATAACAATATATTTTGCTAACACTGGATTTAATAATGCCTAGTTTTTATTGTGCTCCCAGCAATCCATACTCTCAAAAATGCCTTTTCTCGTGTCCTTATGATTTCTTCCACTTTTTGCCTATTTTATCAAGATCTCTACATGTCCTAGGGTGACTTTATGATGTTTKTATCCCCAGTCATCTGTTCTGTTTATGTTGGATATTGTGTTCCAACAYAACCAACCTTTAAGGATGGTTCTGAGAGTGAAGGGGTTTGAAACAGAGTTTGTTTTCAGAAGCTGCTCTCACTCCTCCACATTTCTGCTCCTGGGCTGTGTTGTCTGTAGCACAGACAGACAGCAGGACAGAGATCTCCTTTGCTTTTAGTTAGTTTTAGCTAGCTGAGGCAGAGAAGTTCCCTGGATGGTGGCTTTTGGTTTTTTTGGAACTGTTTGAACCTGCTCTGGACTGAAAACCCAGCAGAGCACTGGGAGCTCACCAGGCCCACCAGAGCCTGGGACGTGGCATTTTCCAGTGCCAGAGGGATGATAACAGACTGAGCAAACCAAGCTACACTCCGTGACAAAGACTTTCTGCATTTGCCATCTCTTTGRACAGTGAGAAGTTTTATTGTTTCATATTATTMATTTCTTTTTGTGCTTCTGGATACTTCCATTGTTAAATAAATAGTTTTTTCCACTTTTCTCCGAGAAAAGTTTTTTTGGAGGCTGCTTGAATTTGCTATTCTGGAGGGACTCCATTCAGAGGTTTTCTCCCAAATTTGCCCTAAACTGGGACACTACAATACTCTTGAAGCTCTCACATGAACACATTGACAAGGCTTAGCATTATGTCATGCGTGTGTGTTGGCAAATACATGCAAGGCAAAGGGGATAAATAACTATTGAGGCTTATGTTGCCATTTTGCCTTAAAGACAGCAGAGGACTAAAARTTAGGTTTTCAGGTCATTCTTTAGTAAATATATTTTTTTTTTAAGTTTCAGGGATATCACATCTTGGACATCTTTTTCATCAAGATTTGCCCAATTTGACAGACTAGCTAAATATGGACTTAGTTGGAAAGAATCATGACAAATCTGACAAATAGAATAGCAGTGGTTGCACCAGCTTCATTGCCTTAGTGTATCAGGATAAAAAATAGTTTAAAAATTACAGAATTTTTCTGTTCTGTTCGCAAYTGTGACCAATGTCTACTAAGACTTGTGTGTCCCAAAGAGACATACAGTTTCTCATAAATTATTACAGCTAAATACACCGAGGGAAGGCTCAGCAGTTACTTCCTATAAATTCCAGAGAGCAGCCCTGTGCCAGAACTGTATATTGATGAATGGCACAAGGGGAAATCTTGATGAACAAACACTCTTTAGTGTAGCCAGCTGACTGCATACACTGTGACTTCCTTCCTTTCTCACCTCTCTCCCTTCCCTAAAAATTAGTTGTCAAAAATCTTGTAGTCAGGCTCACCCCACAGGACATTGAAAGGAAAAACAGTTTCTATTTTCTTCTCTCAGCTCTTACACAGTAAGGAGCAATACCAGGACAAAAAAATATTTTATAAATATTTACACGTCTGTCATGCAATTGTCATTAATGTGCTACCTTCAACTTAATTTTTARCTTTTCAGGTAATCTCTCTCCACATCTATGACTGGTATTGCTCAATTTCCATTATTAATTAAACATATCCCTTGGTTATTTCAAAGGTCTGTRGCAGTGATGACAGACAGTCAGGTCTATAGGCACGTCTTTGTCCCCTTCCCCCCCTCAAGTCTCTAATGGACCATGTGATTTGCCCTAAGATAAGAACACCAGGTGGGAATTGCAGGAGGAACTGTCTGGATGCTTGCACAGTGAATGATTCCAGAGTGGGAAARCTGGGATGACTGTGGTTGACTTTGATGCACAAAAGCCTGCAAGTGTATCAAACTCTGCTGGAGACTGGGCCAACTGGTCTCAGGAGGTCGTAGGCATCTTCCAGGTTCCAGGATCCCTGGGGAGGCACGGACTCACTTTTGAACAGGTGAGTAAAAGCACTAAGATCCAGTCAAATACAGAGATAAAGTTCTAAAGAAGCTACATAGGTGCTTTGCTGCCTTTTAACTGTGCATGTTTCATGGCAGAGACTGAAACCTGTCTGTTCCTAGAYGAACCTGCTTACAGTATAACCCTTTAGGCTTGCTTGTGGTAATACTGCATAGGTAGTATTTAGAGACTGTATTAGCAATAAACTTAATCATAATCATTCACATAATCAGGATCATACTTCTTGTGCCTGATCGAGAGTATTTTCTCTATTAATCTGGTGCAAGGTCTTAGAAATATTTTAAAATCACTCAGAGTTCYGCCAGTTTAGAAAATCTACATATAACTACCAGAGAGATTTTTTGCTATGCTGCCTGATCCTTGCATGTCCTTCTCCTGAGCTTAACTAAGCCAAATGAGTACAGAAAACTCAGCTCTTTTCTCAGGCTGACCTCATGAAAAGTTAAATTAATTGACTTGAAGGACAGGGAATAATTTCCATTTGAGAGTAAAAGCTATTTGAAATGGTTCAGAGAACAAATGTTGGCTCAGGTCTCAAGCATACCCTGCCACCAACTTTCCTTGGATTTTTAATAAACTCTAAGATTATTTGGAGGAATAGAAAGCCAAAACTGAACTCTAATCTTCAATGCATTAAAATAAACAAGGAAATAATTAAATATTTTTTTAACCTGCTTATAATAAGTAAGATTTTTAAGTGTCAGTACTTAAAGTACCTCTTGGAATGCTGTACAGCAATTCTCAAAGTCTGATTTACATATATATATATTTGTAACATTTCATGGATATATAGATTTTCTGCCTTAGGCAGTTAGTTATGGTAGACTTYCATTATAAAAAATTCAATTCATGTTCTTTTTCTCAAATATCCAGGAGCAAAGGAAAAGTTTATAATCTTATTTTATKTTCCAAGACTTACTTTGAAGGCCAACAGTTAGATAGGTATATATTCCCAAACATTGGAGCAGTTAGGATTTCTGAAGATGGAAAAGTGCCATCCATACATAAGTTTAAAGATTATATTTTCTGAGCCTCTTGATTTGATTTCAATTGGAATTACAACAAAAAAGTATTTTCCTTAATATTTTATATTTAGGACAGAAGATAAATRCCACATGACTACTTTGTAGGATATTTCCACAGAAGATCTTACCAAGAAATAAAAGTGAGGAAGAAAGGCCAAGTTACCAAATAAAAGCCAAAACAATGAGTTGTTCTAAATGCACATGAAAAAAATCACCTGTATCATTGGTTTCACATCATAGAGACTTGCCTTGTATTACTTTAAAAAAACCTAACAACCRTATCAGGCTGGATCTGAAGTAACCTAAATATCAAAACATTAAAACTACGGCAAAACAAGATTATGAAAAAGAATAAAAGCAAATCAGCTGTGTTAAGGGTCACAAGAAAAATCCAAGAATTTTAAATACGTGAAATCCTTTCATAAAGATTATAGAAATGATTCTTTGAACATTCAAAAATGGCAACTGTCAATCAAGCACAGGATGTGTACTTGAAGGACTGGGCTTCATCACAAATTTCAAATCAGAGCTTGAAAAAAGTCAAGGTCAAGTATTGTAGTTTATACAGGTCAATAAATGTCTATCTCTGTGAAGGACTGTTTAGAAACAAATTCAAAAGTAAAAGGAAAAATGAGATCCAGGGTATTATTGGAAACTTCAAGCCTTACAAATACCAATTGAAAAAAAGTTCTATTTCAAAGTAATTACTGTTKGTAAGACATGAGCAAAAAGCTGCCTAATTGATGAAGTCAACATTGGTGTAAGGCTGACTGGCTTTACACTTTACAGATGGAGAGAAGAATATTTACATCAGCTGAAGAATTGGTTCTTTTATTGTTGTCATGTTACTTAATAATACAAACTTCTTTTAGCATTTAGGAATTAATGGAAAAATAAAAAACCTGTGGGGCTAACGTATTGGCAAGAGTGGAAACAGGATTTGTTGCAGGCATATACATATTGTAGAACCTGTATGAACATCAGTGCAAACTGAAGAATCCTCTCAGTTTTATACACTGAGAACTGAATATTGTTTTTATTTCACCACTAGAATTTTGCCAGTACCTCAGACTGTCAGTCTTTTCTTGAAGGTTTAAGGGTTAACTTGAGATCCACACTTGGTGTTCATGCACTTGGCGGTCTTGTGAATAAACCTTTATGCRATTTTATTTATCTTTGAGGTTAATTATTTTTTCCTGAGCTTGTCCCTAAGCAGTTCCGTTCCAACTCTTCTTTTATTTCTTCTTCAAGAAAGAGACTTTGAGAACTTACTTTCCATGAGGATTCAATAACAGCAGCCTTCCTGTTGCTCTGGTCACCCACACAGCAAAAAGGAAGTTAAACTGTTTGCTGACATATCTCTTATGGTTTTGGGTCTGAGCCTTTGCTCTTGAGCCTGCTGCCAAAGTCTGACTTGCACAGACAATACTTTGTGGGTGGTGACTTCACTGGGAATCCAGAGCCAAGAAYTGGGGAAATGTCCTGTGTGCCATATCTGTGGTGGTCAGGAACGCATTATTGGATCCACACATTTAAAGTTACAGCAGATGTACTTATTTTGTGGCAACCCTGCAGTGGAAGAAAGTCATTCTCTGGCCCCTAAACTCCAGCTTAGCTAATCATAAGGAAGTTCAGTAAATGCAGTATTTTTCTCATGACATTTTATAAACATAGGGTTTGAAAGTGAATGTGGATGGAAAGGCAAATAATCCTTCCATCCCTTATGATCTGCATATAATTGTGGTTTGCCTGAACTGGCTGAAAGCTTAGGGTAATTATTTGGAAAGGTTGGAACTGTTTAGAGAGCTATTCTATCTGCATCAATTCCTAACTGACCCTTGCTTTCTTTGGAAAATACAGATGGATTTTGATACWTTTGTTGATAACAAATACGTAAAGTCTATCCTAGATCAAGATGGGTATTTCTATTAATATCATTGATATTTTCCTACAAGGAATTTAGTTCACAGTCATCTCTAAGGAAGCAGAAATGAACACACAAACCAGCATTTACATAAAAGAAGTGAGTAGAAATTAAAGACAGAAAGATATTGATTGCTGTTTAGGATATCTGATTTATTCCTGCATATAATATGGGACATTATGAGCAAAAAAGTAAAAGCCTCATTGAAAGTTGAGCACTGATTCCAGRCAGAATAAATCATTCCAGTTTTGCTGTAGTACGTGACTGAATATAGGATTTGCTGAATATTCTCAACTGGAGTCTATTCACAAACTAGAATACTTCACAAATAAAGTCCTGCAGAATCTATTCATCAAACTATTATGTACATTTATYATTGCCTTATTCTGACACTAGTCTTCCAAGAGCTTCAGTAAGATTAAAAAATAAATAGCAAAAAAGTGTACTGATAATTAATTTGGTTTTCAATTTTTTTTATCTAAGTACACAAGAAAATCCAAGTGTTCTGCAAAGAACATACACTTTCACAGTTACACAAAATTTTTTTTTTCCAAAAACTCTCTGAGAATCATAAATCTCTATGTAGAAAGTATGTAGAAACTTTACATCCATTTAGGTACTTAGAATTTACTACTGCAGTTCCTGTGTTTGTTATTATATCTGGGTCTGATTTCATCAAGGCAAACAAATCCAAAGAGTACCTCTCATGAAGAGCTTGAAACAAGGACACTAAAAGTTCTGGAAGAGAGATAGCACTGTTATAAGCTTGTTATTGATGAAGTCATAGATTAAAAGGGTRTAATTTGTTAATATTTAAATGATAATTCATCAAAAAGCCTCTTGAAAGTAGGTGGGATATGGGGTTTTAAATTGTTTGTATGCTTTGGAAGATTTTGTGTTAGGGAAGCTGCACATTCTAAGCTCAGAAATCCTCAATTCCAGACTTGCACAATTATTCTCAGGACTGCCAGGCTTCATAAAGCTGTGTCTGAAATTGCTGCTTGAACTGCCCTAAAAATAACAACAGCAAAAAAATATTTCCATGTGGGTTCTTTGTTGCAGAAGAGTGAAATTGGTCACAAGGAATGCACACACTTGGCRCTGCTCTGAATACTTAGCTTCAACAACTTTTTAAACTCCTAAAAAAATGTGGTTTACAGTTTCTCTGTGCTTCCTGTTTCACTAATTCTACATGTTTTGGTTTTGTGTGGCAATGTTTTGGAAGTGGGGGGGGCTACAGGGGTGGCTACTGTGAGAAGCTGCCAGAAGCTTCCCCTGTGTCCTACAGAGAAAAYGCCAGCTGGCTCCAAGGTGGACTTGCTGCTGGCAAAGGCTGAGCCCATCAGKGATTTTCCCAAAGTCAAGGTCTGTTTTGCCCGTGATGGTAACTGGTGAGTGATGACTCCCTGTCCTCATCTCAACCCATGAGCCTTTCATTGCATTTTCCCTCCCCTGTCCAGCTGAGGAGGAGAGTGATAGAGTGGCTTTGGTGGGCATCTGGCATCCTGCCAGGGTCAACTCACTGCACTGCRCCACACCACAATATGAGCCACATATGAGAGTCTTCTGACACCTTTTGCATTTTGGTAACGTTRGAAAGGAGATTGTTATGGGATATTGGATGGAAATGCTTCCTATTGAAGACTACATTCAGAAGACAAAAAAATATTTTTTCATGTTTTGAAAGATTACTCTATCTCCTCGGAACCTCTCCCCTTTGTCTTGTAATGTACACATGTCCCTGATATGTTTGTGCAGTGAGAGCCCAGTCTAAGAATAAATACAAGTATTCTTCTTTTCTAAATACTCCAGAGGTTTTGACTTGGTCAGATGGTATATTTTCTGTCCAAAATAATTATGCAGACACTTCTCTGACTGCATTGCATTTTTCAGAGTATTTTATAGAATTTCTGCTTTTAGCCAGAAAACTTTAAAATGCTTTTATTGCAGTTAAAAAATTATTGACAATTATTGAAAATTATTGACAATTATTGACAATTTAAAACCTTGACAATTTAAGCAAGAGTAACACTATGAGCAAGAATAATACTATACCAACACTAATTAAAACATTAAAGTCCTGGAGCAAGTCCAGAGAAGGGCAATGAAGCTGTTGGAAGATCTGCAGCACAAGTCTGATGAGGAGAGGCTGAGGGAGCTGGGCATGTTCAACCTGAAGAAAAGAAGGTTCAGGGGAGACCTGATCACTCTCTAGAACTGCCTGAAAGGAGAGTGTACCCACGTGAGGGTTGGCCTCTTCTCCCAAGTAAAAAGTGACAGGACTAGAGGAAATGGCCTCAATTGCAYTAGGGGAGGTTTAGATTGGATATTAGGAAAACATTTTTCACTGAAAGGGTGGTCAGGCATTGGAACWGGTTCCCAGGAAAGTGRTGAAGTCACTATTTCTAGAAATGTTAAAAAAATCTTGTGAATGTGGCATTTAGGGACGTGGTCGTGCAAGAAACATAGTGGCATCAGGTTAATGGTTGGACTCAACAACCTTGGAGGTCTTTTCTAGGCTTAACCTTTCTATGACTCTGCAATTGTACTCTCATTTTCATTAACATGTCCTTGAGAGGGAAAGATGAAAGGAGAAAAAGTGATCAACCTTCTAACTAAAGTTAGATTTAATTCCGCCATGTAATATTTAGCAAAGTCTAAACAAATTGGAATTTATAGAACCCGGGCAAATCTGCCCTTTTAGGAAATATCCTTAATATCATCTAAATTGAATGCAAATTGTCCTTCTCCCAGTTCCAAGGAAAACAAAAAGAGTCTAAATGAATGGGTTTAGCCCAYGTAACTAAGTTTTGGTTGGGTTTGGGGGGGKTTGTTTGTTTCATTKTGKTTTTGTTTGTTTGTTTTCTTTATTTTCCCAAAGACCTTGTGAACTATAAAGTACTTTCTTAAGCCAGCCTAAAAACRGGAAAGCTCAATTTTGATTAATATTGAGGCACATATATACTTCTGAAATATCCACACAGCTTTGAATCTTGCAGTCTCACCTGCCTGAACCAATTAATTGTACAGTTCACTGCTGTGCAKTTTTTGTGACTACTTGTACATTCTTCATAGATGTAAGAAGAYATATTCAGATAAAGATAATCTTGAACATTTGCCAAATAACTTGTTCCATGTTTTGCATGCCGATATCAGCTGTGAAGACTTCACACTACTGGAACAAAGTAGATAATTAAAAAACAAGGGTAGAGACTAAAGAAATAAGTTATAAAAGCCACTCAAATGTCAAAGGCAAGACTTTTGTCCTATGCTTTGATTATTGGGATTTATGAGGAAATCATATGCCTAATTCCTTCCTGTGCTCAGYCCTTGTTTCATGAACATTTGGAAAGAAGTTATTTTGAAAGAGAAAACTACTTTCTGTTCTGTTAGTAAAACCAGTTTTGTCTAATTGTACTCTGACCAGAGTGCAAAGACCTGTTAGACAATCTGTTGCTACTGTTCTGCACTGGGTAGGGGACAGGTTCTGTTTGAGCAACCAGTATTTGAAACATATTCAAATTATACTTGCTAAATAAGAAATTGTAGATGGAGTTGGAATAAATTAYGAAGGCTAGGAAAGCAGGGTCAATATTTATCATTTCATGCAACAAGGAAGAGGGAGCAGAGACAAAAAAAGAGGAAGAATCCTCTCTGCAGCTGCTTTTGAAGGCTATGGGCCTAAAAACTTTGTAGTCATCCAAGCAAGGAGGATCAATGCTGAATTAACWGAGATGCATGATGATGGCAATTTGGGCAAAAAAATTAGTGAGATGTGATGGGTAAGAATGCATCTTAAAAGGAAAAAAATCAGGAAAAAATGTGCAAGGTACAAATACAACTTGTACCATTAGAAGTTTAGAGTGTAGAAATGCAGAGTAGTTCAGTGTGATTGAAGAAAAGGTTTCTGGAAGACTTTTTCATGAGACTAAAATTCAAGTGACATTGACCTTCTAGTAGGTATAAGTCCGCACAGGGAAAGCTGATTATTGTTTCACCATCTTTTTCAAATACACAATGGTTCTACCATATAAAACATTGAACAGACAGAAATAAAATTTGGTAAGGTCTGTTGTTTTGGTCCAATTCTGACACATATTAACATCTTGCTTTGGCCTTAYTCTCTGATAGATTTCAATGAAAATACAAATAAATATATAATTTTAAAAAGTTAAGACAGAGTAATCTGACAAAATACCGACTTCTACATTATATTTAAATGCACAATTTTGTTGTATGGTTTCATCTTGAAATGAGTTGCGCATAGTTCTGTGGCAGTTTGATTTTTGTAGATCAGAACAAAGTAATCAGTACATCACCAACTCCTGTGGTTACAGAAACTTTTATTCTGCTGTCTGTAGTAAAAGCACACTGAAAAGAATTTTTGTGGTAGAAAGTTTTAGAAAGATAGTTGTAGAAGCATGGCATATATATATATATATATATATATATACACACATAAGCTAATGGTATTGGCCATACAGCTGTATGTTCATTTTTGGCTTTCCCCTAATATCTTATGATCTGTCAGAAAAAAGTTCTCAGCTGCATCCATTAAGTACAACACTCAGTATGTGGGGTGTTGTGCTGATCTTATTAGCAACAAAGAAAATGACTTTACTGATATCATAAGGGAAGTTTATAAGTGAAGAAAAATTTGATGACACCTATTAAAACACTACAAATATAATATTGAGTAGCTGTTGTGTAGCCTCTTAAAATGCATTCTGCCCAATCACCTCACCTTAAATTCTAAAAGTCAGAGAGGCAGGAAGATAATCTTTGTGAATTTCTGTGACTATGTAAACATTATATTTTCCACACACTAAAATATTAACAAGTTTTAGGTGTTTCTTCCGTTTTCCTAAGTGCCTAAAAAGTTTACATTAATAAAATATTGATTTGCAAAAAATAAAGAAAAGCAAGGCAAAGAAAAGTTTTTTTTCCCCATCTGTTCTCCTGAATGTGACATTTTTCAATTTTTTGATAGACTACAATATAAGTCAAACCATGCACTTTAATTTATCTGAAAATCAGTAAAAATCAGTTGATTGCAAAATAGTACTTAAAAATCTGACAATTWAACCACCAGAGGAGAAATAACTATTTTTAAACTGGAATTCTGCTCTGTGAAAAGCAAGCATTTGATATTTAGCTCTATCTAGCACTGCTTAAAAAAGTGTTTTGTTCAGCTCCTAGTCATGCGAAGCTGCACTATCAGTWGCTTGCATAAGAAACTCAAGCATGCCAGGACTGCCTAACACAGGCTCCATTTCACTGTAGGTAGTCAACTTCTTAGCTCTATTTTACAACCCTAAGGAATTTTCTTTAATTTGCACAACTTTTGCYACCAAACTCAGCTGAGCAGGCATTTCATCAGTGGAAAATGCAATAGTTAATAAGGATGAACAGCAAAAAGATTAAAGTATAAAATTGAAAAGTTCTAAGTGGAAACAAGAAACTCATGAAGCAATAAAAATAATTTTCTAATGTAGTAAGGTAATGACCCACAGCTCAAACACATTTAATCTTAGAATTGAGACAATTCTTACTGTATAATCTCACCTAGCACTTACATTAAGGAAGCCATTGTCACATATTTTTGGCTCCAATACTGTTTTTTTTTTCCAACAAAGGCACTTGTTGAGGTTAGCCCAGGTGCAATGCACTTGCACATAACTGATATATTCCTGTGGGCGAGGAATTTATATGGCTGCCAAGGAACCCTGAGTATGTACAGAACAAGAGTTGAGATGGAGAGGACACCTGGAGCTTGATGACAATTCTTTCTCCCTGGCCACAGAGAGAATGATAATGGTTTTGGCTTTCATGTGGCTGCCCAGAGGGTGAGATTTAGGCACAGTTTAGTTCAGCATAGTTAGGAAGCCATATGATAATTTGTTATCTAAATCTGCTAATACAAAAACATGCACACTGCAAATAAAATATCAAGTGTCCCGGTCAGTTAGTTTCCTCATCCTCAAGGCAAAAAATTGTGGTGGGCTGACTCTGTCTGGATTCCAGGTGCACACCAAAGCCACCCTATCACTCCTCTCCACAACTGGACAGGGGAGAGAGAACATAACACAAAAGTTCMCAAGTTGAGATAAGGGCAGGGAGAGATCGCTCACCAGTTACTGTCAAGGCAAACCAGACTTGTCTTGGGGAAATTAGTTGAATTTATTACCAATCAAAATCAGAGCAGGACAATGGGACATAAAACAAATCTTAAAAACACCTTTCCCAAACTCCACCCKCCTTGTCTGGCTCTTTCTTCTCTCCTCCTAGTGGTGCAGGGAGATGRGGAATGACCATATTATCAGTTCATCACAGGTTGTTTCTGACATTGCCCAGGGGAAGAAGCCCTTCCTCTGCTCCACTGAGGAGTCCCTCCCATTGGAGACAATTCTCCACAACCTTCTCCAGCCTGGCTTCCCATGGGCTACAGCTCTTCAGGAACTGCTCCAACATGGGTGCCTTTCTACAGGGTGCAGTCCTTCAAGAACAGACTGCTCCAGAGAGGGTTCCCCATGGGGTCATGAGTCCTGCCAGAAAAGCTGCTCCAGCATGAGTTCCTCTTTCCATGGGTTGCAGGTCCCTGCCAGGAGCCTGCTCCAGTGTAGACTTCCTGAGTGGTCACAAKCTTCTTTCAGGCTTTTCACCTGCTCTGGTGTGGGTTTCCTCCATGGGCTGCAGGCCAACCTCTGCATCCCCATGGATCTCCCTGGGCTACAGGGACACAGCTGCCTCACCATGGTCTTCACCATGAGCTGCAGGGGAATCTCAGCTCTGGTGTCTGGAGCACCTCCTGCCCTTCCTTCTCCCCTGACCTGGGTGTCTGTAGAATTGTTGCTCTCATGTATTATCACTACTCTCTTCTCTTCATGCAATTACATCTGTGCAATAACTTTTTTATTCCTCTTAAAAATGTTATCACACAGGTGCTACCATCTTCTCTGGTTGGCTCAGCCTCGACCAGTGGTGMGTCTGTCTTAGAGCTGCCTGGCATTGGCTCTGTCAGACATGGGGGAATCTTCCAGAAGCTTTTCACACAAGTCCCACCTGTAGCCCCCCCTCCCAACTACCAAAATCAGATTGCGCAAACTCAATTTCCACAAACTGCACAAACACGGTTCATTTAAACCCAAACCTTTCTCATCTCCATCATTTAAAATCTAACAAACAAAATCTCAGCCTCCTGCAGTTTACTGAATTCTAAAGCCTAGTTTGATGATTGATGTTTTATTGGGTTTGCACAGCAAGGTTTTGGTATCTGCTGAATGGGGGTGCAGGGGTGGTGGCTTCTGTGAAAAGCTGCCAGAAGCTTCCCCCATGTTCAACAGAGCCAATGCCAGCTGGCTGCAAGATGGACCTGGCACTGGCCAAGGCTGAGCACATAAGCCATGGTGACTGCCCCTGTGATGAACTTACTGCAACCCTCATTCCTCATCCCCCTCATGCCAGAGGGGARGAGGCAGAGAAAATGAGGAATCAYAAAATCARTTAGGTTGKAAAAGACCTCTGAGATCATCAAGTCTGACCTATAACCCAACACCACCATTTCAACTAGATCATGGCACTAAGTGCCACATCCAGTCTTTCCTTAAACATCTGGAGGGGCATTGACTCTACCACCTCCCTGGGCAGGCCATCCCAATATCTAATCACTCCTTCTGTGAAGAATTTCTTCCTAATGTTCGGCCTAAAGATCCTCTAGAACAACATAAGACTATGTTCTCTAGTCCTATTGCAGAGTTCACCTAGTTATCATGGAGTCAAGTTGAGTCTGGGAATAGGAGAGGGGTGGGGGGTGTAGTAGGAATTTTAAAATCTAGTTTTTATTTCTCATTGCCCTACTCAGATTTGATTGGTAATAAATGAAAATAATTTCCCTAAGTCAAGTCTGGTTTGCCTGTGATGGTAATTGCTCAGTGACCTCTCCTGGTCCTTATCTCAATGCACAAACTTCTCATTGTATTTTTCCTCCCTTGTCCAGCCGAGGAAGGGAGTGATAGRSTGGCTTTGGTGGGCACGCAGCACCCAGCCAGGGTCAACCCACCACAGACATTTATTCCTGCAGTAACTCTGGTGTTGAGATCCATAGCATAATTCCTGCAYGAGCCACATCACCTTGATACACTCCAGAGGACATTTCAAAGTTCATTTATGTCTTACAATCCAAAACATATTTTTAACGAAAAATATTTCCGTACATTGAAAATATGACTTTCACAAGAGATGCAGACAAAATTATTGTGTACTTTTYCCCCAAAGGACATACAAGTGTCCGTGTGGGAACAGCACATAGTTACTTCTTCCCTCTAAGGGATGTAGCCTAGTAGCTGCTTAGAGCAATAGGAAACATGAAAAGCTCCTTCCAAGCATTAAAGAAAAATCCTCAGTGTTTGTATGTGTTTAAAATTAAAGTGCATGGAGCTTTCCAGGTCAGTCAACACTGCAAAAGCTGGCAAGAAAAGTTCAAAAGTTCTCAATTTAGTAGTATTTGCGGCTTTTAGGAAATCCCTTAGCCACCTAGCAACCRCACAAAAGGTATAATTCTCGGAGACTTAAAATTCTCACTGGCTGAACAAGAGGGAAAATTGCAAACATGCAAGATAGCTTGATGACATTGTGACACCAGTGAGTCTGGTGGGTCAGACTGAGTAGGCCAAATGTCAGGACGTGGTTGGTACAGAATACAAGATGTGTGTCTTTTCTACATGATTTACACAACAGCACAGATCCTTGGATACAGACCTCCACCATTCTCATCTTTCCTGACAACCTCACCCCAGACCTATCTGTGTCAGATACTCACTTTAGTCACACTTTAAAATTCTTGTCAACATGCTTCATGATATATMTGTTTTCCAAAAGTCTCCCTTAGAGCTTTTCTGACACATTCTGTATTGTATTAGGTGTATCCAACCAGCAGCCTCCAGCTGCCTCCCACAGAGAGGACTCTAACTCTGAGCTGATTGTCATTCTAGACAACAAAGTCTGGTATGCAGACATGCAGGTGTAGTCTTAGGGAGTGAAAATACTGGTTTTCATTCCATGTTCTGTTTCTTACTTTCACTTAAATCCAGGAACACTGAATCTGAAAACCTATTGTTACTCTGTCTTAGACTACCTGAACCCAGACTTCCAAATTMTTGTTTGACTTAATATAATCCAAAAATTTAGAGTGATTTATGTGCCTATGAATAGTTATACCCAGATGTTTTTARATTTCTGTGGACAAAAGACAGACACATGAATGTGAAGGAGGAGTGGCTGTAGCACAAGAATCTTTGCAYTCTTTGTTTATACTTCCTCAATTGTTCCCTTTTTCTTCTCTTTTGAAAAGTATTTATTATTTTACTGCTATTTGTTCCTGTTTTGAACAAAAGAGAACAAAAAATGTTTTGATTTAATGCTTTCTATCCATGTTTCCTACTCTTGAGCATCTAGTAYTAGTAGGAGTAACTCTTCGGGGGACCCTCCAAACTTTGGCAAACATCCAATATTAATTAACATTCTCCCATATAAAAATCTCTCATYACTCAAAATACATACTCTCCTACACATACACTTCCCACACCCTAAGCATTTCCTTACTGAAGACAAACCTATCTCCTGAATTTTAAATATAATAAAGTCTAGAGTTTTGTGTACAAGTCATTCTGAGGTAAAGGTTCACTGCACTTGGTAATAATAAAAATCCASCTGTGGTTTCCTACACCTTGTAGTTCCTCATTTTGCTTTGAATCTCTCAAAAGAATGAATTGAAAATCAAAAGAGAAATATAGGATATTTATCAGAGGGGCTGAATGCTTTCAGCAATTTAAGCGTTGCTGATCCGGCTGAGGAGAAATTTTTTTGCTTAATCATTATTCTATGTTCAAGTAGTTTTCATTGTAGCTACTRAATTATACCCTTCTTAGTAAGATTATAGTATCTCCAAATTAAAACATCAATTATTGTGTTCAGACACAAAATATAATTCTCTCTCTTATCCTGACAGTTGCAATGATGTTGATAATGTAGGAAAATCCCCTTTTATGATAAAACGTGCAGTTACTTTTATTCCCAAAGCTATGTTAGCGCCTCTCAACACCMAAATTTTCTAAGAACAGGTTGTACAAAGTCTTCATCAAGTTCTTCAACTTAAAATTGTCCCAGAAATTCCCTATTGATTTTCTTTACAGGTAAAAACCTCTCCACTCAGCAATCATATCATAAAGAGACAATTTGAAAATGCATAGTTCACAGTTTGTTTTCCAGAATGACCAGTGGACTTCATTTAAAATAMGCAATTTTACTGTGAGTGCTCTTCCAATTCTATCAATGGGTCATTCAAGTGAAACTTTTTCCATTTATCACAATAATATTTCACCTCAGGAAAACAGAGACAGACTRTAAGATACTTAGTTTGTTTCCAGTTTTAAAAATATCTTGAAATTTGTTTTCTGTAAAAAAAAGACCAAAACCTAAGAGTTAAATGAAAAAGTTAAAGGCTGATTTACATTTGAATCAAGTGCTAGAGATTTCTAGAAAACATGATCAGAAACATGTTGTGAAGCCATRCTTTGTGTTTATGAAGTTGTATTTATTTAATTGACTTATTTAAGATCTGACTTTCAATTATGTGCAGTCAAACTCTAGCAGTTACATAGACAACCTTGTTTTAGTTTTATAATAAAATAACAGAAAAAGACACATTCCTTCTGAAATCACTGGATTCAACTGATTCAGACCACTCACAAGAGAACTTAGTAGTGTGTCCCTGCCTCCCTGCAGAAGGTGACAAACTGCCCTGTATATTCAATTTGGTTTGACTAAGATAAATGTCAGTTAGGGTTTTTTTCATCATTTCTAGAAGTTACAAACTGCTTGAAGCAGCTGGCTTCAGTGTGATAAAGAGCTSACCTCAGGATCATTCTATTATCTGCAGAGGAAGAAGAAGAGCAAAACTTGAAGTAAACTGTTTCTAAATACAAAAAAGACAGCCAACGTATGCCATTGATAATTGCTCCATGGCAGGTTTCTCACTAGGTAAAATGTATTTACTTCAGTGTACCGAAGACACTCAGTACAAGTGGGGAAAATCTAAATGAAAAMACCCTAACTTATTAAACAAATTTGACACACATGTTTCTATATGAAGGAATGTTCTTTCCTGAATTCTGATATATGAAGGATTCAAAAGATTTTCCTTTTTTTTGTGTGTGTTGTGAAATGATCACTGAACATCCTGTGGGCAGGCAATCAGCATGAGAAGCAAAAGCTGTTTCATCCCAACTATTGCAAAATAGACCAAATGCTAAGTTTTGGTATCTGAGTTTCTGTCACATTGCACCATAATCCCTGTGGGATTTTCCTTTGGAAAAGGCTATGAAGTTAGAAACGTGACAAACTAAAAAAGAGTACTGTYATATCAAGCATCTTGATTTCATGAAATGTTTCCAAATAAGGTCAAGACTGAACAAAAAAAATAATATAAGGAATAAAACCTTTAGGAAAGAGTTTTCTATAAGCAAATATTTAAAATGCATTTCCATCAATATATTGTATATTATCTTTCATGAAAAATTGTGTCTAATTTTTCTGGAGAAATGTATTAACTTTCTTCCTATTCTTTATTGTACTCAACTGAGTTAACCTGAATTCRTTATTTAACTTGCACCAGCATCACTTTTCAAATGAGACTTGGGTAAAGGAAAGATATAAAAAACCTCCTCTCTATACTACCTATGTATGTTTGTAGATGTATCTTTGCTTCCCAAAATCCAAATCTTAGCATGACATYTGTTTTCAATGTTTTATCTTTTTGACTACTCATCACGGCTTTTGTTTTTATTCATGGCTACATCCTTATTTCATTGCTCCTCCATATACAATTGATTTTCATGACTACAGCTTTCTTGAGTAAGTGTATATGCTCAATCTAGTATTATCAATTTACCCATGTCCCATTTGTTCAGTAAACCTAAAAGAAAATTCTTGGGGAAGAAGTGAAATCAGTACCAATTTGCTTTGTTTGAACAGTTAATAATCTGTAGTGAATCAGCAGCTGCTATGTCAGCAATCCTCCCTCTGAGGTGGGGATTTCTGAGAGGAGCAGGAGCAAATGTGGCTGAAATGCAAACTGCTTTCTTCTCTTTTTATAAACTCTTTTTACTCATGGATTGGTGTTTCTATATTGTCAGTGTTTAGAGTTCATATTTCCAGTTAACCACATTCCAGATTCTTCCAAACATTTTATTTTCTTGGGCTGGAATACTATTATCACTCTATTTTCCTGACATCCCGTGCGATATAAAAAAAATCCTTGCACTTTTAGATTTTAAAGATAACTACCACCATCAGTCCTCAAAAATCCAGTAACACAGTAAGAGTAACAGTAATCCAGTAACGAGTAAGAGTAGATCTGAAGTCAAACATGTTTAGGAAAAAAACCAAGAAGAACCCTATGTTCCTCACTGAAAGATTTTGTCCAGTGAGGATGTAGGATTTACCTCCTTTGTCATATATGCATTAACTGGAAAAGGTATCAAACAGTCTACCAGGACATTATGTGATGCTGCATGCCACTTGAAGGGCTCCTCAAAAATTCATCGAGCTTACTAGAAGCTAGTATTTTGAATACAAAACCAGATTCTGAAAAATCAACCCCTCCCCCCACTTTCTTCTTTAAATTTTGTACTATTGTACTACTCATGATAAAATACTTTGTTTGAAATTTAAAACAGATCATTTGTATTATGATAATAAGCTCATTGCAAAAATGARAAGGAAAGAAGTAAAAAATAGAGGACCAATTAACCTGTAACTATTCTAAAAAGAATAGTCAAGAATTCCACCTCTCAGAATGAATGATTACACTGTAAAATCAATTCTTTTTTCTAAAAAACAAAAGAGAAAGCAATCTTCTTTACTTTTATCACATAAAAGAAACAAAAAAAAATTCAGTTTCTGTATTTTTAGCCAAATCCGCATTTAGATACACAACTATGAAGACAACAATATTTAATTATCTATTTATAATGAGTCCTTGCAATTTCAATCTCCACAGCTCAGCTGGCTATATGTTACATATTCAGTGAGTTTAAGAACTGTTTAATGAAGATTTATTTCTAATCTGTAATATGATTGTTCAATTAAGTGAATGTAATTACCTTTTTTTTTTGCAGAAGTATAGAACCTTCATACAGTTCAGACAATAATAAAAGTGCTCTCATTATGCTCTTTAGTATTAGTCAGTGTAACTACTCTGAAATTTGGTATATTTTGTTGAAAATATTTGCATAAAATAAAGGGAAAGGCAAGCATTATATTATGTCCTTTCCAACCTAAACAATTCTATTTTTAGTAGGGCCTGCAGAACAGGGCCAGTAATACTGGTTTTAAAGTAAAGAAGGGGAGATTCAGACTAGATATAAGAAAGAAATTTTTTACAACTAACTTTGTGAAATGCTGAAATATGTTTCCCAGAGATGTGGTAGATTCACAGACAGGTTGGATGGGATTCTGAGCAACCTGATGTAATTGAAGATGAAACTACTCATTGCAGGGGGGTTRGACTAGATGAACTTTACWGGTTCCTTCCAACCCAAACCATTGGATGATTCAGTGATGATTATTATATGTGAAGTTTAGTACATTTTGAATGTGCATATTTAGTATTACTCTTGTCCAGTTGGACGAGAATGAAAAGTATGTATGAAGAGTCTGATTTGGGGTTTTGGGGTTTTTTTTTCTGTTCTCGGTGKTTTTTTTTCTTTCAACACTAGTACAACCTTTGAAGCCTCACCCTTCCACTTTAGTGTGTTAGAAACACAATTTTCCCAGCTTGTTTGCTCTCCTCTATATTCCTCTCCTATGTTTCCAGGAGTCTGTGGTCTCACTTTAAAGCAAAAATAAAACAAACACAAAGAAACGCTGGAAAAAAGTTGGGGAAAGTATACATATAATCAAAGGAATGATTTTGAAATTGCAAAAATTCTAGTCATCATTGCTCAAATTATCATGATTTGCTGCTGCAATCACAGTAGCTGATTGCCAGYAGCAGCCACTTGGCTGCACATTGACTACAGAAGAGACCTTAGTCAGGACAAATAGGAGTCACATTTTGTCAAATGAGAGTGGTCATAGAATTTCAGATTAAAGCTCCATCTAGTTTTGCAGGCAAAGTAAGTACCCATGAAATAGAAAGTGCAAGATAAATCTGTTCAATATGCACCCCAATTGCTCTCCTGACCAAACAACAGAAACAAATGCAAGTGAGTTTCAGAGCTAACTCAAAAGTACAAATACCAAGCAGGACCAGGACAGCCACCAAGCTGTGTTTGGTTCAAGCAGGAAGAAAACCATCACCCCCAAGCACCATTGCCCTGCATTTACTCACATAGTGAGAACTTCCACCAGAGCACCAACCTGTAGTCACATTTTCAAACACTGGGCATCTCACTGATGTTATTGCAGCCATTCTGCACCACTCTAGAGAAGCTGTTTTCACTAGCATGAACAAAATTTACAGCAACCTGATACGTCAATTTTCTTACCCACTCCAATACATATTGAAATTTTATCTAGACTTGAATCCACTGCTTTTGTTTCCACCAGGTCTACAGATCTCTCTTCAGAGAGGGATTTCAGAGCTCCACTGCTACTGAYCTTGCTTAGTTACATACTGTTGAAAGACAGGGTGATGCCCTAAGTATTAACTATACATACCTAAGCTACACTAGTTCMCATATGTAAAAACATACAGCATCAAAGGAACTGAGAAGCACCAAATATATAAAATCTACAATCCACTTCAGTCTTTTCAAATGGTTCAAATGCTAATGCTTTCTTCTGCCTAAGCAGCTACTGCAAATTCACTGTTCCCATGCTTGCATGTTAAACTACTGGAAGTTGACTATACAGTCAAATACTTCAATCCCACTGCATTAAAACCACAGAAAAAGTCAGCTGTTATCAGCAGCAAAAATGTTTTCCAGAAACTCTATTCTTCTTTATCAGTATAACTCCAACTAACCTAAAATGAACAGCAATTTCAGTTCTTGTAGGAACATGATGGAACAAACGAAGCTTTGAGACCTGTCCAGTCTATTTTTTGTTAAATCAACATTCTCAGGGAGGTCAAAATGACTTTTAAACTCCAGACTCAGGTTTTGTTTTAGAGGGACTAGAGCACAATCATCTCACATGGGGAAAGATCAAAATCTATTTTGCCAGATAAAATAGTAAGAAAAGGATATACTAACAATTTTTCTCCTTTTCCACTGTGCCACTGAATAGTATTAGACAAACCCAGTGACTTTTAAGAGSACTTGTTCCCCACACAATTACCTCTGGGTATCTAGGAGGACTGTCACTTCTGTGGCAGGGCAGTATCTGTACTCTGTTCTTTTCAGAGGTCTCCTTGCTGTGCAAAAGGCTTCCTGCACTCCTACCCACTCTGCTTTTTCTCCTGACCTACCCTGCAGTCTAGAAGAACAGTTRCTCTCAAGGGAGGAAGATATTTCTAGATAAATTTGTCTTTTATTTTTCAGGAAATTTAGAGGAAGGACTGAGAATTAACAGGTAAAAAATAGGTTATTTTTAAAATAATTTCTATTTTTGTGCTTTTTTTTGTATTGGTAGGTTTTTTTTCAGGGTTGGTTGGTTGTTTTTGGTTTTTYRCTATTTTTGGGGGTTGTTTGTTTTTGGGTTTGTTTTTTGCCCCCCCTGGATATTGAAAACTGATATACTTCCACATTTAAAATTATTTTAGGTATGTTTCTGGGGGGTTTTTTATCTTTTTATGGTCTTGACATGGAATTTCAAAAAGTCATGCAGAAGTTTATCTTAGTAATGGTTTACTATCSTGTTATTATAAGTAATTCCTTAAAAATATTGTGAAGCCTTGAATGGTATTGATATGAGACTGYTGATCTGGCTATACCTTTTCTTCTCCATTTTTTGTTCTCCAGCCACTTCCCCTACAGGCAGTTTTCAGAAAGCCTATTGCAACATGCACTCGTGTTCTGGCATTTTTGAGTAGACATGACCAATTTCCCCAACACAAGCATGTACAGCTCTTGAAGTTATATTAACCCCTCGGTTAAGGAATTTTTGTTTCTGTGSCTTTGCTCTGATTGCCTTTGCATTACATCAGAATTAAATATGTTTCATACTGAATGCTGAGGGAAAGTACCCTATTTACTAGTTCAATTTACTATTTTTATTCCAACTGTCTTTTATTTCTGTGGATAAAAAAAGAATTGCTGGTTTGTGTTAGACTTTCTCTTGCACGTCTGAACAGAGGTTTAATTCTCATCATTCTCTTGTATACTTAAAATCTCAATTACTGCCCCAGAGCTTTGTCCCTACAAGCAATTATTTTTTTGATCAATGATTTAGTCTACAAATCACAAACCTCCTATTGCAAATCCCTTTATTTTCTGCTGACCTTTCTTTCCACAATCTTTCCCTWCGGTTTTTGTCCCCTTTTTCTCTTTATGTGTTCAATGAAATTTTGAAGCAGCCACCCTGATGAAATTCCAAGATTCTTGCCATGCTTGACAAGAGACCATTCCCTATTCTATTATAGTGAAAATTTTTTGGAAACTCTGCAGGTAAT
This sequence comes from Mixornis gularis, assembly GCA_003546035.1. Taxonomy (NCBI): domain Eukaryota; kingdom Metazoa; phylum Chordata; class Aves; order Passeriformes; family Timaliidae; genus Mixornis; species Mixornis gularis. The sequence goes on from QVAJ01000392.1 coordinate 375,440, forward strand.
TAACAGTGTTTCCTGAGAACCAATTTGAAATACCCTATATGAATATACCTATATTTTCTGAATATGTTATATATTATATTTCTTCAGCCAATAAAGRATAAATCTGTCTTGAAAGACAAAGCAGACTTATTGATGTGCATTTTCTAGTGACTAGGAGACAAACCTTAGCATCTACTCTTGACTAAGATAGCTATTGTGATAAAGCAGTTACRTCTGTAGTAATTTGGCAAACTCTGGCAAGCTCCACTGAAGCATGTGAAAGACAAAAGCATGATAACACATACCATCACTTTTTTTKGACTTAGAAAATCTCCTCTGATTTCCCAATGGGAAACAGAGTGATACCTTGTGTAAATGAGTCACTTCATTAGCCTGAGACTCTTTCTARTGGCTTATACATTCTACATCAGAATTGCATACATTATTCTTTTCTTCAGAGAATATTTCCAGAAAAAAATGCAAGCATATTTTTACCCCTTTTTGGGGGGAATAAGTGGAAAAAGCCCTTTCTTYTTCCAAATACCTGACAGGAAGATAAGGATGAGTATGTGGCCTGTTGTAAAAKCTCATCTAATGTGTCCAACACCCTGCTGCAAACAAGGCACAGAAAYGTGTTTTTAAATGTTGATGAGAAACATGAGACAGAAAATTTAGGGTGTCAGGCCAACAGGTTGTCTCMTGTAATGACAGATGAAAGTTACAGAAAATTCTATCTGATAAATAACATTCTTCTCAAAATGTGGTTTAACTCACTAAGAGTAAATAAAAATAGCGTAGAGATACAGTGACTTTTTAAAATACACTTCTACTGAAAATAATTTCTATCYCTGGGGAGCAAACCACCTGTTTCAACAGCAGCTTTTTCCAACCTAAAGCACAAGTCAGTTGCCAATGAAACTTACTGGCATAATGGGATGTCCTTTTTGATGATGCATTTTCCTCCATTTTTGCAGTATCCTTCAGGACAAGCTGCAAACATAAAGGTAAAAATTGTGATTTCCCCCTCTTTTTTATTACATTTGTCATTATCTGATTTTCAAAAAGTCAAAATGTTYATATCTGTCCTTTTGAGTGCTCAGCACTTCCAAAACTTCTTTGTTTAATACCTGGATTTGGTGATACAAGTGTGAAGTCATAAGAATATTACAAGCAAYGCAGTGCTCTTGAGTTTATTGAAATCACGATGCTCCACGTAAACAGGCTCCAAATTTTTCTCAAAGGAGATTTTCACCTGACTCCAGAAATGGATTTTTTTTCCACTTGATTTTCAAACAATGGGAATATATAAAATAAGATCCAAAAGAATTGAACTAATATCTAGTACCTAAGTCTAAGTTATTAATAATAGCTTTTATATAGGGCTGGTGAACAGAAACTCTTTTGTGACAATTCCTTTTATTACAGATATACTGATTTTTAACACTTAGAATCATATTCTCCTAAGAACAAGGGAAATCAGGCTTTAAAAGACAAAAGGTGTTTAAGTAGTGATATTCTTAGTGATATTCTCTTAAAAACTCTCCATGTCCCTTAACTTGGATTTCCACATCGTCACATTTAGTTTTACTGAAGCTTAGTTTTACATTGCTTTAGCAAGAAAAAAACTCAAAATCAAAAAAGAATTCCCTCAACCTTCTTTAGTATGARAATAACTGGTACTATACAAACTAGACCTAAAGAATTTTGGATACATGCAAAATGAAATTGGTTATTGCAGCATATAACAGTGCTATTCAGTGTGGGCATCTCCAGCTTCAGTATTAAATTTTGAAAAGTGAATTACTTACTGAAAAAAACAGTAGAAGATTTGTAAATTACATTTAGGCATGTCACTAGTAGTTTATGTTCTATATTCTTCTATATTGAACTAATTTCTGAACAAATTCCTTTTAATTTAAAATMATTTTTAACAATCAAATTTATCAAGTATAGATCCTCTCATCATTATAGAAGCAGTATTTTTTAATGTTGAAGTATGATCCCTTCTCTCACATGAGCAACCTGGGCTCATGAAGGTGTCCCTGCCCAAGTCAGGGGCATTGCATCATTGTGATCTTTGAGGTCCCTTCCAACCCAAACCATTTTATGATGCTATGAGACAGTGAACACAATACTTCTGGTCAAGTTTCACTCCCAAAGAAACTTGTGGATGCCTCCTACCAATAAGTGTTTGTAGAACTTTTAGTTTGTGAATAGAYGTTTAATATACTCTAATGAATTCTATTATTGCAATGCCTAGATGTTGTGAATTTTATCACATAAATCATAAAAATTATGAAAAGAGAGAGATTTAAATTCTCAGCAACTTCACCAAAGCTGGCAGAGTACTGCCAGCACAGAACTGGTCAAGAGTTTACATCTGTCTTGGAGAAGAGCTGCAGTACCTTTCTGTCATTGAATGGGACATTTTGAATCTAGATTTAATTATTTATATCACCAGCATCTATGTATTTGTAGATTTTGTTAATAAAAAWTTAATTCACATTGAATGTGTATTATTGTTCTGTACTTATCTTTCTCCACCACTTAACTACTGCAAATCAAACCTGAATATTGTGTCAAATGCACTGTGATAAATCAAATGTTACTTAGTTTATTTTCCAACCTGGATTTGTAATGCACTTGGGAAAAAAACCCCACAAATAAGCAATCCTTTTAGTAAACAATATGGGTAAACTCAACTGGCTAAAAGCCAGGGAAGTCCTAAAAGTATACTACAAAATGCTGGGGTTTTTTGAATAATGTGTTTATACAGTAAGAAACACCCCTTATGAAGATGTTAAGATGTTAATAATACTATTCTTGTTCATCTTTTTCTCATTTTCATCTGTGTCATGCTTTCATCAAGAAAATTCATAATATAATATAATTTAATTAAGTTAATAATATAATTTGATAAAGTTTTAGCACAGGAACCTCAGTTGAGTTTGAGGCCTGCCAAAAGATTCAGTAGGAAATAACTATGCTTTCTTTGTTTCAAATGCTATTTTTATGCAAAAGTAAGTACCTGAACAGCCAGACTCATCAAGGCTGGAATCAATGCAGTCTGCAATTCCATCACAACGCTGGGAGAGTGGTATACATTGATTAGTTGAAGCACATAACAAAGAACCATTGGAACAATCTTTAACGGCTGAAACAAAAAGTAACATGGTCGTTATCATCAGCTGTATTCTTTTCTCACTGTTAAAAATCTAGCAGAAAACTTGATTCGTACTGTAGGATATAAATTTACAGCTGTGTGACCTCTACAAGCTTTCATCTTCGAGGGCAGACAACTTTACTACTGACATGCTAAATAAGTAAACAAATACAGAGCACAGATGGTACAGAAATCAGGTTTTCCCATGTAATATTTGTGAAGGAGTGCATACAAAATTACAATGTTGAGAGTGTATACTGCGAAATCCCAAAGAAAACCCATAAAAAAGATATCGCAAAACATAATCAACTCTCATTCAACTGCTAGTTTCAAAATGATGCAATCAATTTTTTTACACATTATTTTAATACATCACAGAGAGAACTGTCATAGCAATGGACTAATGGCTGAAAATTTTGCAGTTAAGGACAAGGACACCAAGTTATTGGTCCTGAGGTAAAGAATATTAAGACAACATGGCACTAAAAAACAGTGAGGATATAAAAATGAAAATATCCAATTTTCATCTATATTTAATTTTCCAGGTGCAAATGAAACCAGTAGCAGGGATAATGATATCACAGCCTGTTTGAAAGTATAAAATTTTAAATATTTCATAGGTGTTCAAAACTTACCAGGACTACAAGAGATACACTTTGGTGCACTACAGAAAACTGAGAAATGACTTTTAATTCATTGCTATTAGAACTTCAATCAGATGATACAGATAGAAAAATACATTGGTCTGTAGAAAACTAATGTGTACAGCCCACTGGTGTTAATAAGTTTTACACCCTTACTATTGTAATCAAGCAAATAAAAGACTAAATAGGTGAGGCAATATACCCTTCACTAAAACTGACAGCAAGAAGAGAGCCAGCCAAGTAGAACACCCAATTCTGGAAAACAGTTCCAGAATTTTTTGTTAAATGCAACAAGCAAAAAAAATCCACTACATTAGTAGTTATAAAATATTAGCATAATTTTGTACAACCTAACTGTTACGTGAATTCTACAAGAAATTTTAGTCTGCATAAATCTCTAAGTCATGGACAAAAGCATTTCTGCGGTAGAAACTGTGTTTTTAGTAGGAAATTGACCAAAGTTTTTTTGTTTAGTTGAGATTTTTTTTGTCCTGGCTCTTTTAGGGTTTTATCCTTAATCTTGGCAAGATTAATTTTGACAACTCATCTTTATCCCAAAAAAAACTTTCCTGAGGAATTCCTGAATTCAGAACCCAGAACACTTTTGTAYTACACTTAAATAGTGTTAAGTGTTTTGTTTTACACTTAAATGAATAAAATCGCTATGGGACGCAAAACGGAAAGTGTCATTAATTCCTAAAATGAAGTTTTTTAAAATAAGCAGGTAGATTTGGTCTACACCAAGGGAAAAAAAAAATCAATCTCAAATCTAAAAAAGTAAACCCTCACATTCAATCTGTGCTATTATTAGAGTACCCTGGGTTGGAGTTACTAGCACAACAATCAATTTTATAGATCATGCATAAATTTCAATAAAAGAATAAAATTTCTGAAATATTTACTTTTTCTCTCTGACCTTCTGAGTTGACAAAATTCTCTGGCTTTTCACTTGTTAAAAGTAGGAAGCTAAAGATTAAACGCTGTGCTCTCATGGCATATACAGCTGGATCTCAGCACCAGCTGTGACAGTAATCAKCTTTCCACTGATTTCATTCCAAACTAGCACAAATCACTTTCTTTTTGCTTTGCCTTCTTCCCACCCAGCTTTGCTTTGCTTCTCTGAAGTGTCTTCTTCAGAGAAGAAACAAGAATTGCTGCTTCCGTATTTCTATCTTACAATATCAATGCTTATATGTTTATATACTAKAAACCAAATTTTTGAGTAACAATGATGCACAGACTTGACTAAGTTTCCTTCAGACTGAAATCCCAAACTTGTCAAATATCTATGGAGGATATTTGTTCTTTGAATAGACCAGGATTTAATTTCTTCTTAATCCCTGGGTTTTGTTTAGAAGTCAAAACAAGAAAATAAACAAAACAAWGCAATATCGCAATTGGGTAATACAGAAAATAATGGAAATCTTTTGGCYTTCAGATTTTGAGGTTCCACATCAGCTTCTGCGGTGTGGAGTTGGGATGTGCATGTAATAGAACACAGCATGGACTTTTCTACCAGAGGAGAGATTGAAGAGGAAACAAGGTGAAATGAAGATTAACCATGAGAGGTTTATTTGAAGAAAGGAACATGCAAAATTTCTATGTGTCGATAGGGTATGTAGAATTTAACATCAAAGTTATCTCCAAAWTCATGTCTTCTGCCAACAAAACCACAGAGCTCACTTCTAAAAAAAAGGCACAGACAGTCTGACAAACTCATGCCAATTGGTAGACTAGTTTGCTAAAATAAATGGCATGTGCAGTAGCCTGTATTTATATATAGTAATTTTGATAGAAAATATTAAAGAACATGATTTTCTAATCCACTGGAAACTGATAYTTTTTACCAATTTTTTTTTCATTCTGATAAGGATGAGAAAAATATTGAAAAAGTTTTACAGCATGATAGGCGTAGGAAGAAAAGCGTTTATGTAAAAAACCTCTTCTTTTTTTCCTATGTAGCTAATTATTTTGAAATTCCTGGAATGATGCAGTTGGCCTCAGTTCATCTGCTAAGAATGAAATATTTTTAAATGGGCAAGCACTCACTTTTGTGTCTATCTGCTTCAGATGTTTCTCCATGGCATCTCATTGCAGTTACATTTCAAAGCCTATTGACCTTGTGTTTTGTTTGTGAGGCCWTTTCCTTGCTTGGGGCAGAGATTGCTGCTACTTCATGAAGARACTTGATTTCAAAATTCTTGAAAGGTCAGGACTGCCTTAAATGTTATTGAATTACAGAACTGTAGAAGCCTATCTTTCTGCCATAGCATAATCAGAGCTTATAGAGGCAATGCAAATGCAGCTGACTGATTTAAGGAAAAAAATGTCTAAATGCTTGTAAATATTAACAGAAACACAACTGCAATTTTTTTTTAACATTTACCAGGAATATAGAYAGGAAATTAAAATGCATAAGCAAAATTATTTAGGACTATAAAGCATCACTTCAATTAATGCATTATATATGGCAAAATTATTTAGAAATATAAAGCATCTCTTCAATTAATGTAATATATGTGCCACAAACAGGGGCACATATATTGTCATTTTTTTGACAAGGKAATGATGAATTTTACACTAAACTTCACTGTGTTGCTCTTTTTCTTTCCTAAAACATCACTGGTTTAGRCAGGTAAGTTGACATTGCCATAACTACCACCATGAAAGTAACTTACGGCAGCCAACTTCATCTTCGCTGAGGTGGCAGTCAGGCACACCATCACACTGCAGGAGRGACAGGATACAGCCTTGGGAAGGACACAGGAACTCTGTGTCCTTGCAGGARCCTGGAGCTGTGGTGGCAGGCACCTCCACGGGACAGTTCATCTCATCACTTCCATCYGTGCACTCCTCAAGGCCGTTGCACCGCGCGGCGCGGGACAGACACTGCTGCACGTACGCACACGGGAACTCGTCACCACTGCAGCTTGAAGGGTGCGGAACAGCTGATCCTGAAAAAGGAAAAAAGGAATGTTTAGTGATTCTGTTCTTTCAGTTCTCATTCATACTGAATGCCTTTGAGATAGACATAGGAACTGCTGGGAATGCAGCTCATTTTGATGACTGAACTCTTTAAAACAAAGAACACAAGTTTTAGGAAAACACAGCTCCTAAGTGTGAAACACAGCATTAAAAACATTTTGTCTCATATAAACTCCATTGTTGTTGTTGCAGTATTTTGCTGCTAAAGCTCAAGTTCAGCATTTATTTTGATCYTATTACTTCTTTTGCCATGTACACATAGAAGGTTTAATACCAAAATAATAATAAATCTTGTCTTTCACCCGGTATCTGGAAAGCYCTAAAATAGCCCTCAAGCTATAACTTTAAGTTAACTTCAGAAAAAGATTTTTATGAAATAAAAAAATTTTCTTTACTGATCTAGTTTATTATCACTCAGACTCTTCAGCTKAGCTTCATGTGACAGAGAATTAAATTCAAAAAATACTAGATAGGTTTCCAGGATACAAGGAAAGAAAAATGTGTTTTTAGAAWTTTTAACTTTAACTAATTCAGACAGCTGACAAAAAAATAAATGAATAATATTAATAGATAAATAAATAAATACATAAATAAAATATTCCATGCTTATTTGTGTTACTGGAATAAAATACTGGGGAAAGTTTTTTGTGATCATGTATACAAATAAATTGTCCCAGATACTTGTCATTCTTTTTTCCTATGAAACCCGTTGCAATTGAATTTTATTAGCAGAAGCATAAGATCTGTTTGTGGAAACTAATTTCTAAGGAGCTGSCTGTGCTAATACTGTGTTCTTTATAGCATCGGCATCTCCCATGGAAGCAATGTGATGGATCCCTGTACTTTTTATGTGCAGGGAAAAGAGAAATTCTCCAGAMTTTAGCTCCATACATTTAATCTTTCTAGGTCAATTTTCAGCTGCTGAGCARAAAATATAATATGATTGTTAGAGGCACGGTAAGACAAATTAATGTAATTTCCTCTGTAAAAGRCAGGAGTTTTGCTGGTGGCTTGGGCTGAGGCAAAGGAGACAAGCACAAAAGTCATGGCTGGGTTTCATCTTGTCTTTTGAAATGGTGCAAGCATTGTTCTCTGACCTCAGACGTCCAATGCTATCACTGCATAAAGGCATGACACTCTGTAAGGGAGTACATGGATTTTGGAATGATTTTATGACTTTTAATCCACTGATCATATCAGTCTGTCTGTGTATTCTGCAATACCAGGCTGGGGTTTTACAGTGTGAGGACTTTGTTGAAACATGCTCAGTTTCAAAGATACCTCCATCATAAATAACAATAGCTTTTTGTAAAAATAAATGAACTGTTAATGCATTCAGGTAAACAGAATACTGGCATTATTTTACCATCCAGTTGCTTGTGAAGCAGCTATAAGGAGAAAAAGTTCGAAGTTCTGTGTAATACAGATCTTCTACAGATTAGGAATCTTTGATTTTCATGTTGACCTTATATCAAAAAGTCATAATTGAAAAACTTCATGCAATAGAACATGCCTGATATTATTTCATGCCCGTAATGTTATAAAATTAAATCATTCCACTAGAAAAATGTGTTTGAATCCCTAAATATAATGTAACATAAAATAACAAAAATGGATATTGACTCAGTGAAAATAATAACCTAGTGAACTTTTGTCCTGTTTGTATTCAGAATTATGCCRTGAATACCTCAAAGATGTGTACTTTTACATGGGATTGAAAAGACTGTGGTTTYGTATGTGTTTTATAAATGTGTTAGTCTAAAAAAAATTTTTATGCTACTTTAAAAGGCTTATGGAAGTTGGTTTTAGATAGTTGATAAGAGACATTTAAATCACATARTGGATTGATTTTATACAAATTAAAATATTCTAGATTTTGTGTTTTTTCTACTTTGGTCCTATAATTTACTGGATAATAATAGTAGCCCATAAAGATGTTTGAATTTGGTATGTCATATAGAAACTATATACAAGGCCGTTACTCTGCCAAGATACTGATGAAATGTTGGTAGAACATATTTCTCTCTCCATTGATACAGAACTAATGCTGTCAAATCTTTCACAGTGGAGTAAAAAAAATATTTTTTTAATTTTAGTTTGCACTTGCTTTGGGAAAAAATAAAAAAGTGTGATTATATTTGATAATACTGTTTTTTCTTTCTGTTATTTCTGACCTTTTCCTCACAGTGCCTAGGGGGCATTTAGGCAGTGAAAATGACTTAAGCTGCAGTCAGTTCTGCTTATGCGCATTCTTTTGTCCTTGCATAGCCCTGTGTTAGCTTTTCTGTATTTGTTCTGATACTATGGAAATTAACCCCACACAGATACAATATATTTGACTTTCCTGTGGTTGCCTGTTTATGTTGCAGGAAGGATTGCATTTATAATACATTTGTGAGCATTTCTGACCCAGTTTAATTTCCTGTTCATGACTTGTTTACTCACATGCTTCTAYCCAATTTTTTTCTGTAAACTGAAATTCTCTCTTAAACTCAATATTTCTTGAATGCGTTGCTTGTTATGAATCTGGCCTTGAGTGTTAAATTATTTTCAGACTTTTGTAACCCTGATCAGTTTAGTCTTATGAGCCCAATCATATAATGAGCTTATGCATGTAAATAATCCTGTGCTAAATTCAGTATTTAGGGAAATACTTGAAGGCTTTTTTTGAATGGGAGATGAATATTTTTCCATTATTATTATTATTTTCTATCAATATTCCCTCTGGTTGTTAGAAAATAATTTGTAGGATGAAGTTCTTCCTGACTCGCATAGCAATTATATTAGAGTGTGCAATATTCACCAATGGAAGCAAAGATGTGTCCAGGCTGACTTAGGGATGAGGTTAACCAGGGGTCTTACGGTCTTGTAGAGGTCTGTTTTATATTTGCACTACATTAAAAAAATCCAAAGTCATACCCYGAAATAAGTAAAATCCTTTTAGATCAGGACAGTGCATGAGATAAGAATGTACTTCAAAGATCATAGGAATATTCCTTGCTTATTAACTCATGTTATATGATAATTAATTCATTAGTTCACGTGTTTGGTTTCAGATACAACAGAAAAATTGTGCTCTGGATGACATTCTATAAGATGTTGTTATTGCCATGGTCTGCCAAAACTCTACCCTAAAGTTCAGCCTATTTTCTTTACATCAAGTTGTTCATAAATGCTTTTCTTACTTATAAATTAAATGTGCCTGGTAAAAATTTAGAAAATTTATAAAAACATTAATTTGTAAAAAGYTAACAACTAAAAAAACCTAATTAAGAATATGCAAATGTAGAAAATCACTAACTAATTCCAACTGAAAAGAAACCTCAAGCAACATTAATACAAAACTAATTACTTGTATTCAAAGCTACCATCTATGTAATTATTTATTTTAAGCTCATCATTGCAGCATCTGCTACTGACACATTTCCTTTTAAAAAGTGGGAATATTCATTCTGTTTTCTTGCCACTGTGAAGAATTAAACTAAGGTGTTAACACTACAATGTGGTTTGCAGTGAAAAATGAGCTGGCACTAATGAGAGACTCGTCAGAAACACGCTCCATGTGCTGACTCACACAGTAGTACAGTCACACAATTTAGCAATAAAAAATAAACTTACATCTATGAATCTTATATTTTCCTCCAGTACATATATATGAAAGTTATTTAAACAGCAGAATCTGAAGTGGAGCCTTTTCAATGCATATTGTACTGTTTGTGGCCCAGACATCCTTTCGGTCACTTAATATTGTTTGATTCAACAATTGACTAGCACTGACATGCCAAGAAAATGTTTCCCTCACCTTTTCTCAAATGCAGAAAAGATGTTCCCAAGACAGCWCTCATCTCCTGAGTGCCATGTGACTCTCATTTTCAGATCTCATTCAGGAGTGCAGGAGACATTGTACAGGTTATTTTTTCAAAAGCAGTATCTGTTTGAAACTGTTTAAGGATTTGGAGATAAATCTAATGAAAATGATGAGTTCTAAGGAAGACAGTATAAAAGYTTTAACTTTTTGTATCAAGGCTGCATGCTCACTGAGAAGCAGGACTAAAAATCCTCAAGAATTCAGTGTTTGCACACGTGAAAAGCAAACTAAACAAAAACAATTTCAGCAAAAATAACCTCTGCACAGCAAAGCACTGAGTCTGAATTTAGATCCTCATGAAAAACAGCAGTAAATTCTTGGTGTTCTGTTATAGCTAAAGAAATCATGACTTTTTAAGTAGAAAGCTGAGTACATGTTCTTATTTATTTCACTTTGCACTCAGWGCTTTATTTTGCACTTATTTTTACCTTGCATATGGCAAATAAGCAAAATTTTAAAAAGGGTTTAAAAATGTGCATATAACACCTACTTGTATATCATAAAAAAGACATTTTAATTAGGTCCTAAAACCTGACATTTTAATTTGRTCCTATGTCTTTTGAAACTTACTCACCCAGCTGTGCTGACTGAGTTATAATCTACAGACCGGAAGTGCTACCTTACAACACCCTTCACATTTTTAAGAGAATTAAATAGCTGAGGTAGATATAAAAAAAACCCAYAAAAATCAGACCAGTGTTTAAAGCAAATAAAATTTGGTATGTACTGCTCCAGGAACTGCAATAACTACAGCTGGATATATCTGTATTTCATTGTTGTCAGATCAAATAGRTGCTTTAAAATACATTTTTATTGCAATGTGCTAACCATCAAACCATGTTTACAGTAAATRGAAGTCATGAGCTGATGATTTTGGAGAAAAGAGCCTTTAAAATATGAAAAGTGTTAATAACTGCTCATTGTCAAGGACACAATTATATATTTGTGGGATAGGGATTTGTTAAAGGCTTACTGTTTTTTGATGAGCATTTTCTGAACACTTATGCTTTGCTGTATTATTGTCTTTGTCATCCATGGAGCATATGATCCTGTTTCACAGGTTGCCACTGTAAATATTTTGATCATGAATTACAGGGATTCAGTCACAGAAAACCATAGAACTGCTATTACCCAAATGCTAATATAAAATAAATGTTTGTATTATACAGTCATTATCACAGCAAGTAACAACACACAAACATGCTTAATCTGAATRAAGCAACACCTCCAGGCTATCCTCCTCTTTTCTGCCTTCCCTCTTCAAATACCAAGATCTCTGGTGCAGAGTAGGTCCCCATTTATGTTTATATATCACCTGTAACAGTGAATTTTAGTTAAGACTAGTGGACATCGGCATTAGAGTCAACACTAGGGAGCATAAAATAAAGTTACTACATATGCTGTTAGGCAACACTACCTCAGTTGTATCAGAGCTGGCTCTAAAGCCCATTTMAGTAAATGGGATAACTCATATTGATTTTAATGGGCCTTGCATCAGACCCTTGAAAACCAACAACCTGTCTGATATATTTGCATAAGTAATTTGCCTAGTAAATGTAATAAATGCAGTGGACCTATTAACTGTAGCTAAAAGAGCTCAAAAATAATTCCCTCCAATRGATTTCATTAGACAAGAGTATAAATTAATTACGGGCCAAATCCAGTGCATTAATTAATTTGAAATAGATGCCAGTCCTCAATTTCAGTTCAGTAAACATCGGATCAGGGCATGAAATCAACCCATCCAAGGTGGCCGCAAGGAAACAAACTTGGTACAGAAATTAATTGGACTAAAACTATTCGAATACTTTAACAATCTTTCCATGAATTTTTATCCATTACAATAAAGCTCCTGCTGTTTATTTCCAAGCTATAAAAAGACCAAAAAAAAAAAAGAAAAAAAAAAAAAGAAAGAAAGAAAAAGAAGGGAAAGTGAGTCTGGCCAATTGAATCTTCAAATCTCTTCCCTTCATGAGAAGAGAGAGGTATGGGGCAGGGGTACTGGAAAAGATCCAAGACCCCGTGACAAATCCAGAATTGAAAAAAAGCAGAACATGACCCAATGACTTCAGATTTTTATGTCTGCTCAGAATTTACTTTAAATGATCACAGTTTGCTAATATGCAAACATAATGGAAAACAGACAGGTTTACTTCCAGTAAAGTCAAGCTATAATTTAATCTTCACTCAGAGAACTACTGCTTCTGGCTGGGACACACTGACTACCTGTGACAGGAATATGGCAATATTTGCCATATTTCTGCTAAGAACAGTCTGGGAATTGCTAGCTATGCCTGCTAATGTGATCGATTTGTTGGTTTGTTTATTTATAAGGAGCAATGGCAAAGTGGAGAAGCTGTTAAGTTTTAGTCTTCCACAAAATGAAGTGGATATAATTTCTGAGATAAATCTGAGCTGAAGGCTTATTCTTATTGAGGAAATGAGTAGGTTTTACATAAGGAAGAGTCTGAGAATTTTCTGCTCTTTAAGACAGTATCATGAAACCATTTCATTCCAAATATTATTTCTCTCCATCCCTCCAAGGAAATATGTTGATTTTTATGAATGAGCTTAGCAAGGAAAAATATCATCTGTGTGATTTGAAGTTTTTCTGGTGTAAACAGATGGGGTTTGGAGGTTCAACATTAATGAAACTATTTTAATATACTTTTAATAAATCCAAAGAATTTTAATTTCCCAAAAGGCATGTAGCTTGCTGCAGAAGATTTCAGTATTCTGGACAAGTTATAAGAAGGAAGAGAGAAACTGAAGGTTTTGGACAAAGATAGTATAATTATTAATTTAAACATACACAACATAATTGCATTCAAGAATATCCRATAATTATCCTAGTTTATATCATGTAATTATCTTATCCTAAAATTATTCCCAGTTCCTTTTCTGTGAAATCCACAAAAAGTTTTGGCTTTTGATGCCAGCTRCGTCTGTGCACAACAGGCTGAAGAAGCTCTCTAAGGTACTATGCTTTGGATCACAATTTTTAGTCTTTAAAAATGCATAAATGCCCTATCTCTGGCAAGAGACATGGCTCTAAAGCATATAGTGCTTGGTTTCAGGGTAAAGCTAATTGACTAAATAACCTATTCACAAATTTCCCTGGTATCTCCAGTCCTCTARTACTACTCATCCTGCTTTCCTCTTCCCCTCCTTTGTTTCTGTGAGCAGCCTCCCCCTACAACTACTTCCATGATTCATCTCCTGCCCTTGAGGAAAGAAACTCCCTGAGTTTCTTCTTCCTCTCTCTCTGAGAAAGAAACTCAGTGTGAGAGAGATTTCTGCTTCACTGCAAGCATGAGCAGACAAGCTAACAGTGATTCCCCTGGCTCTGCAACTTAAAGAAATCAGAAGTTAAGTCTCCTCTATAGTGTTTTTCCGCATGATCTAACATTGTAGTATCAGCAGCTCAGGCAGTTAACCCTTCCAGTATTTCCAGTGCTTGGGCTCTGGGAGTTTCAGAAAAGGATCATTGACTCTGTCTAAGGTTTTGTTAGATGAGTCCCATTCTGCTGCAGAATTTCCTGTGTTGCTTCATGCATGGGCATACGTGGACACACTTGCACACACACAGACACACTGATTCATACACATGGGCACACACACATGCTCGCCCCTCCACAAGATTCTCTCTGCACCACTCAGCTRTTTTTTTGCACAAAGCTCACACAAACACACACTGCTTTTTGGGCTGTTGACTCTCAATTAGATAAAAATGTCATTTATGCTTTTCTTGTTGTGAAATGGGATCTACTAAGAGTGCTGGAGAGCATATAAAATTATCCACAAATGGCTCACTTCTGAGCTATTTAATTTTTGACTAGCCCACCTGTAATGCTTCTGTCATGGGTAACACGAATGTCATTGTATTTCACATCCATCTCTTACTGTCTTTTAAAACCCCAGCATACCCAGAACCAGAATTGTGGGGCAGCAGGGATGTGCTGGTCCCTTCAGAAGGCCAGGGCACCCAAGCTGACCCCTTCYTTGCCTGGTGGAGTTTGCTGAAGGCGGATGCTGCCCTTTCAAAGGGGTTGCTTTGGGTGGGTTTCTGGGCTCGCCACTGTGGCAACTTGGAAAAACTTCATTTTGCAATTAGAAACCATCTTTAGAGTGAATGTTGCAAATTCCACAGGCAGTGAAGCTTGAGCTGGCCCCATGGGGYTGGGTCACTCCGTGTCAGCACTGACAGAGTGGATTTCCCCCAGCACAGCAGTGGGTCAGGGACATCAGCCCCAGACCAGCAGAGGCCAGTGGGTGGCGGGACGCAGCAGTGGGTGCAGAGCTGACCCCACAGCAGTGGCAGGACTTCGTCTGTCATGGAGCAGCTCTGTAAGCTGCCTCCTTCCCGGGAGGGCTCTTTTTGTGCCCCATCATTTCTCCCTTTGYCTCCCAGACCATGGGCCACCTGGGGAGCACCATCTTGGGGAGACAGCTGGTGCCATTCTCCCTCTGTCTTTCAGGATACTCGGGGACCCTCTTGGGAAGGGTATTTCTGGCATTTTGGGTCTCTCTTTGCACCTGTGGGGTTCCTGACAGTTGGAAATTTTGTATCTGGTGGTTATTTACTGGGGGTTTTTTTGCCTTTTGCTCTTCCGCTTGTTAGTAAATGGTATTTCTTCATTTATGTCTTCTAGTATTCCTTCTTTATTAGTGGAAAGGGATTAATTAAGACTAAGGGGATGTAACTCATTTTAGTCGCCTCTCTAAACTGACAAGTCCTCCTCTTTAAATTGCCCTAATTCAAGACAGCTTCTCACTAGTCTGCCAGTTTAGGGTCTTCACAGAGGAAACATTTTGGCCAATTCATATTTTGTTTTTCTGGTCAATTAAGGATTCTTTATTTTTATGAGTCTGAAAACAAAAATGGTTTGGACATTTCCAAACTAGTACTCAAAATTACAGAGGATCCCATCCTAGTTTTGTTTGTCAGATAAATAACATTATGAAGTAAGAAGTAGTTATGCAAGTAGTTATCAAATACTTTTCAGGTATTTGGACACAGTAGCTATATGTCCTTTAGAAAAACTCTTCATAAAGATAAGAAATTCTGCAGTCAAAAATATATCTGAATCATGTGCACAGAGAAACAAAAATATTCGATCATCTCTCATCAATCATCTCTCATCTCTGTACTGGAAAAAGAAAAGAGACCTCTAAGAAAAATAGTATTCAGTAATGTGGTTAAAGATTATTTTTACATATAAACACACAGACCCTGTTTTGAAGCAAATGGAAATCTGTGGCAGGAAAAGCAAGGGAGGTTTATAAACAATCAGAATTCACCAAGCGGAGATGAAATAGGGAGGAAAAAGTCTCAATATGTGTCTGAGCACTGGAACAGACTYCCCAGGGCAGTGGTGACAGCACCAGCCTGACAGAGCTCCAGGAGTGTTTGGACAATGCTGTCAGGCACAGGGTGTGACCCTTGGGGATGGTTCTTTGCACCACAAGGAATTGAACTCGATAATCCCTGTGTGTGCCTTCCTACTCAGGGTATGCTGTGATTCTATGGATATGTGTTGTGAGAAATGAATAAATAATAACTAGGCAAGATGTTATGACATTAGTATTTCCACACATATATACCTCTGCTCTGTGGTTTCTAATCTAAAATCACAAAATCGCTTCTAAAGAAATGCTACTCCCATTTTTTTCAGAAAATGAGACACTTTCAGGGTACCGTGTATCATCTAAAATTATAGTAGTTTAGGCAAATACTGATTTTGAAAAACTTGACCCATTATCAGATGATTATATACATAGATTTTTATTTTACCATTTTTTTCTTTCTTTCCACTATCTAGCTCTATGGAAATAGTTTTCAGAGTCATTGTTCTTTTACTAAGTTATTCAATGAAAAAGTATTAGATTCTATCTTCATTCTGCTATGTTCAAGTTATAAACAGTCATAAAACAGAGTTTAAATTRGATGCCAGTTATAACGTCCATTTCCTTGTCCCTTGAACATAGAGAATGGCCTATAGCTCTGSCACTTTGGGACAACTTCCTTCTTATCTTGATGCTTGAACCTGCACCTATTACAATTTTTGGTCTGATATTGCATATTTTCTGCTGTTGTTTGGAAGTCAATGCAAATTATTTTACTCTGAAGGAACTTCAAGACTGGGTCTATAGCATACATCTATTGTGAGATTTGAAACTGCTTTATGGAGATGTCTTAAGAAAATCCTACTCACCACACAAAAGAGTGAATYACCAAGGTTTAAATAAAGATTTCATACATTTCAGGGCCTAAATGAGAAAGCACTAAACAGCTTTTCTATTCATGAATATAAGCCTAGATTCATATAAGCAGCAGCATGTAATTTAATTTCTGAATATTAAAAATTTCCCTGATGTTAAAAGGGGAACAGATAAGTTCAAAGGGAAAGAAAAAACTTGAGGATCATTATTCTGAGACTACATGGGCTCAGGAAGACTGAATTACGAGTGGCTGCAAATGTATTGGGGTAAAACAGTACATAWAGATCTTCTTTTTCTTATACTCTTTCCCTGATATTCAGAACTGTTGGAGACAGGTTATATTTCTAAATGCACTTTTTTTCTTACTTACTGTGGCTAACCATAAATTCTGAGTATATCTGTCTTAAATTTGATTGAATATAATTTCCTTTGTCGCACAATTTTTGCATTATTATTTCTTCTAGAAAACTAGGAAAGGTGATTTAAAGGGATGGATGTGGTTATATCTCATGGCTGTCTTATGATAGTGCAAATAAACTGAAAATTCAATTCTTGGAGGATATTAGGTTTTAGGGTACTGGGAAGCCTTTGTATGCATTTAAAAAAATACTCGTGGGCTGGAATATAAAGCTAAAACATATCTTATAATTCACAGATTCTGATATGTTTCTTCTATTTGTTTTTTTCACAAGTGAAAGCTTGCTCAGTACCAGGATTATATACAACCTTTACAGAAAGTTTAGTTTGTGCTTTGCTACACAACAATGGGGAGACTTGGAATAATTATGACATTYCAAAGCAAATGTTTTGCCTAAGTGAAAGCTCCCAACAATCACTGAAAATTTGACTGTACTTCAGGTCCTAAGGGGCAAATCTGACCATTTTGTTGGTAACCTGTCTGGTAAAGTCAATAACTATGACAATATCAGAAAAWAGCCCCAACCCATGGCATCTGGGACATAGCACTTCCTATATTCACAGCTCCACCATGGTCGGATGACTCAGTGTTGGGGACGACATGTCCTGTCTGTGCTGAATGTTTGGCACTATTTGAATAGTCCAATGTATCCTTACATAATAATATGTTCTACTGGAAACAAATCTTTCAGGTGAAAGGAAAGCTGCAGTGGGGTGTGGTGGGAAATTTGTAACAGTGACAGTCCTTTCTCATGTGTTCATAGGCTAAAGAGAAAGTTTTTGAAAAATGTTATATGAAGAAGGGAATGCATATTATATAAAGAAGGGAAAGCTCAGAAGTAAAAAAGATTTTAAAATAAAATGATCAAAATTGATAAAAAGTGGTTCACAAAACAGAGGAAAAGAAAGAAAATACTTCAGATAATGTTGACCAGCTATGGGAAATAAACTGTGCAGCAAACAGACTAAAACAGAAATTTAGAAGGAGAGAATGATAAGGAAAGGTGAAGTAGAAGAATGGACACAGAAGCACATCCAGATTAATTTTATTCAAATTAATTATTTCGGTAAGCAGTATTAATACTGAACTGGTGATAAGCATGTCTGATGGTGGAAAAGCAAATACTGTTTTCTCAAATACGCTGGAGCCTCAGGCGCCACATATTTGCACTCATCTTTATACCCAAGATTCATCCCAAATATTCATTTAAGAGTCTCAACACTATTTTTTKGAATAAACCAAAATTACTTCAGCAATTAGCTAAAGCAGTACAATTTAGAGATATAATTTCCCGAAGAGTTGCATCTAAATAGGGGCTAGCAGGTAACTTGACTGCATRAAAGAGCTGGAGCATCATTCAGTGCTGACTTTGTACTGAGATTTACCTTCTTCCAGTAGATCTCCACAAGCACAAATATTTCAATTGGTTGATCTCTGGAAGGCATCACAAAATATATTTACTATTTGTTTRTTTCTTGAGAATACTACTCCAATATGTAGAAGTGCTATTTAAATTACACAGAATTTGTCCATCTGGTTTATTTCTCTAGTAATTAATGAGTGGTAAAATATAGTATTCTTACTTCCATMAGCAGAATAAAGTTTAGTTATTAGGCATCTTTGAGTTGATGCTGGGATTTAAATTAGGTATAGCAGTAATTTTTTAGAATTTCTGTAATGCCTCCTATTTCAGTTGAACTAGAAAATACTATGAGAAAGACATTAATGAATATAAAATCTGATTTAATGCTTTGGAATTTTTGGTGCCTCTGAAACTAGAAATAGAAATGTTTTTTAACTTTTATTTTGAAAGTGTAGATGTTAAATAGAAATAAAGTTTTGTGGGATTTTTTAAATCAAACCCTTATTTACAAATTTGAAGAAGATCATTACAACTAAGTAGCAATTAAATTCTTTGGTCCCTAGGATGTAAAATAAGATCATCACACAACTTCATCAGCAGAAAGTCATGGACCTTGAAAAGGGATACAAATATATCTCATTTAGCAGCTAATTCTGAAGGAGATCCTGTGCCACCAACAGCTCCCTCTGCATTGGCAGCAGCTGAAAGCTACTTCTGTGCTAGGCCCAGCTTGGCCTACCACTACCTCGGCCTACTACACCTTGCTTAAGTGTTCAGAAATATTATTGGATATCTAGGAGCTGTCATGCCTAACATGGGCTGACTACTTAAAAATATAAAAACCACAGCTGAATTAGAGCTGCTGGCAGTGCTTTATTACTTAGAGCTCCCAACCWGTTAAATTGTGATTGCTTCCATTTAGAGTGTGTTGCCTCCAGAAACTCAAAGTAATTAAAGGCAAGCTGAAAAATAATAATACAGAGAGAGGAAAAAAAGATCTGCAGTAGTATAGGTSTCTTCTGAAAGGAAGAACATTACACAAAACCTGCACTGCAGGTAATACACTTTTCTTTGAGCTAGGTCTTTGAATAAACTTAATGAGCAACAATCAAAGCAGGACTGACAGTGGATTAGGTAAACTTTCCCACCGATTCTGTTACAGAGAAATGTTCTTGCTCAAATATCTACAGGACAGGACTTTTGTACTATTGGAAGGTAATATCTTCAAATTTTACCATCTGAATATTTAAGCAGCTCTCTAGCAACAACAGTTARTGAAAAACAGCACCTCCTCCTAAGTAGCTCTTTGTCAGGAACAGTATTAAAAATTCAGAGGTAGATTCTTTTTTTCCTAAATTGCTGTGGTTTATTGTATTACATGGATTTTATGTAATTCACTTGCCTCTTCACAAGCTCTACCAGGCCAGCAAGGATTATTAGGAAAGAACTCTTCCAAAGACTGTATGAAACCAATCTTAAGTAATAGCATCTAGATACAGTTTTTTGTSTGGAGAGGAGATTATGTATCAAGTTGTAATGTATACATGTAGAYAAGGCATGAGTTTTTGGCTTATTCAACAAACTGTAAGTAACCAATATAACTCCAAAAAATTTTCTTCAGGCCAAACTTCTGATATATCACATTTGTAAGAGCAACATATTGGGATACAAATTAGACACTTTGAAGTATTCTACAACTGGAAAATCTCTGGAGAAAATAAAAAAAATTAGAAAACGTTGCTCTATTAAAATTAATTTATTTCTATAGTTATTATTATTTCAGAATTACAGGTACTTAAAATTCATAATTTGAAAATTTCCCTATTAGGATATACTATGCATGAAACTGCCTATGTAATTCTTAAGATATGGTTAAARAAGATGATTAACGTAATACAGGTAGAACAAATGCCTGTTTATACACATATTCTGCAGCTCATTGAATTACATTCCAAAATATTGTTTCCCTGAGCTTATTTAGAGAAAATAAACAAAACTCTTATTCAACTTGAGACTGAACAAATGTCACCTGAATGAACGTATTATTTCACTTGAAGCTTTAATCAGCATGTGTTTAATTCCTCCAGGAGGTGCTTATCACAATAGAAATAATAAAAGAAAAAGTTTCTTGAACAGCATGACAACTAGGTCATACACAGGCTGTCCTATCTGAACAACAAGAGCTGTATTAATAGAAAGAAAGRTTATCARAGAAGATTTTTATAATCATCATATTGGYATTTATGTAACTATAATAATTCCTAGTTGTCCCTTAGTTTTAAGTTCTGCTGATATTTCTATCAGAATCTGTATTTGCATGTATACTGTTCTTTTTCTTATKATATGGTATTGTGTGCTACGTTTTGTTTTCAGAGTAAACCACTGTTTTTCTCATATTTTAAGACATTAGAATTCTTTTTGTACATAGATCAAGTACTTGTGTAGCAGAAGTAAGATTGTAAATATTCAAAGAAAATGTTACCGAGGCCATTTGTATTTTATGAAGAGAGCAAAGATAAAAACCTAACAACTTTCTTTGAAAATAATTGTGAACTACTTTGATACTCATAAAACTCTTTGATCCTAAACTAATGTCTTCTCTGACTTTTTCATACAGGGGAAAACCAAAATAGTGGAGCAGCAGTAAATTCCTCTCAACTATAGTTGAGGCTCTCAATGCCAGCAATATTCTGAGTTGTTATARTTGTTTTATGCTCAACTTCTAGCTAAAACACAAAACTGTCTTCTATAAACCATGAGAAACAGAAAATATGTCAGATTTTGTAACTGTGATATACATTGAAATATGAAATGCCACAATTCTCCTTGCCCTCTGAAAAGAGAAACTGTATGATATATATTTGTGTAATAGCATACCTCCATCAATGCATTCTGGGGTGAAAGAAATATCATCAAGAGCAAATTCTGTGGCTTGACTCCACCCCACTTCAGCTTCAAAGGCAACTCTGAAAAGGCTGTTACTGGAGAGAACTACACTTCCGTACATCCATTTGTTTTCTTCATTTCTGGAAGAAGACCACATAAGGATATCYGTTCCATGTTCTCCAACTGTGTAAACCTGTTGACAGAACCCAAGAGATGCAGATGAATCAGCGTTAAGCAACAGGAGAGCAGCTTGGGAGAGTACCACAGCCCAAGTGCAGCAGGGCACCACCTCCCTGCTTGGGCAGCACCAACCCTCCTAGATATGGTTCAGATCCACTTCATATTGGTGATGACCAAATGTTACTGAGTACTTTKGCTAATGCTAGTTCAGCCTCAAATATAAAGCTACTGTGAAAAGAAAAGAAAAAAAAAGAGCTGCTAATCCAATCACTAATTGTAAAATCTACAATCTCAGCCTGACATATAGAAGATAATGAGTAAAAACTTAACCCCAAATTAATTTAAAAATTGAGGAAAGACTGAGAAGCATCTTGAGCTACACTTTCATCTCTAAAAGGGGAGCTCCTTATAGTTAGACTGAGTGAAGATTTTAGAAATATAAATAAAAGACTTAGCAATATATAGAGATATAAATAAAAGACTTGRGATTTAAGTCTGTCATCTGGTACAATCAATTTATAATACAGAGTTTGAGACAGTCACAGAAAGTTGTTGCAAACATATTCAGCAAAGCCATRAATAAAAATAAATAAAATAATTAAACATTGAAAGCAATAAGTACAGCAATGAATGAAGTCTTAATTAACTAACAACTAGTGAATTTATGCCAAGAACATGAAACTGGAGAATACAGAGGTATTTGCTTTTCCCACTCAAATGTTAAAAGTCCTTATACAATCTGACCAGGTCCAAAAAAAAAACCAAAAAAAAAACCTGAAAAGAAAAAGAACTGGAGTAACGAAATTAAGCATATTCTAACCATTCCAGATGATAACTATTCCTTTAAGGGACTGTATATTATGATCAATATCCTCTTCTTCAGAAACATAATTCTCTACAACTAATTTTCCAGTGACCTGTAGGTTCATGTTGCCAACTGAATGTCCCAGTTTAATAATGGAACAGAAACCCTGAGGCCYAAGGAAGTTATGAACTTGAACCCCTGCTAATGATTTGTATAGTTCAATACCTTTGATTCTCCCAGTGCATATGGTGGGACAAATAAGCTAAAAACCCAAATGGCACCCTAAATCCCACATACACTGTAGAATTGGGGTATTGATTAAAAAATCTATGATGCCAGAAAACTCTTGAAAGTTATTTTATTTTTGGAGTAAGGGAGCAAGAAAGATTACTGACACAGAGTAATTCAAATCAGGATCAAATTTTGTCAAGCCTGATCCTTTGTAACTGGACTGTGTAACAGCAATATCTTGTCACTGTCTTCCTAAAGGCATACCTCTTGCAGGGCTAAAAGGACAGGTGTTAAGAAGAAAGAGATGGCTCAACCCATAAAATAAAATTAAAAACTGTGTGTAACAGTTTTTCACATTACAAACTGTGTGTAACAGTTTTTCACATTACTAGGCTCTGAGGTCTCAATAAGTTGAAACCCTTGATTGGAGTAACCCGTCATGTGAGGTTAGGACAAGGTTAAACACCTGTGTGTCTGGAACTATTCACTATTTCACCAGTCATGAAATAGGACAATCTTGATGGTCTGGAGTTTTACAGCATATAACAATGTTAGCATAGTTTTAGCTATAAGCAGTGATAYTTACTTTTGGAAGGTAAATATTGAGGTACTATCCTTTTCAGTATGTCATGGTTAAGTCTCACAGCTGCACAATTAGCTATTGGGAAAGTGGGAAGAGTCCAAAACATTTGAAGACAATACTAGTATCTTTCTTACAAGATACTTAAAGATTGTCCCATTGCTTAAAGCCAGATTTTTTTTTTTTCCCATTCTTTTGGTCAGGTTAGTAGGAGAAGTTTCTCATACTAAAAGTTTCAAGGCACAATAATTGCTTGAACAGGTCTGTGTGTGTACAGAGAAATTTCATTGTGTCCATACAAAGTCTCGTCTCAGATGCAGAAAGGACCCTTTCTGAGCACTTACAGATCAACCCAGCTCCAGCTCAGTACAAACAACAAACCTGTCAGGAACCCTGCTCTATGTTCACTGGCCAGGGGGTCTGGGATGGCAGCAAGACAAATTGGGTTTTCAGTGTGACATTTTAATGACATCAGCTCCTGTTCACATAGATGCAAAGTCATCCTACATGCCTTGTCTTTCTTTAAGATTTAACTTACATTTACCAGAGAGTAAGGGTATGCAGATATGTAATTACTAATGGATTAATTAATGTTATGGTAATTTATATGACTCTGTCTTCAGTTAGGTTTGACTAAAGTTTAAACCTGTTGTATAACAATCACATAACTAATTGAGGAAATGAATTTAATTTAGTGTAAATCTCTTAATTGGTACACTGGAAATCTCTGTTGAACTCGCAGTTCTGCTTCATTTATCACGTAACCTCCTGGGGTAATGCTGCAATCCCACTACTTGTCAAAGTAGTCTTCTAAATGTCTTCTAAAATAGTTAGATAAAATTTCTAGAAGAATAACACACAACTGAAAATGCATGCAAAAAACCCATATCTTCTTTCCTGGGGCTACCCATGTCACTCAGTGTCTGAGCATCTTCTGGATCAGGAATTACCTCCATTGTATACAAGACTTTTGCTGGCCTGTGTAAACTTATACAGCAGATGAAAGGTTGAGCAAATTTTCATGGATAAGATCTCTCTAAAGCCCTGGAAGGGTACAACTCTGTGGGGCTTAATASCTCCAGCACCACCTTCCTGCACAGCATCTTATCTAAAGTGTACAAGGTAGCCTGGTAGGGAAAACAACTTAAGATGTGCAAGAGAAAAAAGCGGCAAGATCAATCCCACTCTATGATATGTAATGGAAGAAAAACAACAACCAAATAAAAACCAACCAGGCAAAAAATCCCAAAACAAAACAAACAACCCCAAAACCACAAAACCCTCAAAACAACCAAACAACAAGTTGTAGCAAAATCCCATTGAACAACTCTGTATTTATCAGTCTGATAAGATTGTTCTCCAGCCTAATACTGATCTAACTGATCCACAGAGAACAACATTCTTTAGAAAATCCTATTACCGCCTCAAAGTCATGACTTAGCTCTAATTCTTCACTGAATATCCTGTGTGTTAGAAACTTCTGAATTCTTTTTTCAGCTTCTGTTTCATTTTGAGGATAGAGAAAGTACTTTTCAAGRTCATAAAATAAAAACTGTTTTCTATTTGTTAATCAGCAGTTACAACTCAGGACTATTCTGTACCCTCATCCTGRCTTTTCAATATGATATATTATCTTCCTGATCTTGCCTGAATCTAGCAGTTGGAATGCTGGAAGGTACTACATTCCACCTGAATTTCCAAATAAATAAGAAACCAAAGCACGTCTGAAGGGYGCATAATAAGAGATGTATTCTCCCACCATTGACAACTTAGTCTTTAATTGCCGGCTGAGGAAACAGGAAAATCTTGAGAAAGAGAACCTGTATTTTCACTTCATTAGGCACCAGAGACTTGTGTCAGCTGAGGAAAATTTCCATTTGACTCCAGTGAATAATGATGGTATGTTTTCTACTTTACATCTTTACAATCATGCCTTTGAGCTCTTCAGGTTCCCCAGCAGTCATCATTRCATGTCTTCCTTGGACTGAAGTCCCACCAGAGACAGACTGAAATTGTTTCTTTTGAGTCCACAAATCAGATTACAAAAGTGTATCATAWTTCATTGTCCCAATAGAGAAGCACTTAAAAAATTCATTACCTCTTTTCTCTTTATCCCTCTAAACCTTTGTTTGAAGTAATAAAAATTTTGCCTAAACATTAGTTTGAAATAATAAAATATTTGGGTTTTTTGAGTAAAATTGACCTGTCTTATACCAAAATTTATTRTAAATCAGTTCTGTTAGTATCAACAAATACCAAGGCAGAAAACTGATATATTAGCCGTACTATCACATTTAGCAATTAATTTCAGTTTTAATTCTCCACTCTATGAGTATGGCAGCCTCTCCTGAGGTAAATGGGCAGAGAAGCATAATAAACACTGAGTGTTTCACTCTAACTGACAGATGATCAATAGAATTTCCATTGGAATGAAACRGATGTGAAAACCACATTCATTTTTTGCTGAAACTGCTCTCCTACACTATTAAATTCAACAAAGTAGTCATAAAAATGTAAAGATAAATGTGACGGGGTTTTTTAAATTCACATTTAATGCATAATGCAGCAAGATTTGTTTGTATTAAGAGGTATTTTTGCCCAGAGCATATTAATTGATATATTAGACCAGGCTTGTATTTAGTGCAGGAAAACTACCCTTTCAAAGACTCTTACCAAATAGGYCTAAGGAAAGCTAGTGGGTTTGTTCTTAATCATTACAAAGCATTTTTTTTCTCCTGCTGGTTAATGATTGATTAAAGCAGGAGTATTCAGATCTCTTTTAAATAGCATCCATTCTGTTATTGCAAGAGTTGCTGTAAACATTGTGTCTTTTCTGAAATAATAATAGCCCAGACTGTTGGTTTTCCTATGAACAAATTACAGAGTTTATGACAATGGAATTGTGCAATTGAAATGTGCATTGTGAATACAGAATAGAAACATTTCTAGATCCTTTTTCCCTTTCCTCAGTGACTAGTTCCTTTTCTGAGTAAGAATAGGATTGTTCCCATAACTTCAYATTATTTTGTGTAGTTCTACCACATCTATTTCCTATACCATTACAATGTTCGTTTTTATCTTTCTTTTACCCTTTCCTTGTATGTCATTTTAACCACACATCTCAGTATGTCCTATATCTGCAGTCCTTTTATTTTTTTTTTTTTAAATTCAGACTTGACCAGATAGCTGTCTTTCAGATAAGAATTGTATCAGCTTTTGTACTGATGTTATTATATTCTGGCACATTATTCAAACTTCCTATTACTGTTTGACTTCTTTCACCTCCAGTGCAAACTGAAAAAAAAAAATCTTCACAGAGCTGCACTAGAAGTTTTGGGCTGTTGATTTTATTGCTTTTCTTTTTTGTTCTTTTTMGGCTTTTTTTCTTTTTCACTTGAATGGTTACAGTTAATTTATATTCTTGATTTAATAAGAGCAACAGTTGATACTGAAATAGGCTATTAGTTGGATAGAAAAGAGCAAAATGTCCACAGAGGTAAATTGATTCTGTGATGGGATGATATTCCTGAAGCTGAGTGCCTCAGTCTGTTGTGAATACATTTCTACATAAAGAGTACATGTAGCAAAGCCATAAACAAAGAACTTTGTATATGGGAGTCAGACAATTCCTCATGAAATTGAGGCAATGAGAGTAAATTAAACTAGTCTGCTTAAAAAGCAAAAAAAAAAAACCAATTAAAAAGCAAGCTCTGGCTGTCAGCCTACTAACTCACACATAGGCCACACACATCTCCTTATTCACAAATGCTAAGTGTTCTGTGATGCTTGAAAACATTCAAAAGCTCCTTCAAAGGGTCTCATCATCAATCTTGCATGCTKTAAGGTTCAGGATACTTGAATTTAAACAGATAGTTAATCATAGATAATCTCACAGTGTTTCAGCTATCRACAGATAAAAAAAGGGATTTGTGTTTGCTTTTTACTGCTGCTTATGTGAACTTCATGAAACACAGCTTTTTTTTAATCCGTAAGTAAATTTACAGCAATACTCAGAGTAATAAACTAGGTGCTATAGATAAAATTTRTATGCAAACCCATCCTGAAAATATTATTAAGAAAAAGAAAAAAGAAAAAAAAGTGGAGTGAAGGGTGACATTATCTTTGGGCTGGATGGAAGGAGAAGAAGGTGGAGAGTTTACCAGTGGCACAAGTTGCTCCTAGAGGCTGAGCAGTCTCCATTTATGGACAYTTTCAATACTGGGTAAATTGCTGAGCCACCCAGCATCATCTKGTAGCTGGCTCTGCTTGGAGCAAGAGGTTGGACCCGAGGCTCTTACAGCCTAATTGCACTATAATCCCATGGAACAGTGCTATGATAATCTTTTCCAGTGGAGAAAACAGTGGCAAAAACTTCCTGACTTATTTCAATGTCCAAGACTACAAAAATATTCTTGTTCACTTTTAACATAGACTAATTTATATTCTGTCACTGACTRAAAAATAACATAATCTGTATTTTCAAAATTTAACAAACCTCACAGGTAGGAGTCTTTCTCAGGTCACTTAAAAAGGAAGTGTGCAACATACTTATTCAGTGAGTCACATGAAGTGAGTTTGCTGAGGGGTCACATCCCTCCTTGGACTGCTACTGGATAACTGAACAACCAAAAGTGTACTTCTTAAGGGTGTTTGGGGAACAGCAAAATGACAGTGTCRTGGAACCTTGGGCTATAATTGTTAATACAGTTAAATACCTGATTTCCAATTGTTTTAAGAAAACACCTTTCACAYGTGGTTACATTAATATTTTTAAAACATTTAATTTAAACCAGTAAACATTWGAAATTGCCTCTACTTGATGTTAGAGTGAATTCTGCATAGAACTATGCTGGTATTGGGTAGGTTTCAGTATGCTAGTCAAATGTACAAGTGTTAATTCTTACGTATGTAGTTAAAGGACTTCAAGTGGAACTAAAACTAAAGCAGAATTATCACTTGATCCTGTCAGGAGAAGATTTGTATGTAGGTGTAACTACAGTAAGTTGTGAGGAAGTATTCACATAAGTTCCTGCGATTTTGGTAATCCTAGACACAAAAATACAAATAGTACTAAAGCAAGTATTATTATGYCATAATGTAGTTGAAGAACTTTTACCTTTAAGATTCCTGTGTGCCTAGAAGCAAACATCCAGAACCAGAAGCGAACTCTACAGACCCCAAGACTAGCTGGGAAGAACTTGGTGGTAATTATCCTTGCTCTGTTTCCTTCCCTCTGGGYGGATGAGTTGACATACAAAAAACTCTGTCCTTTACCTTAAAAAAAAAGATAAAAAACATTTACAGTTTTCCCATACTATTTTACGCTTTAGTTTATAAGCATTTTTATAAACACAGATTTTTCACAGGCATTTTTCATGTTTTTTTGCTTTTTACCACATACATGTATACCATACCATGGTTGTATGGAGGTCTTCCTTGATAATGCTTTGTGTATTTCACAGAATTTCAGAATAGCTTGGGTTGGAAGGGCTCTTAAAAATCACCTAGTTCCAACCCCATGCCATGGGCTGGGATGCCACCCACTGCATCGGGCTTCTCAAAACACAACCAGCCTGGCCTTGAACACTTCCAAGGACTTCCACAGCTTCTACAGAAATTTTTCCAGTGTCTCACTGCCTTCTGGGTAAAGTATTTCTTTCTAATTTCCTAATTTCTATTGCAAGTCTCTCCTCTTTCTGTATAAAAAGATGTTTCTTGTCCTAGATGTCCCTTGTGCTAAACAAAATCATAGAATAACCTGTCTTGGAAGAGGAGGACAAGGAACGTCGAAGTCCAACCCCTGTCCATGCACAGGACACCCCAAGAGTCACACCATGTRCCTGAGAGYATCATCCAAACGTGTCTTGAACTCTSTCAGGTTTGGTCCTGTGACCATTTCCCTGGGGAGCTGTTCCAGTGCTCAACCACCCTCCAGGTGAAGAACCTTTTCCTAATATCCAGCCTAAACCTGATGGACTGATAGATATTTCTAAGTATTGCAGACTGTTGGCAATTCTGACAAGCAATTCCTCTGCAGCTAATGTGAATATATCTTGCCTGGCTAATTTAAAAGTAAATTAAAAATCTGGATAATTTTGTAAACACTTGGCTCTAATTTTGTTTTCCTTTTGCTTCACTTTTTGTCAACTTTGTTTTTCTTACAATTGCTGGGTAATTGCACAGAAACAAAGAACTAATTAAATGACAGAAACTGAAGTAGAAAAACACACAAAATCTCCTTAAAAAGCCAGGGGCTAGTGGTTGTTTTGTTATCGCATTGCATCAAAGTAACAGCAAGGAAGCAAGTCAAACTACTTATTTGCAAGAAACAGCTTGCCTGGAACAGCTGCCATAGTTTCTACCTCTCCCTTGTCTGTTCTGTCCCTTTCCAAGAGGAATGCACTTCCAGATTTACAGCCTGCAACATAAAGTAGTAGGAATGTCTGCAAAAACTGTGATTTGTGGTAGATAAGCTGTTCCCTCACGATCAGGTGAGCAGTTCTGCAGCAGGTGCAGAATAAAGGAAAAGGGAGGATAAACAAGTTGGACAGAAATGGCTACAGCCACCCATGACAAGGTGTCTCTATTGATTTTGAAAACATAAAATCCAAAAAATAGGAGTCAAAACTTGGAGATGATGCTTCTCACAAACCCAAGATAAAAACAGTAAAAATTTTGGTACTTCTTTAGTACTAACTATACTTTGCYGATTAGATGGAAATTAAGATAAGAATTCTAACCATTAAGGCTTCTGGAAAGAAAGTTAACTAATTCTCAAATAGAGATTGGTACATTTGTGATGGGAATAATGTCCACCCAGATATATTGTATAATACAAAGCATATATTATTTAATATTTATGTAATACAATATATAATTATGCTTACTACCTAACACAGGTTACTGTAAGTGCCTATCAATATATTTCATTCTCCTGACAATCAACAGGGATTTTGGCAGCAATTTGTCAGAAATATCTTGGGAAGAACTCCTATAATATCATTTCTGGCAAGCCAATGTCAGGGAGAAAAGTTAAATCAAGGTAGGAGCCTCAAGCATTTCCCACACATCCACACACTTTGCTCCTCATCCTGCATATGATTGCATGTTTTTCTAAAATTCATTAAAATGGTAACACACTCCAGGAAAAGTGGATTATTTAAAATATTGACAAGGAGAAGAGTATTTCTATAGCCAGTTAGGATTTCAGAGAATTCATCTTTTAATGTCAGAAGCTGACATTGTGTAGCTGAAATTTGTTATTAGAGTGGAATAAAGCAAATACAGAGTTGGAAGAGACCTAAAATAATCATCTAGTCCACCTGGGTCATCAATTCAGGGCTGCCCAAGATAAAGCATGTTGTTAAGGGCATTGTCCAAATGMCCCTAAACACTGAAAGGCTGAGGGCACTGAACACCTCTAGGAAGCTTGTTCCAGTGTTTGGCCCCCCTATTGGTAAAGAAATGCTCCAAAACGTCCAGTCTGAACCTTTCCTGGCACAGCTTTGAACTATTCCCATGAATGGTTCAAATCTGCTGATCACAATGAGACGTGCTGTTATCTTGGCACAAATCTACAATTTTGGTAGGTTTGTTTTTGTTTTTTTGTTGTTTTTTTTTTTTTTAATTCAGTGAATATTTTATTTTCCCAGAAGTGATGTAGAACAGTGTGATGTGTAGTACCAAAGTGATGTGTACTACATCACATGGCAATACCTGGTGTGTGGTCAGTATGAGGATCTGTTTGCCCTGTGACAGCACTGTTGCTGATATTCCAGTCAAAATCATCAGTAGTGTCTTGTGTTAATCCACATACAGTTGTCCACTCTTGATCTCCGGTTTCAAAGTTACAGCTTCCAGGAATACTTGTGTAGTAACCTGAAAATACAGCAAAAAGTAAATTATCATGCCSGCTCTACATAAAGGTGCTACACTGTGCACACTAAAAATGGAAAGGATTCAGTATGGCTAACACTGTGATTCCCTAAATTCYTTACATGGACATAAATATTATGTGATAGTTAATGAGGAAAGGAAAAACTCATTCTTCACTCTAAGWGCAAGCATAAACTTTATTACAGATAAATGTCCATGACAAACCAATGACTTCACCAAATTTAGTTCTTGTTCAAGGTAAACGGAAAGAATGATTTCCAGACAATTAGCTAGTAAAACTGGACTGCCCTTCCACAGTGGCAATTTTCATAAGCATATATTGGCCTTGTGAATATTATGTCTGAGGGCAGCTTTATGATGAGAGAGATGTTCCAGTGATTAGGACGCTCATTGACAAAATTCAGGAGATCTGAATTAATCTGCCCATTTCTAGCTCTGTCTCTGATGCTTCAGGTTACTTTGGAAAACTAATTAATCAAAAAAACGATAGAAATTGTGTGGTACAGGTGAATCAAATAGCACCACAATCTCTTCTGTTGGCTCCAAAACACCTTTTCCTTAATTATAAACCAGAGGAAGCTACAAAATTGCTGAGTGTGAGTGCAGAGGACACCTGTGAGGTGACTTTGGAAAAATGTTACAAACTATTAAACATCACAATCAGCCATGCATTTGCGATACASGTCTGACTATGACTGTTCATAACAGGTTTGAGGATTTAGACAATGTTTCTTGATCTAAAAGTATTCTGCAACATTAAAATACAACTATTTATTTTTCATTGTCTGGGTATAAAGGATACAGATAAAAAAATAGATTTAATTACCTCCTGGTAATCTCTTTTGGTTTTTTCCTATTTTCTACTTTGATGTTAAAAGAAAAACTGAGGCCATTCTTTATGAAAATATCATTATCTTAAAACTGCTTATGACCAAGCTCTGCACACACMCTGTAACCCTGTGGACTTTTGTTCTCTGTAAAAAAAGGTGTCACCTTACTTAAATGTATAGGACAAATATCTTAAAAGATGTATCTTTTTGATCCAAACTAGGTTATTCACTGGATCAAAATCCTGAATGCCAAGGGGAGAATTTGCACTGTCCTGTAATGTACTTACTGTACTGCAAGGACTGAAGTGTCTCCTGAGCACAGACTGAGGGAGCTGGGACTGTTCAGGCTAGAGGTGAGAATGCCCAGTTGGATTTTTTCAGTGTCTATAGACACTTTCTAGGATGGTTTAAAGGAGAAAAAGACAGACTCTTCTCAGTGGTGCCCAGTGTCAGGACAAGAAACAGCAGGGACAAATAGAGGAAGCTATTTTTAAGGCTAAGAATAAAACTTTTTTAACTGGTAAAACACTGATATAAGTTGCCCAGATGAATCTTGGAGTCTCCATTTTTGAAGGTATTCAAACCCTGTGTGGCAGAGCCCTGTGCAACCTATTGCAGTGAAATGTTGTTTGAAGCAGGAGGTTTAATTAGATAATGTCCAGAGGTGYTTTTMCACCTCMACCCTTCTGTGATTTTGCTAGTGCTGGTCAAATGCAGCGGGCATCTGCATTGGCACTGTATTACAAACAACAGGTAAGCCTAATAAAGGCCTAACTCCAACAATAAACAACCTCACACACAGGTAGAGCAAAGGGAACCCACTATTTTAAAAAAGTACATTTTCTTGTACATCAAAGTCCTAATGCATTTAGCATTTACACTAGTCACAATAGAATACCTGACTTCAGGTTTTTTACCCTAATATATTAATGGTGTATTCAGAAGGCAATTATTAATAAATGTTTATGAATAGTACTTACTGGGTTGACAAAGTCACGTGCTCTATCTGCACCTGCTGGGTGGCTTTTTTTTATGAGGAAGCATACCCTATTTAGAACCCAGCAGATGAAGATTGCTCCATTTATTGGAAAAGTTGCTTTTATTTCAATAATTTAAGCACTCCTCTAGTTGGTTCATCAACACTGAGGTTTGCTATTAATCAAATCTGTGTGTATAGTTGGCTGCAAGTCATGAAAATTGAAACTGCTTTCATATGTGGTTTTTTCACCTCGGTACTTCCAGTAGCACAGAAAAGAATCAAAAGAGAATCAAAATTTTGCAAGATTGCCTGACTGGACTGMATGAAACACAGAGTAAGTAATTTCCATGAGTTTATTAAAGAAAAGTCCATCAGCCTATGTGGATGCAGCTCATTTCATACAGGTCCTGTTGTAAATCCTGCATACAGGAATTGCTGCTGAGTAGATTATGGTCCATTTACTTCTTTGGAGTCACACTTGYATAAAACTATACTAGAATGTGAAATAAGCTCAGACCTTGATCTCAGTGCAAAGGAGAAAACTACAGACAAATGTGGCCATAACCACTTGTGATGGGACAGGTTAGGCTATGAAGGGATTTCTCTGTGCCTGTTATACTTTCTTTTCTGACTAAGCAGCTCCTGCTGTCTTTTCATTTARAAAATCAGGTTTCCATATCTAGAAGGCATTATGTGCCCTTTAATGTTGTTTATGCCCATCTGTAAGATATATGCTCAGGGAAAAGTGTGTTTATCTTAATATAAGGCATCATTTGTTGGAACTAAAATAGAGCAGACAGGGAAGTATTATACCTGAGGCTTATCTGARTATTCTGAATGCCAGATTACTGTATCTCTGCATTACACTTCGGTAGRGAGAACAAGACTAAAGACTGATGAAAATATTTTGATGTATCTACAGCCTTTCCATCTACAATAAAAAGATATTTCRGTCTGTTTTTCTGAAGTGAATATCAGCATTTTTTTTCCCTCCCCTTTGAAGAGCTTTTCTTCAGTATAGTAAAGACTGAGTTGCTTTACTCTGATTCAGGATAATTTATGGCCTGAAATGTTCCAATCTATTATCTGACTAAGAGTCCTTCCAGAAAACACAGAACACCCTCCCCCAAGGAAGCTTCTATATTCTCTAACAATATTTAGAGAATAAATCAAGTGTCTTCATAGTTTTCTGAATATCTTTACTGAACAGTTCACTTTGGACAGTAATTCAAATTYAGTGTGTATCTGTTAGGTCTGGAAAATGTTAAAAGAGCGAGTTTACAGAGTATTTTGCTGCACTTACTTTTCCTAACTTCTGAAAAAGTTAAATAGTTTATACAAGAAATACAGATTAGATGTTTAAAATCTATCTTGGAGTCTATTTTTAAAAACCTAACATTTTTAAGTTATTATTCGATGTAAATTCATTTCCATGAATATGATTCACAAAGTTCACTGCAACACAAAGTACTGCAAGAGGCAGAAATCAGAAATAGTGACACTATCTTCAGCTTTTATACTRCAGAGTTGCTATTTACTTTTATGAATGGGAGAAAGTCAAGGTTAAATCTCCTATAGTGACATTTTAGCCTCTTGTTTAGTAAGTAAGCCAGCAGCCTGGTAAAAACATTATGATGTGCATCATCCAATAAAGGGTCATTACTTCTGTAATCCTGTTCAGTCGAGCATGTAGCAACCCCATGCAACAAAAAGGCTCTTGATTTTCAAGGGATCACAAAATATTGGCTTATTTCAATGAAGTATTTTTCCTTTCACAAAGGATGAACATTGAATTGATATGTGGATTCRCTTACTCTGTCTATCAAGTTTACTTTTGAGCATACCTGCATTATGGCCGAATTTGACCCTCCAGCTCAAACATTAACAATTAGACTGATTAGTGAGCTGCCTATATGGACTACTTAACCTTCCTACTCCAAATTTCCAGTCCAGACCATAATTGTAAATAAACAAAGATATGGAGCAGGAACAAGGGCACAATGTTTTACTGCTGCTGAGTTTCAGGCCCGAGTTGGAAAGCCCATTAACTTGATCCAGATTTTTAAATGGAGCTGTGTTCTTCCATCTCAACCAGCCTCAGCAAAGAATACCTTCAGAAAAATTGTGTCTCAGTATTCATTAGGACTTAGGCAAAGATAAACAGACTCATTTTTTTTCCAACTGTTCTGTAATAGAGAAATGACAATAAAATATTTTCAGAGCTCTGAGGTAGAAGCAAGAACAATGAWTGAAACTGGACTCACATTACTCAGATCACAAAGGCAGAATTAATTTGAAAGGAAAGACAAGCTCATTTTTAAATATTCATATTTTATGGCAGAATCATGCCTAAATGCTATTGCACATAAGTTTGCTTGCTTAGCTTTTCCATTCAACATTGATACTTCCTTTCAGCACCTTTTTTACATAAATAAACAAGCTTACATTTTTTTTCTCAGAGTTAATTTTTATTGTAACTCCTTGATTTAATTTCTCAAGTATGTTTTTAACTCTTAAGCTGGTTTTGGCCTTGGTGTTGTGGTTTTTTTTCAGTATTTAACCTTTGGTTTTAGTTAGTTACTATTTGGCAACTAAACCACATGAATACTTTTGCAGCAAACATCTCTGAGGAYGTGAGAATGTCAGACCTTTCGAGCTGGGGAGAAGGCAACCTGCTTGTGATCATCTTCTGAGTGAATCATCTTTATGAGCTTACCTAAACTATGCCACAGAATTTAAGGTTATMATTTTAACTGAACATTAGATTAACACACAAAAAGATACTTACTGCAGTCAGCTTCGTCTGATAGGTCTTCACAGTCTGGTTTGTAGTCACAGAYGAACTGAGATTCTATGCAATCCTTATTCCCACACACAAAATCAGTGAGGGCAGGGCATTCCCTGGGATTCTCTCCAACTGAAACCAACAGGACATTTAAATCAATATTTCAATTAAATCAATTAAATTACATTTAATTTAATTAAATCTTCCAAATTTGTTAACTATTATAACATCATGGCTTTAGGGTTTTACTGCTTCCAAGAGAAGTTATTTGGTCTTACTCTTTTAATGTCACATTATATATTTCTAGACTACTGTATTTGCCTTGCCCAAAGGTTCAAAGGTAGGATGTTTTGCTGRAAGAAAATTTAATTCAGCATCAACATAGCTGTTTCCTTGGTGTATTTGTTGTGGATATTCTATAAAAAAGGGTTCTGTTAGCTGTTGAAAAGTAAACAGACAAAAGGCTTTATTCAGCTCATAATTATATTTTTTTGAAAATAGCGTTTCAAACAGAGAAAAAGCACTTATAATCATTTGCATAATAAATAAACTTTCAGAGCCTTTACAAGACATTCAACCTTTTTTTGAAAAATTTAGACAAACTGCTGTTCCGATTGTGTGAACTGCTGAGAAACTTTTCTTATGGTATTTAATATACAAATCTGTTTTACAACAATTTGTGTTCATCTCTGAGGGTGAGAGGAAATCATCTCATAAAATGAGAGTAACTTCGTAACTCACGCATAAAACATTAAGTTCAAATYCAGAGTACTGAGATTCAGCAACCCCTGGACTGTAAGACTATAAAGGAACTTACGTAAGTTATTTTTTAGTTCAGTGCACYGTGTGCATAATTTCAGCCAACAGTAATTGAAACAGTTCTGATAACCCCAAATGCAACACTTCAAAAGCACTCTGATAACCTTAGATTGCCTTTCAGTYTAGAGCTTCAAGTTCTACAGAAAGACATTTAGGAAAATTTAGTTTGACTATGTTCATTGTAATGAGTTTCATTTTTTCCTTCAAACATGACTAAAATGCGGCATATTGTTAAACACAGTGTGATCAGAACACCATGATATTTACCTTTGTGCAGGCCCATATTTCCAGAGGAGCTGTTATTGTTGTCAGGGTATTAATCTCCTCAAATAGTGGTACTAACTGAATTTTACAGACCGAGGAACTGCATTCTCATTGAAGCAAAATAGGAAAAGAGAACTAAACTTTTGAYTTAGTTTCAACATGTACTCAAAGTAATATTAAATAGAGTGACAATACAGCATTAAAATGTAATCCATATATTTTAAATGGGTGGTACAAAAAAGAAGAAAAAAAATCACTCCTAACATTGATTACTTGCAGAATCTCAATACTTAAATTTTCAGCTTTGAAATGCAGAAGCCCCTGTGCCCTGACACACACACAAAACCTTCCCAAATTGATATCTGTCTCATTATTTTGTTTTTTAATTTTTCACTCTCATTTTGATCTGATTAGTCTCAGGGGATCCACACCACAAACAAATTGTCACGAATGCCTTAAATACRTGAAAAGCTATGGCTGCTTTTTACAGACAATCCATGTGGCAGAGAGCCATTAGCAGAGGAGCCAACTCCTGATAAAAAAAATGACTGAGGTATTTGTGATGGTTAAGGCAATTTTCACACCTCTCCAAAATGATGTGATAAAACCTGATTGGAGATACCACCAAAAATTAATTATTATGGCTTATCCTAAACTCTGGAAAGCCACATARTATTGAGGTTGGCAGAGACCTCTCAAGACCCCTCTAGTCCAACCCACTGCTTCAGGCACCGCTAGCAGGGCAGGTTGTGCAGGACCATGTCCAGTTGGGTTTTGGACGATAYCAATGGATGGAGACCCAACAACCTCTTTGGAGAACCACTTGTGTTGGGTGATCCTCACAGTAAAGTGGTTTATTGTGTTCACATGAAATTTCCTGGTTTTTGAATTCGTGTTCTTTGCCCTCTGTCAGTAGGCACTTTTGAGAAGAGTCTAAAAYGCTTATCTCCACTCCTTCCTCTGCACTGGAAATGATGAACTGGAAAATTAAACTACTTCCTTAAGTCATTCAATGGCTTAAATGACAGAAATTAGGTAATTGCAGATCCATTAGCATACGGTAATTGTCACTTCATATGAAAGGGGTGCRTTATCACCATACAGTGGGGTGACTTTTGAAAATCCATGGCTTTGTGACTGAACATACTCCACATCATTACCTAGACAGAGCAACATTKTTATGTTATGTCACTCTATAATTTATATTTAGCACTTAATTATAGTTGCTCTTTTTTAGAAAGCAAGTAACTTTATAGTACTTCAAACATACCATAAACCAGCATTTAATATTKTTATTAATCTCTTTGGTTATCCTAAAACAAAACATGTGAGCYCAACACAGACATAATGAAATCTTTTATCTCAACAGGTGTGAATGTCATAAACACAAATTTACGTATCTACAAATTTTATCTTCTTGGTGTAAGACCTTGTTTATATGTAAGTTTTAAGGATATCAGTTACATTTATGATAATGATGGATTTTCTACTACAGTCTTTGGCAGAGAGAAATAAAATCCCTCGAATCAACATAGTGGCATTAGCATTGCACAGTGTAACCAAATATCCTAAACTCTATTCRGAATTATGGCATAAAAAATCAACTTTCCATAGTACACTCATTCTGGCCAAAACTCCTATACCAGCTAAGAATTAAACCAAAAYAAGAAATACAGTGCAACTTAACCATAATATGCAACTTCAGTGTCAGCAAACCCAAAACCAAAGAGAAGTTCACACAGAAGCTGTAGCTTAGATGTTTCATTTTTACAAGATATTCTTCAAATAGAATATAAAAAATGAATTTAATCAGAAAAACATACAGTTAAGAAAATATGGGAAAATATGTTGGAAAGTACTTTAAGTAAAGAAAAARAGAGGACATTTAAAATATTACCTTGTCCATTTTTAATTTTTGCCCTCAAAATTACAGGGTTGCCAAAATCTGAGTTTGTGTCKATCAGTACTGAATTTGGAGAACAGYTGTCTAAYGTCACTCCAGAGAGTTTTAGTATAAAGCAAAACAATGTCTCCTACTGAACAGCTTTATTTTTTAGCTGGTATTTCAGATAAAATTAGAAATTTTCATTAAGTCTTATTTCTTTGTGCATGTTGGTTGTGTTGGGACTGCATTTAAAAATGTACAGCTTTTCATCTGATCCTATTCCTCATCTGTGCTTTGATGACCAGTCAGTAGAATGATAACTGTATTGGATGATGGTTGATAATATATAGRGTATAAATATTGTATTTTTTTCCCAATAATCTATCTCATAACATTCCATGAAAATCCAAACATATAGAAAAACTATTTCTAAGCAAAAAAAAAAAAAAAAGAACAAATATGGCAAATTTTGTTTCTTGCCTCGTCTCTTAAGAGCTCAAGAAGGAGATAAGAAATCTAATTATGAATACATGCCAAACGAATTAAGACAAAGATTATGGAAAAATGTTATCAGTAGTACTTTGCAGTTGTACTTTGCTGATGTTACTCTGAAACTATCTTTGAAAAGCTACAACATTAAAATGGATGAGTGAACTACAGCAAGCAAAAGAATAAGCTGATGCCATGTATGCAAATGCCAGAGGTGTAAAAGAGTTAAATATCCTCAAATGTGCATTTTTCACAAAATGGGAATGRGAGAAATTAGAGGGCTTTGAAATGTTTTTGACATGTACTAACCTCATTTCTGAACATGCTATGAAAAATTTCTAGAGAGCTACGATGTCTAAAACAAAAAGAAAACTTTTCATTGTAATTTAAGAAAATTGTTGACCAGAARGTATCCTGGACTTAATGAAAAAGCYRTAAATGTTGTGTTTTGACCYGACCAAAWCTTTGTTTTAACCCCTAAACTGAAAAATTAAAAGTTTATTCAGCTCTAAACGTAATTTTACATAGTGAAAAATATCCTTACAGATATGGAGTGTTGGTCTACAGGCATAGCACRAGTGACAGAGGAATGGATCAGAGCTACAAAAATAGGGGTAGGGAGTGGGAGCTCTTTGGGTTTGGTTTTTTCAATGAGAACAGAAGCTGCAACAAAATTTATTAATTTCCAGCTCTCTTGGACATTTCTTGGGCTAGTTAATTTTGTTTTTCATTATGTTTTGATCTTTCTTCTTCTCCAGTTTCTCAGTCCAAAAATCTGTGGGATCTGAATACTACATAAGATATGTTGCAGGTCAAAAGATCACAATCCATTCCTTTCYCAGAAATAAAACATTATAGGGAGCAAAAAAATCACCCCAAAATAAAATAATATAGAATATAAAACACAAGCACAGATAAGAATTGAATAGTTTATGATAACAACCAACYTTTAGATCAGTATAGAAATAACTAGATTAACAAGAATCAGTGGAGTGATTAAACCATTTATTTTCCCATAGGTCAAAGTTATCTGGCAGCAGCACATATACCCTTATAAATCATTTTTTTCCCTTAAAGTATATCCCTTACTTGGGGATTAGATTTTTATTAATTAAAAAAACCAAACCAACAAACAAAACCAAACTATTGTTACTGTATGGAAAAATACAAAACCAAACTATTGTTACTGTATGGAAAAATACAATGTTTTATTGTGCCCATTTATTTTGTTTTCTCCTCAGAACAGCAGTTTTTCCAAAAAGCCAGGAGGCCACAAGAAACTAACTCAAGACATATTTTAGGTGAAGTAGTAGCTAGTGACTGCAAATCCCTTATGCAAATCCCTTCACCAAATGAAATGGTGGTACTTGAAAAGGAAAAAGCATATACAGGATATCACTTTTCAGCTAAGTACAATTTTGTATTAATGCRGCAAAGAGTCATATAATCTTCTAAGTATTTTTTAAGAGGCCAATAGAGCTGGCTTGGCTCCTGGATCACTAAACCCTACAAAATAAACATATTAATGATGGTTGCCACAGAATTTGCATTTACATACACTTGCTTTCCTTTCTACATATTTTGTTCTGGCCAATGCAATTCTCAGAATACCAGCAAAGATCTTCCCTAGTAAGGACACCTGTGTGTGTTTGTATACACGTAGAAAGCACACAAGACACAGGTGCACATCATGCATRCCACAAATAAATTGTGACTCTGTTGTGGACACAGCACAAGCTGCAGCTGTATTTATTTTATACCATCTCCAGTGTATGTAATCTATGGAAGACTAACCCACACAATGGACACAGAATTTATAGACATGACAAGATTCATTTGGAGATAGCTGATAAATAAAATATTATTGAGACTTTCTTTTTTTCCCAATTACCAGGAAATGCCTGAATATGAAAGAAGTCACAAAACCTTTCTTATTTCCTTGAAGTTTGCAACTAGAGGACAGCAGAAGGTCAGTGACTATTTCYCTGACTCTCTGAGTACAAGAGCTCACTTGTACCGATGCCTTATTAGATGTAAATATTCCTGTGATATCCATTACATCTAAAATCACAGAAAGAACCGGACAGGTCAAATATCAGTACTATAGGCTATAGATCTTTATTATTTGAAACAAAATGGATAAAGCAAAAAATATTTAAGATTAATAGATAGCACTAAATATCATAGATTTGGTGACAGAGTAAATGTTTAAAATACTTCTCACGGAAGAAGTGATTGATCACACAGGAAGAGATGCTCTAGTATTACAACACTGAAGGCATAGGCTGTCAGAGGCTGTGTTTGGCCAATGCTTTGTGCTTTCGAAAGGCATAGGGCGAATCCCAAATTATTATGGGATTATAATAATGCCTTGAGCTGTTTTGGAAAGCARGGTGTACCTCAAGTTCAAATGCACTGAGCTGCTGTTTAGCAAGAGTCTCATTTCTG
Source organism: Mixornis gularis (assembly GCA_003546035.1). Lineage (NCBI taxonomy): Eukaryota > Metazoa > Chordata > Aves > Passeriformes > Timaliidae > Mixornis > Mixornis gularis. Next base: position 417,159 of record QVAJ01000392.1, read on the forward strand.
CTCTCCAAGAGAAACACAAGCACTTAATCAMCAGTACAACACAACCATGTCAGGAGCGTGAAATGAAATAGAACATAAAATGTATATTCAATTGAAATGAGACCTTTCCCCTACTATTTGCCTTTTTAGAAATTACTGCCCTTCCTGAGTAAAAATGTTCTCAAATTAAAGTAGAAAATCAATCTCTTTCTACTTTTGTTGTTTAAATTGTATTGTTTAGTGGGACTACTTAAACCACTTCTCTCCCCTCTTTCACAACACTTGAGATATAGGAATAACCAAAGATTAAAAAAAATTAAAACATCTTGTTGAAAATATTATTCAATTAAAGGAAATTTAATACCCAAGTTTCACCCCCTATTTAAATTGGAATTTATGAAATACACACTCCTGGAAGGTTTCATTACTCGACTGTACTCTGAGATTCAGAAATTATGAAACACAATTTTCTTCAAGTWTTTCATTTGCTTACCTCAATTGCTCAGTACTCTTTTCTGCATGAGTTTTTATAGAACATTAGAATTGTATTAGCAAACTCATCAATAATGCTTCTCTCCATGAATGACCTTGGAAATCTATTGCAAGGAAAACTAGATGAAAAGTTTCTGCTCAAGCAAGCTAGATATAATTTCAAATAAGGGGGTTTATAATTTTAAAACAATAGACAATTCTCCTTATGGAATATATCACTCAAAAGGCCAGATTTAATTCAAAGATATGTTTTGACTCCAACATAAACAGTAGATCTRACAAATTATATTGACTCTTAGGAGACACTCTGGCTTGTAGATACAAAATTCTGCCAAAGGACTTCCCAAACCTGTTCAAAACAAGAAGTGCCTAAGGCCCCCAGTAGCCTCAAAGAATAAAAAAATTATTTATRGTTCTGGAAATGCACAACTGGCTCTGGCTCAAGCAATACAAAAGATAAGAAAATTCTCTTTAACTTCTAGTGCTGATATCATGGAGTATATAAATCCACAGGAGACAAGGACAGAAGCTTTTATATTTGRTAAGGACTGAAAGACCAGCTTTTGGCATACAGTGTATCAGCAGGATAAGGATCTCATACTCACAGTACTTTTATAGGGATCTACCATATTTTGCTTAATACCAAAGGACASACGAGGGAGAAGCACTGAGGACTGAGCAATGAGGGCCTGGTTGTTCTAGGCTTTATCTCTTTGGAATCTGCAGGTGGCAAAGGAACGGGAGAAGTGGAAATAAGGCAGAAATCATGAGATACTTTTGCAGAAAATCCTATTTCCCAGTAATTATGAACATGTTCAACAAGATAAAAGTATCTCCTGAAACAATTTGACACAAGATCTCTACTTGGTCCTTTCCCCCCTCCCTGTCTGTCCTCTGTCCTAATTCCAGTGCAGAGTTACATTGCRCCTCAAAAGGTTCAGATGAATAGATTATTTTTAGACCTTTTCAATGATATCTGCATTAAAAGTGACTGTCAAAMTATTGCTTCCACTGTGATGCAGAATCAATCAAAACTACTCAATCACAGCACTTTCCAGTTTTCATAGATATCTTGCAAGCATTTCATATGAATATTTTATTTTTTTTAACATGGACTTGTCCTAATGTGGTCCACAGGTCCCACATTGTGAGACCAATGGAGTAGAGCACATAGTGCAAGCTGCAGTTATCTGCAACAAGGAGACACTTCCTCAGCTGAGTGCTCTCCCTGTCCTTTCAGAACTGCCCTAAGATGCGAAATTCATCTTGGGTGTCACCTTGCACGGAGGTGTGTGATGGGTTACGTGCAGTTTGGCTGTTCTGGAAGGGTGCCTACTTTCCAGAGTCATTTTACATGAAAATGAACTCGGGCTGGGACAGGGGTCATTCTTCTAGTACCAACTCTACAGACAAGGATTGTAAGTTAAAAAAAAAAAAAAGATAGGAAGTCCGTTCACCTCTACCCTGTATATTTTAGTAGCCCTAAAAAGCCTTCTCTTGTGGCCCATTTGAAATAGGTGGAGTAAAAAAAAATCTACCACTGGATATGAAGAGTGAGCAATTTGTGAAGTAAATGTCATGGTTAAGCTCATGCATTTTTTACATAAGCAGAAATCCTTGTTTACAGATGTGCCAGTGACTCCTGAACAATGCAATAAAACCAAGACAATTCTGTGGTTTTCAAGCTGGTGCMGTATTTCCCTTTATTCCATTTTTTTAATTTTTTCAAAGAAGGTTGTCAGATGCAATTTTTTCCCCAATCCAGACTGTACCTTATTTGCCCCTTTTGTAAAAWTTAATTTATATTTTCTGAACATTTCTAGAAAGTCTTAATAGTCAATGCAATTTAAGAATTTCTGCATAACAGGACTTGTGCAGAAATTCACGTCTTCCCCCAGTGTAACTGGCAGCCCTGGCAAGTTGGGTTGGGGGTGCCTGAATTTCCTCCACATCTGTCCTTAGCACACTGCCCTCCTCGCTCAGTCCTTCCTACAAGGGCATACAGAAGGGATGTCCTCTGAAAGRCATCTGTGCCTGATCTTCACATTGCTAAAAGGGACATTATTTCTTGTCTGGAGCCAAATTGTGCATATCTGCACCCTCTGCTGAGTGTAATGAGATCTSAGTTCAGTAAAATTTTCTCTCAAATGATAAAGCACATTCATGTTAATGCATGTTACACTAAGCCAAATTAAGTGAAAGCCACCAAAATTTCTAGACTTCTCAAAATGAACTTTCTTTCTGTGTAATGAAGACTCAATATGTAGCAGAGAATTTTAAACTGACAGTTCACAACAAAATCAAAGAATAATTCCTTTATAAGGGCAAAATACAAATATTAAATTAACAATTAAGAACTTAATAATTKATTTCAGCACATTTACTGAGACATTTTAGCCATGTGATTCCAGTGCCTCATGAGAGAATACCTTGACATTGACCTATTTATAAAAACAAGTGAAAGACATCGTGTATCATTAAAATATTTGAAGGGGGAAAAAAAAAGAAAATTAAAAAACTGGGCATACATTCTGTCTGAACATCAGTGAATATCCTTAGTGACTAATTTAGGTCTGGCAGTTTTCTCTGTCTGAATTCCCTTCCCTCTCACTTCAGGGCCAGATTTGTACTGAATACTTCTATTATCAGAGCTTGAACTTCTCTCAAGTGTTTGAGAAGAAGGAACTAAATTCTCCACTAAACATAAAGCTTTGCATGATACATAGCTGAGGAGTCAAAGGAAACAATGTCTTGTTTTAAAAATAAAAAACCTGTCCTACATACACAAACACTAGGATATTTTAGTTATTGTCTCTCTGATCTGCAAAGCTAGGATGGAATTCTAATGAGAAAGGATTTTTCTGCCAAGACTTTCAAAGCTTCTTGTTTATGAGGGCATGGAAGTAAAGCTGTTCAAAGGATTTCAGTACCTTCACCTATGGTTTTTGCCATGAACGGTAGGTGAGAAGGAATACAAATATATGAGGAGAAAGGGAAATAAAAGGACTACCTCCAGGAAAGTAAGCTTTATTATATTTTAAGGAAATTTTCTCTTCCACTTAATTTAGTGAAGCAATTTCCTGTTAATAGATTGTGGAATTTTTACTTTTCTTTCTTTTAAAAACTAAATATAATTGTAACATCAGAAGATAAGGTTGTGGGGTCTAATTCCAAACAGTCAGCTGACAAACATCACTGGAGCTGTAATGGTTTTTTCTTACTCCTGGATTTCTATGGCAGTGAATTCCCAGACAGTGAAAAGTTATATAAATCAACTAAATATCAAAATGGTCTGGAAATTTCCTTCAAATTTCAATTCAGAGTTATGATTCTCTTATTTTCGTTTATCTTCCCTTGTTAGTTCCTCTTGTGGTGCCCTGGAATGTCAAAATCAGTATATATGAGTTGGCTGTGTCATGTTTACACTTGCTGTTGTGTATCTGAAAGTACAAAATTCCTTTTCTTTAAAATTATAGACACACAAAAATCAGACTTCTGGTAACAGGGTGCCTGAGAAACTGTGCTCTTGATTCACTATGATATGACAGTGAGCCATCAGCTGGGAAAGCAGATCAATAATGCTTGAAGTGCTCCTTAATGAGAGCAGACCACATTATTATGAAGTTAAATGCCATAAGTGTAAAGAATAAATTTATCATTAGGAATTATTTTGCATGGCCCTCATAAATATTTAACCTTTTTATTAAGGTAAACAGAGACATTAAATGCAAACTTTTTTTTTCCCCAGCTTGCAAATAACCTAATGCATGGTCAAAGTCAATTATTAAAAAGCACAAGAAATGATGACAGTAAACTCCATTCAGCTAACGTAGTCTCAATAAAGTTGTATAAAGAATTATTGTATAAGAAGGTGAAAAAATATCAATATATCTGTTAATTTAGGAATAATTTTTTTTCTAGCATTGATGTATCTTCACTATTTTTTGTATTTTTTAATTTAACCTGTAAAATAAAATGTATCAGATTTGGAATTTGACCTGGTTTTGTTACCAGAATATTGCTTACCCTCTCAAAACCAACTGATAAGACTTTTATATCTTCGTTTTATTCTATCTTTGACAATATTTTCTAGAGTTCATATTTCCAATAAACCCACAGTTTCTTCTTGTCCTTCACTTCCATAGAAATTAATGAGACCTGAGGAAAATGGGCCTTGAAGAAAAGGGCCTCAAAAGGTCAGATCGTAATAAATAGAGTCATTTGTATTATTCTATATTATTCTATGATATAGAAGCTGTTGACAAATTAATTTTTAAAAGGAAAGAGTGAAATGACTCCCTCAATCAGTTGAAAATCCTCATATAAAATGAGCTACATTCATCACAGCTATGTGAGTGAAGAGCAAAGAATCCACCTTAGTGCAGATACTCTTGTGATGTATACAGCTTATGACACACTGTATGGAAGCAAACTGAAAGAAAATGCATGCAAAATGAAATGTAAAATAAAATAAGTATTTAGATATTTTAAGCAATGATATAACCATTGAATATTACCATACTGCAGAAAACAGATCTTATATTCACACGTAAAAATATCACATGGGCTGCCTCTCTCTTCCCTTTTCACTGTCTCAACTTGAGTTCATCATTTCTACAAAGAGGCAATTATTTTATTGTACTGACTGTAAACCATGTTCCAGGAATACCATTCAGTGGCTTCCAAAAGGACAGTCTGTGAGGAAGAGGCTATCCCAAAATACTTGAAAGCTCCAGAATTACTCTTATATTAGTTTTCACCACTAAATGCTGCCTGCTTAGAAGAAGCTAAATATTCAGTTATTTTCCCCATGCAATTAAAGGCATTCTCATTTCAACTCCATTATGTTTATTTTAAACCTGTTTTCAAGTTTTAATTATCTTCAATTTCCAAGTTTTTTTCTGTGCATGTTATATTCCACTGTTAATGTAATTAACACATCCAGAATACTCATAATATGTAAGATTTTAGTTTAACAAAATAAGAACAAGTAGAAAATATACTTGTGGCTTCAGTTGTCCTGGAGGACCCTTGTCATATGTCTAGCCCAGCAATCCTACAGCTACAAACACAGTAGATGGGTAAGTGCTGTAAATCAAGTAATTTTGTTGATCAGAAGCCCCTGTTCCCCCTCTGTTTTGTATGCTACTCTTCTTTTTGAGCTTGGCCACAGTAAGATTGTGTTTGCTGACTTTTAGCTTTGTTACGACAGACACAATAGCACTGTGAACTCTGTGCTGCAAAAAACACAATCTGTACATGACATGCTTTCTCTATCCTGAATGCCCCAGGCTGGGGTCAGGTGGGAAATGTTATTTTTGAGAAACCGGCAAAATGTGTTTTGCTTGTTTGTGGTACAAAGGTAAAGAATCAATAACAAGAATAGGAAAGGTAAGACGAGGCTCCTTCATGTCATCATGCCAACAGGAAGGTCAGCATACCAAAAGTCTTGAGAAAATTAAGCAAGCAGGTATCAACTTGTGGAGGTGAAGGCAAAAAGTCATATGCAGAGTGCAGAGCTGATAGGAAAGGCACTAAATGGTTCCCTTTTAACATTGGTTTGAGGCTAAGTATCCTCCTACAGACAAGAAGATCAGGGGGTAGAGGTGGGGTAAGGTATAGTGTGATGTGGGATTTTTTAGGTTTTATTTGCTTGTTTGGCTTTTTTAACAGATGTGCATTTTCACAGATGCACACAGGTACAGCTGAAAAGTGAATAAATGATAGGCCTCTGATCCTGCTGGGAAGCAAAGGCGTGAGCAAAAACACATTCCCATGGGATACGTACACCTAAACTTTAATGATGACCCTGCTGTACCTGGCATACACTATTAGAGATGCTGTAAGGAAATGATTCCTGAGTGTATAAAGACTGTATCCTATTAGAGTGCAAAAGCAATGACCATGCAAGTGACAACTGTATAAAAGAATCAGCATCTTGGGTCTCCAACTTTCCTAAATCAATCTTTAAAAAAATTGTATTGCATATTGAACTTCAATTGTACATTTCAAACTTCTGTGAAAAAAGCCTCATCTGAATCATTCATCTTCATAAACCACAATTTTCTGCAAAATACTCAGGAATATGACTATGTTGAAACGGTATGTGAAAGTAGTTGGAGCACTTAGTGCAACTGCTTTCCCAACAGAACTTCTTCCTGAAGCAGTGCTGTAAAACAAATAGTTGCTATAAAGTAATAAATCAAGTTACTTTCTGAACTCTTTCATTGTAAAAGTATTTTAATGCAAGACGTTATAAAACACTGTTGACATTCAGATTTGTGGGGTCATAGACTAAAACCAAAGTAAATTTCAGCAAGCTTAACATTTTAAGAGATTGAGGATCCTTCATATGACAGCTTTCCAAATCCTTACTGAAACAATTTCCTTCCTTGCAATGAAAACTCTAGAATATTTCCAGTTATTCTTATATGATGTCATTTTTCGGGTTATTATATAATATCTGGACCTAAGAGTAAGAAGAAATATTTTTATACTATATTAAGATATGTTGATGCCATCTTTATGAACTTAATAGAGATATTACTTCTTCCTTAAAAAAATAAACTCTACTATTTTTATTTGCTGAATATCTTAATGCATCTGACTGTGAAAAGAAGTGTCTAATTTTTCTAGCCCTGAAGCAGAACAGAATACCAGAAACGTGGTTTAACTAGACCCCACTGGTATGAATTAATACATGTGACTGCGACTGGCAACAAATCGCAGAGGGATCAGCATCCACTTTGTTATTCAAGATGATAAATATTGACTTACCATCTCCTACCAGGGCATCCTCACCTACCTACCTGTGTTTTTTGGAGAACAATGACATGCACAGCAATGGGGACAAACACTTCGATAAAAAGACAAGGGGCACACTAATGCTCACGTGCTTTGTAGAGCTTTTAAAAGTACGTGTGCCTTAGAGTTTTATTAAAGTGCAGTTCTGAAGAAGGTCTCAGATTGTATCAAGTTTCCATTTTTTGAATTATACAGCAATTTCTAAAYGCAAACCCTTAATTTTTTTAGATGAAATTAGATCAAGAGATGTTCTTCAGAAGTTCATTTTTCATCCTTCAGTTGATGATGGGCATCCAGTCTATGGCAGGAGATTAAAATTTGCTTAAACAACCACCAAAAAACTCATACGGTGTTGATATGTGGCATCAGCAATTATCACCTCATTTAATAAAACCACTTATGTTGTTTCACACTGTTTCCTACAAGATAGAAAGACCACATACTTTCCTGAGAGAAGCCATGATCTACCTACTCTGTATTTATTTTCTTGGGTTTAAGAGTTTCTTTTGTTACTGTTTGTTTGATGGTTTGTTGGGGATTTTTTTTTTTTATTGTTGTTGCTGCTGTTGTTGTTTTTAATAAGGGAAAACTTTGTTCCTATTTTAACCTATGTCCACAGAGATATGAACTAAATAGAGTATTTTGTGAAGGAGTTAAAAGTTTTATTTTGCTGACCTTAACACTTCAACTGAACTGGGAAAAATAATATTGATAAAGGTTCATCTGTAGTTTCCACTTGTTTTTACGGCAAGAGACTTTATAATAAAACACAGAGGCCACAGGCTTCATATAATATAATCTGACACAATTTATACAAAATGTTTGTTATGAAATGCAATATCACAGACTAAATAACTTACCAATGGAAAAAAGCCCTTAGTAATTTCTTGGATTTATCTTCCATGATTTAGTGTGAGAACACTAAATGTTCAGTAATGCACATTACTATGTGCAGAGAAGAGTATTAAAGTTACAAGGGCAGAAACAATTTATTCATAACTGATTTCATGAGCAGTGAAATTATGATGAAAATAGTAAAATAATGATGTATTTAAAAACAAACAAGAACTTCCTACATCTCATGTAGCACCCCTCTAGAAATTTTCTCTTGAACTTACCTGTGGTGCAGTTGTGGAACTCTATGTCATCTATTGCTGTTCCTCCTATCAGGTCTCTGGTACGAATGCCTTCAAAGATAATTTCAAAATTCCTTAGCTTCCCCAAGTGTAACGTGACTTTGTTCCACTCATCACCATGAGTTCCTGATTCACTCCATATTTTCACAATCTCATCATCGGTCTGAAATTTGAATAAATTATATGTCATAAGATACATGCAAGTATGGATTGTCAAACACAAGTTTTGGGGGAAAAAAAACCCAAACCGAACAAAACAGAGAGAAGACTTGAAGAAGCCCATGCAGTTGTGTCAAGAATTGGAAAACAGATCCTTTGCCAGGATAATAGGAAAGGTAATGATGAGTACCCTGCAAATAACAACCATCAATAGCAGATAAAATCTCAGTAGAGAAATTACTTTGTGTGATTGAACCTCAAAACCATCCATTTTGCTAGGGTTGTATTTAACTTTATACAAAACTGTTCTTTGTTTTTACAACACATTACTGGATGCAAGGCTACTCTACCATTTTAAATTGTATCCATCTATCTTTAAAAAGTTGTGACAATGGTGATAAAGGGGAGGAAAACTAACAAATATGTGATAACCATAGATTTAGTATAGCTTATTTGAAGGTAAATAAAACCACTCTGACTCACAAGTGCACCAATATATTTTAAAGCTTTTCTTTAGACCTCTTATCTTACTACCTATCTGGCAAGTCAGCAACAAACAACATGCTTCATTTTATAATGGTAGTGTTAGAATGCAGATGCACCAATTTTCCTTGCTGTGAAGGGATGACACATATGTACCACGACATCAAAAGGAAATATTGCAAAAGTTTTGTATTTATCTAAATCTATTTTCCTTTGTGACTGTCTGACTAACCAACCAAACCATAAATAAGAATTTTTTTCTACTCTTTTCTTAGAAAAAGCCATTAGTACTCCAACTGGGGTTAAGATAAATACTGCGAGATGCATCAAGGAACTAAATATAATGCATAACAAAGGTTCTAAGACTGTAGTACATGAACAAGCAAAATCTAAGGAAAATAGAGACAGCAGTAAAATAGGCAGGGAAGAAAATTAATTACATTTCTTTATCAATGGTGAACCTGTTAGATCAGATTTATGTTAATAAGAATGTCTTATGCATATTTATGATGAGAAAATGAATCTTGGTGCTTTAGATATTGTATTCTGAATAAGAAAGCACAGACAAGCATGMAGACAAATATTACATTAGTTGCTTGTGAATCAGGGAACCCACAGGATTGTTGATATCTTTTAGAAGGAGGTCCTCAGACCTAACAAAGCATAGAGACACCTGAACTGTGGCTTGGCAAGGGTGCTCTGGAAAATCATAATGAGCAGTAAAGCAATTTTGAAAATTATGGCAACTTTAATTTAAAATGCTAAACAGGATAGAAAAAAACAGGGATGAATTTCCATAACTTCATTTAAAGTCATAGATATCCAGCTGAATAACTCTATTTCTGCACATAACTAACATTGTTAGACCAATGGTGACAGCAGCCCTTTTAAAGTCATGATACCTGAGCACACAAGCACCTACAGATGCAAGTTTGGGCACTGGTTCTTCAGTTATGTCTCATTTGTTTAAAGCAAATGACACAGTCCATTAAAGTGAAAATAATATAACAAGATCTTAGTAGTGCTTCGCACCACTAATTCCAGAGCTGGTGACAACTGGTTATGATGTTCTTAATGAATTTCTCCCAGTGAGACTCCTAGCTCTATGTGCCATCACATCAGCAGTGCCTCCTTTTAACTCTTTTAACAGAGTCAGAGCACCATAAATCATCTCAAGTTGAAGGGGACCCATGATGATTTTCGAATCAACTCCTTGCTTCTTGCAGAAGTACTTAAAAGTAAACCATGATCAAGATCATTGTCCAGGTGCCCCTTGAACTGGGATATGCTTTGTGCTGTCATCCCTTCCCTGGGGAGCCTGTTCCAGGAACCAACCCCGCTCCCAGGGAAGAAGCCCCTTTTGGGCCTGTAATCAGTGCAATTAAGGGGGACTGGAAGCAGAATGAGAGTAAGACCTTTTGTAAATTTTTTACGTACCTTATAGTATAGAACACAGCTTAGAGGGCTCTCTATTAACACTGAGCACAAAAAGGCTTGTAACTGAAGCTGATTTCAAAAGTGGTAAAACAGAGTGGCAAATCTATTTTAAATTTAGTCCTAATCTAATATTCCTGTCTACCAATTACTTTTTCAATACCTCAGCTATATCTATTCCATTGATTCTGATATTTTTGAACAGCCTCCAAGAGATTATTTCTTATTACTGGGGCAGTTTGTTTAGTCTGCAAACATCTTTCACCTATTCATGACATGAATAAAATGGATGGTTATGATGAATTACATTTGCCCTGCTGTGTTCTCCAGCAAAGAATACAACCTCAAAACTTAGAAAAGATGCACTTTTAAACATTTTATCCATTTGTATTTGAACCCTTTCTGTCTGCCCTTGGCAATCATTTGGAATACAAACAATTTTCATGAATATTATTTATAATAAATCACAGATTAATTTTACAAAAGTAGCTCAGTGCTGTTTATTAGTGAATTAATTGAATTAGAATTAGTGAATTTAGGRAACTTAAAATGAAGTAGATTAAAATGATGCTGAATGATAAGTGACTTGCCTTATATTCATGCATTTGAGCATGATAGAAAAATTCAAAAATTTTTCTATCTGAAGATAAAGCCCCAAATCTATTACAAAATTAGAGTATTTAAGATTGAATGTATGGAGATAGCTGAAGTTTTTTAAAAAACATAGAGAGAAGTATTTATATAAAATCTGGAGGTGTCAAATGTTACACAGCTAACCAGAGCATGAGCCTCATGTCTGCTGCTAGCCAGATTTTGATTGATTTCACATTATATTTCATTACATGACATTCTGTTCACACTAACATTGTGCTTATCACATTGATTTTTGAGTAAAGGATGGTACAAGYAACAAGTGATAGGGATCACATATTTCTTTAGAAATAACCACATAAAAATGTTGTAGCAATCAATTTTTATATGGTATCATAGCCATAAAGTATCAAATCTTTATGCAATTATAGGCACTAGGGAATTTTTTATACAGCGAGAGACTGAAATATTTTTTATTAAGAAGAATTTTTCCAGATGGAAACTATATTGCAGTCTCCTTGCACTTCACAAATTACTGAATATGAGTACACAAATAAAATGCAGAAGAGACATCTCTCTTCTTGTCTGGGTTTCACAGAAGGAGTTCCTACACCACAGTAGCACTTCATAAAGCCTGAAAGGCTCATTTTTCACTTGCTCAGCAATAGCTCTACATACCAAAATGAAAAGCATCCTCACCCACTGCATAACTGTATGAAGGCTGTTCCAATGCAGAGTGCAAAGTCCCTTCAAATTCGTAAGCCCTACACATTGTCTGCATCAAACATCCAAGGGGAGATGGGAAAGGAAGAAACAAGCAGTAAACTTGGCCTTCCCCCTCTCCCCAGGCCCAGAGAGGGAAGTTGGCTTGGCTTAGGGCTGTAAGCTGTACACTTGCTTGGCATGAGAGAATCATCGCTTTGCAGCTTTGCAGATTCTATTTCATGAATTATTGTTTTGTTTTCTGCATTCTCCAACCTTTGAATCTGTCTTGTGCTTTGGCATTTCTTTCATATTGTTGGAATGTGTTTGCTTCTAAAACAAACACAAATATGGCCTGAGGGGGATAGAAAAATTATTCTGTGCTTTGACCTACCCATTGCATCCAGAAATCCTTCGATCTCTTTCACTCTTGTATACATATATTAATGTAAAGGAGAGTTACATAAAAGAGATGTATGACAAGCAGAAATATGCTCACTGTAGAGGAAGCTGGAGGTCACAGTGTCACCTAATTTTTCTGCTTTTAAGAGGTTATTCTTTTGCTGAGAAAAGTGAGTGACTTCTCAGCAAAAGTGAGTGAGTGTAGATTTCTCTTCAGCCTGGTCTGGTTGGTGACCAAAGGCCCAGCCAAACTCTGTGCTCCAACAGGCTGATAAGAGGTGGCTCAAATCTGTGGGTTTGGTGAATGGTCCTGTCCATATGTGTGTGGGTAGATTCTTCTGGCTGTTGGTCGGGGCAGGAATCTCATTTTCCTGCTACTCCTCAGGAGTTTAGCTGCATGTAGGCACTATGCAGACAGAAATGTTGGCCATGCTATAAGTTTTACAGGATGACTGGACCATGGGATACAATAGAACACATCCTAGATTTGCATTTGTATTTCTATTTTAGACCTATTGCTTCCCAGTATACGTTTTATTATTTGTCAGTGCAGACTATTACCAGGCAAAACTACTACTAAAAACTCCAGAAATTTCCCCTGAATGTAATTTTTACAACCACTTTTGTAATTCCGTGTTTTTTAATTCCCTAAGCTCAACCTGAGAAATTCCAAGAGTTCAATGTTATTGAAAAAAATCGTCAGTTCTTCCCAAAAATACACACTAAGACTGCTAAAAACAGATGGTGTTTTCATTTAAGAATCTGAAAAGTTATTATTAATTGCACATCACTGCCCTCTGTGGGTTGAACATAGCGAAAGGTCAGGCTGAGGTGAGGGGCCATCATTAAGGAAAATTTGACAGTAAAGGGCATATTTTTACTTTTATTTGAGGCAGTGGGTCCTAGTCTTCCACTGACACATCATGCTTGAGTAATAAACACTCTCAGAAAATGGCAGAATTACTTCTAAGAAGGCCACAACCTGTTTAGATCTGTAGGTCTATATGCCTAGCCCTATCAGAAAATTGATATTCCTATTCATAGGATTTTTATCTGCTTCTTGATGGTCTAAAGGGAAATTATTTTTTAAATGATTTTGTTCCATTGCAACTCAGAATGTTCCTCGTGCTTGTCTTCATCTCAAGGACAATCTAAAGTGTTTATATCCTCTCTTTTGAGCACTTCAAGGGGGAAGGTACACCCCACTAGGCTCAATATCCTCATTAATTCACCTGGGGATAGTAAGAATAAAGGAAAGGAAGGATTTATTTTTGTCATAGAATTCCTTTTATTTTGTGGCTGAGTTTAATATTTTTTCTATCCATCAGAGACCACCATTATTCTCAAGGCTACATTTCCAACAGAGTCAGAACAATATTAAGAACTGACTCCAAAGCATGCACAAGGAGTAAGTGATTTTCCATTACAAGATGTTGCAAAGAAACTTCCTGTGAATACACTTTCTTTCAGAGCAATACAGTAACTATTCTAGATGCAATTATAAAAACTCTTCTATGAGGCAACCTTCCGACTTGCATCTGCAATGATGCAGCAATGAAACACAGATTTTGTTCTTGATCTGCACCTCTCCTTCTGTTCATATTCCAAGCCGGGTTCAAAATATTTTCTTTGTTCATTCCTATCAGATATTTATTTCAGCAGAGCCACAGGAAATGAAGCAGAGCTTACCAAATGGATGGAGGCAATGAAAACATTTGTTAAATATTCCTGAACTCTTCAAACCAAATATACTTGAGGGCTTTTTAATCAGAGACAGAATATTTTCAAATGATTCATTAAAAAAACATTAACTGTTTGTTCTTAATACCTTAAAAATACTTTCCAGGTTCACCGTATCAAAAGATTCCTCTTCCCACAGCACCTTTCCGACTTTTTAGAAAACTCTTTTTACATACTTTAAAAAAAAAAAATAGCAAAAATATCTCTGCTTTCAGCTTTGGCAGGTTTTTCACATAGTTTTATAAAAAATTAGAAAAAAAATCTCTACTTTGAAAAAAATATCTTCCTAACAAGCCTTGATGATCCAGAATCTTTTAAACATTATATATGTTATGCAAAACACAGAAAAATAGTATAGAATGAGCATAATGTGACTTTAACTGTCACTGTTCCTTTCTCTAATTATCTCTTGGTTTTACACCAATATTTCAGGAAGGCAGTTTACTTTTCAGGCATTTATTCTTGCTTTAGAATTTTCATGATGTGCAGATGAAGTTAGTTAATAAACCTACATTTACTGAAGTTTTTTCTTTGGTGTATAACATTATTAAAGTCTTTTCATGGGTGACCAAGTAGTTTAAACATGAAGTATTCCATGACGAGCTGTGTTCATTCCGTTCCTTCTCCTTTTCTCAGCAAGGAGTGGAGTGCAGTCCTGAGCTTTATATGCACATCAAAGAAACAGGAGGCAGTAGGAAGAAAAGTGACAGCTTTTCCTTATTTGTCCATAATTTAAAGACCTTATGTGACCTCATCACAGAACAGTTAATATCTTTGTGACACTTCTAATATCATCTATTTACTTATTTCAATTTCATTGCTTGAGAGGGAGCCCTATTTGGAGAAGGTTCTGAGCACCTTCCTTAGAGATTTGGGCTGATGCTACCTCAGCACTGCAGTACACAGAATATTTGCTTAATTTAAAGATCTCACTTCCTAGGCTTAAGTCTCTCACAAGTAGCTTGAAACGAAAGTGCACTAAAATACAATAAAACTGAAGACTGATGCTGTATAACAAAATCTCTTAAGAAAAAAAATGTGTCTCCTTCATCTGATGTATGAGATGTATAAGAGAGTATATTATCTTCAAAGTATGAGAGATCCTATGTTTTTTTGGTTTCTCACTGATTTTCTCTTAAAAATTCCTAAAACTCTGCTTTACTTGAAAACAGCAAATTAACGATACAGAGTTTGATCTTATGTTTCATTCAAGCAAACAGAAGCTCTACATGAGGAGTATCAAGTTATCAAAAGTATTTAAATGAGTCAAAAAATGAACCGAAGTTGAGATTTTTTCATCCAAGACTTAAAATTTAAGCCGACATTTTCTTTCTGATCCTCTTCCCTATTTTCTTTGTTTCCTTGTTTCTTCTTTTCTCTCTTCTATCTTTCCTTGACAGTGACATGAAGAAAAATGAGAGCAGCCAATAAGGCCATGAAGATGGGAGTTATGAGGGATCACGTGTGTCCTTTGGCACCCCTGCCCATCACCACTCTGACAACAATTCAACACAAACAGCTCAGTGCTGCTTTAGMACAGCACCAGGTAAAACAACCCAGCTGCCTTATTTTAGGGAAAGGCACACACTCAGGTTGATAAGTGTATGCAAACAAACCAAACAAAACATTTGTGCATGTTGTTGTTAATAATGTAGGAAAATCTGGGCACGGTAGTAATTATTTATTACTCTGCCTTTAGCTAATGTTTTGAAAATTTGTCGCTCCTATTAAATAATTCTTGTGGTTAGTATTACCGTTACAGTTAGAAAATTGCTGCTAATTATCTGAACGTTGGAGCTCTGCATTAAACATATAATTCCAAAATTATTAAGTCTTCCTAGAATAGCTCTGAGACAAATAGAAACAATTTCAATGTAGGAAGAGGTTTTAACTCAGAATTTATCTTCCATCACTAAACTGAAAGGTGCTGCAGGATACACACTATGAGATTTTGATTTTTTCAGCAAATTGGGGTAGCAGAAATGAAGAAATAACATCAAAAAAAGCAGACAAGAAAACTGCAAGAATCTACAGAGTAATGCTTTCAGAAGGCAGGAACAAATTAGGGACAAGTATGCAACAGGATGATTTTTACTTTAGAAATATGATACTGATGAGCTTACTCGAGCTCCAGTGACTTCAATGAAAATTCATGACTCTCAGCAATGAAAATATGCATTTAAAAAATCTCAAAATTTTCAGTGTTATGGCAGGAACCAGGCATGCTATTTAGTATATATCCATTTTCAATAAAAAATTCTTAAAATAGAAACATGAAGCTGAGCAAATGACATGTTGGAGAAATTATTTTATCCAGGCAACACATATACTGCCTATGTACAACAGCATGCATGGAAATTTGGCTTCACTTTTGAGGAAAACTTTTAAAAATTACACAAAAAATTGAATTTTCACAATGCATTATAGAAAGAAGGAAAACAGCAAGATGAAACAGTGATATTTCAGCTTTCAAGACTCTTATTGCAGTCTGTTTGTATTAGTCTCAGTAGGTTTTCATAATAAGAGTTAATGACAAAACCCATCCAGCCACCCCTTTAATTTCCTCCTCTGTGTAAAGTTTTAAGATGATTTTCATTCTCTGAAATATTATTTCCCCAATTTTCATTTCCTAAATTAACATCATTATAATAAAGGATTATGCATTTCAGCAAAATGCATTCTAATGAAAAAAGCTAGATAAATAAAAGTGTATTGCAGATAAAATTCCTTTTTTAAAAATGCACCAGTTTTGTTTGGAATTTTGGAATCTCAGTGATTTCCTCCTTCCCATGCATAAAAAGGCATTAACATCTCACCCTGCCATGGGTTCCAGCACTTGCAATATTTCTTGAAGTAAAATTCTTAAATAGCAAGACTATTTTTTTTTTAATTTCTCTAAGTGCTGAGTTGATAAAAGTCAGTTTAAAAGGTGCTTTGATAAAAAGTGATTGGTAATTCACCTGGAGACAGCAGTTTGTTTAAAGCAGGTATACATTGCAAGGAACGACAAATTGCTCGTTAAAAAAAATGAAGTTATATTTTAAACCCACTTATTTTGGAAATCTATAATAAGAAGGCAGGATTAATGTATTGTTTTTCTTAAATTATTCTGTGTATTTCAGTTTCTAATAACTTCGATTTACCGTGTCACAACTATTAAATCTAATAGCTGCCAGTATAGCCCGCCTTCATTTATAAGCAAGAAAACTTTTCTGACATTTGTATCCCTTTACATTCCCATGATAGTGATTCCATCAAATATACCTTTATGTGCTGAGGCTCTTTAAAATATATAACTTTGTTTCATTTGTTATCCTTACCAATTAGAAGAGAGAAATAGAACAACTCACTGTAAAAGAGGATTCATTAGGTACTTTGTACTACTTCATCCTCTCCTCATTTCCTAGCCCTCCCAGCCCTTCTTTCTCCACAAATGCATATATTTCTTCTTCATTTCCTGTCATAATCCACCTTTGTTTGATTTTGGGTTTTAGGTAGCTTAAGGGATAAAATTTTGATTGCTTGGATTACATTTTTTTCCTTCAGTTCTGTAGCTAAAGGCTAAGTAACAATAAGCATCAAAGCCACTTTATAAGAACATTAGCATTTCAAGCAACTTAATTCTGTTTTTTTTTTCTCAAACCTTGTTACACCTTTATTTTAATCACCTTTTACAGGTCTCTTTGGAATATTCCCATCTCAGACTTGAGGCAACTGCAATTTTTTGGAAAAGCAAAGGTTGAAAGAGAAATAATCACTGTTACAAATTCTAAGATTCTGGACAACTGTTACAACCCACCATAGTGCCAAACAAGGACAGTGTGCTAAATGTTGTGCAATGATAGATTCCATGGACTAAAAAATATAAGTAGCCCCCTTACTTCTATGCACTACCTGAACAAATGCAGAGCTTATAGAATAATAGATGTAACAGAAAAGTTTATGAATCAAGATCATAAAAAGTTGTTTGCAGACATGAGGCAATCTCAAATCTGTCATGTTTTTCCTCCTACAGGGAATACTTCGAATACTATACTGAAAGATGGGAGGCAAAACCAGTTATTAAATTTCAATGCTTTTTATTCATCTTTAACTCTCTTTTTCTTTTTTTTTTTCTCCTATTAATTTTTTCCGTTAGCAGTTTGGATCTGGACTGAGAGAAGGAATACAAACTTGTTTTCCAAGTAGGAGGTGCATACCCCTAATAACTCCAGAAGCAGAGGTGACATCCATGGGGTGGGTGCCTCAGAGCACCCACCAGGAAGGACGATGGCACGGCACAGCCCCCTGAGTGTCTTGGGAAGTCTGTGCCTACAAACAGCCACAGTGAACCTGGGACATGGGTAAAACTCACACCTCAGGTCTGCAGGTCAGACCAGACACTGCCAGTGAGTGTTTKCCCAGGAGAAAAGGATGGTGAAGGACCTTTCATGTGTTCTGGATCCAAGCACCATTTCAGTGACACTGTGCAGGCAGAAGCTGTGCTGGCAGGACAACTTTTCTCCTCTTGACACTTTGACAGATACTTGCTAAGGTCAGGAGCATTCTATTCACTGTGTCACAGTGTTTACAAGATCAGTTCCACAAAGTGGGAATTATGGAACCAGCCTGCGTGCAAGTTCTCTCAGCTCTTCAAAATGTGAAGATCTGTGCATGAAGAATTAAAGAATTATCACTATAGCTGCCTTGTAAAATAAAAGCCCCAAGACAAACCCAATTCAGCTGAACAAGGCATCCGGAATCTTCCAGAGATTTTGTTTGTCTTAGTCAATATTTCAGTTTGGCAATTCACTTCTAATAACACTTTCTTTGTCTGTATAATACTGACTGGAAGAAGTAGGAAAACATATCTTTACAGGAATTCTGGTGAGAGAAAAATAAAGTAAWATTTGATAAAATAAAGAAAAGACAAGTACATATCTCCGATGTAAGCAAAAGATATTTAGGAAAAGCAAGGTTCTTTCATACAGGACATTATAATTAAAAGATTAGTAATAATTTTTAAGAGTGGCAATAGTAATTCTTAATTCTTGTACACTGTCATTAAAACTTTTAAGGTTTTAATAAATATTTAATCTGTCACTTCTTTAAAGTGACAAATCTGCAGGACAAGGACTGACATGAATATTCCCTATTAATCATCAAAGTGCATCATATGCTTTTTTAGATATATGAGAGAGTGATTAATGTCAGTCAGGTGTCGTTCCTACTTTGATGTAGTGGGATGTTCTCTGGGATATAACTGTATTTCTTTCTTTGTGACATCTACTATACAGCCTATTTGTATTCTTTGGGAACATCCTCCTCAATTCAATTGTAGCTTTTGGACTTGTAGAAATATAGAACAGATCCTCTGGGATATTAGATGAACTGGACAGCCTCAGGGGACTCAAAACACTGAGGCTGAAAAAATAGTAAGTTCTTTATATAGTCAAAGCTCAATTAAGCATTTTTAGCTTCACTGAATTGATCCTGGACAAATGAGACATCTTCAGGAGAAATGTCTAAGTTCTGTCTCTATAACATCTAATAGATATGACTACTTATTTCTTAGAGAATGCCAAGGAACCAAATGTTTTATTTAATTTTTTAATCTGTAGTTATGAAATATATTCTCTACAAATTGAGGGGGTTTATAACTGATAAATATTCCTATAATAAAACACTTCTCTATCCAATGGCCTCCACCTAGTATGTTGAAGGTCATACGAAGTTATAAATATGTAAATATACATGGTGTGGTAGGGATGTACAAGACAAAAATTTGCAGACAGATTCATGAGATCTTGGTGTTTGCATTGCCAGCATAGATACTAAAAAATTACACAAGTATGAGACAACATTTACTGAAATATTCCAAATTCAAATATTTATCCAGGGACATTCCTGATGGTACCCAATACTGCTTACTGACAGGTACTATATACAGTTACAAGACTACAGGAAGCTGTAGGGAAAGTAACAGCCACCTTTCCTCTTATAGATGCTTGCTCTAGAATGACACAAATCATACTTAAGATTTCCTTAGACATGGGGAGTAAAAACCCAGCATGGACAAAGAGAGGCTAAAGTGACTGGAGCAGTGGCTGCTCTGGGGCATTTGTGACTTTAAGTAATAGAAATCCCACCCAGACTGGAACAAATTGCATTTTAACAGTAATTCCTGTGACCTTAGTATATTTCTTCAGAAAAATATCTCCCTGCTGGAGAAAGTACAGAGATCTCTTTATAAGATGTCTTTCCTGTGGTAACAGACATAATTTTCCAGAGAAAGGAAAGGCAAAATGACTGATCTAAAAACAAACATGGGAACACATGTCAGCCACATTTCAAAATGTAAAAGAGAATTTGAAATACCTATCAACCTGTCAAACAAATACAAATAAAACTAAGGTAGAACAGGAAATTCAGTGGCACTTTTTTCTCTTCCATTTTTTTTGTTTGTTTTCAATTAAAATCCCTAAGAGGTCCTTCCATTTTTTTTTTTTCCCCCAGTGCAGCAACTATTACATTACCCACTTCTGGTTTATAGTTTCAGTAGCTGTGATAACCTTAATTCCCTGGTTCCACTTCTTCACTTTTTCCTTAGATCTTGCAGACAGTGCAGAAGTTTTGTCTGTGTTTTCTAAATGGATTTATTCCCTGCAGCAAATAAGCACAGAGCTAATTATCAGAAGAGTATAAACATTTCAGTGTGAACTGAGGAAATATTGAAACATTTAAAAAGGGAAATCAAAGAAAAATATAGCCAGTAAGTGACAAAATAACCAAAAATAAGAAAACTCCAAGGGATTCGTGGAAGAATATATTTTCGCTACTACTTTTACAGTAGAAATTCAATCTCATCACATCAGCTTGAAAAGGAATATTTCAAGATGATGTTTAAGAAATTTCCATAGCAATGGCATTCTCTGCATAAAATCTGTAGCAGTTAGATTGGCATACTCAGAAAACTAAATGGTATGCTTTAGGGTATTTTATTATCATTTATCATCATGTCCCTATTTTGGTCCTGCCCCGTGGTCATCTCTAACTTTTTTTCTCATATGACCACATTTTCATTTCATTATTTATAAAACCATTCAGGTTTTCAACTGCATACAGTGAAAATTCTCCTGTCAAACTCTTTAACATTGCTCTTTTCTAGACAGGTGGTCTCTTTAAAAGAATCTTCTCCACCATTATTTTCATAAGATCTCAGCTCTAACCTGAATAAACACCTCATTTCTCTGTGCAAACAATCTTGGTACAACTTGGAAGGAGGGGACTGCAATTTTTATAGAGACCAAATTCCAGAGATGCTGACTTTTAACAGACTATACTTTTAAGCAAGAAAAAGTCTAAGATTAATTAATGTGCAGCTAGTGAGTCAGGGGAAGATTTTCATTAGTTCTTAATTCCTTTCCACAGCCCACTTATTCCTAAAACAGCTAGACTGGGAAAAGAAAAAAACAGAACTCTCATTCTTTTAGTAACTCTCGAAGAATAGAGCTGGTGTATAAAGTGTTAAAGAGATGGAAATCAACTTAAATAATTTTCGACTGCTAATAAACTTTTTGATAACATACTCCCTCTGAAATCTCATTGAACAAAATTCTGAACTGAATCACACTGTCAAAATGCTCAGAATAATGTCGTGCACTGCAGAATCCTTCACATTTAATGGTATTTCCATGTCATAAATAATAAGAGTTATCTAGTGTTCGCTGATCAATGAAATGAATTAGATGCCTCATGTATCAAAATTTAAATAGTACCTCTTCTAGATAACATTGGAAATTCTTATTTAAAGAAGCTTTTTTTCCCATGCAGATCAAACTAAATTAAACTGGAAAACAGCAATATACTATTGTGCTATCCAGTGGAAAGTGTGGAAGGCAACAGTGAGGTGCTGAGGGGAAGACCAAATAACATCTAAATATAGGCTGAAGATTTTAATGCCATGAATGGTGGAGTAGCTTCATCATTCTGTCACTTCAAAGAAGAAGCACTTTATTCAGATGCCTAAATGAGATGGTATAAATGAACAGAAAACAAGTGTAAGCAAACTATTTAAAAACCGAAAGATGCTTCACATTTGTGCCTYGATTTATTGATTCACCCAAATATAGATTGAGTGCCTGGGCCACTGTAATTTCAAACAACAAAACACGGTTTCCAATGAACTGAGAAGTACATAAAATAAAATAAAAGTTATACAATTGCATTAGCCAAATTTTCCTCTGTGTTTTCATATGACCTTTCCATAACCTCAGTCTCTTCCAACATTTCAGTGAAAGAGAAAATAACATCCATGAAATTGGATGCCAAATAATAATTTAAATTATTAATAATAAAACAGCACCCATGGTGTAAAACCTTATCCTATCATTATAATAAGAAAGGTGTGGTGACACCTAATGGTTTAGAGAAAAGAGATGATTGTGAAAGGAAATTAAAAAAAGGTTACTTGCACTTTTTYTTCACCACACTTTTAATTGTTTTCCTATTCTAAGTGTTAGAATTAAAACAAGTATTTTGACTGAATGACTGCTATGCAACAAACAAGAATGCTTTCCATTGTAAGATTTTTTTTTCTCTTGTATGAATTTGAAAATTAAGCAAAGAAATTTGGCTCGTATTTTTCATTTAGTGTGAAAATCTGAAAACCATCCACATCTTGTTTGGATAGATACAGTCTCAAAGGTTTTGGGTTTTTTGTTTGTTTAGTAGTTTGTGGGGTTTTGTGCTATGCTCACTCTCTTTTGAAAAMAAGACCTCAATTCTGCTAAGAAAATGCTCATATTTTGATCACATCCAGTTATTCCTGGTTCACATTACAGCCCAACATTACAGCTAAATGTTAAACAATTCTCCTTACTTTTTAGTTCCATAAGATCCTTACTTATAATAAAGA
Organism: Mixornis gularis; assembly: GCA_003546035.1. Lineage (NCBI taxonomy): Eukaryota > Metazoa > Chordata > Aves > Passeriformes > Timaliidae > Mixornis > Mixornis gularis. Next base: position 439,977 of record QVAJ01000392.1, read on the forward strand.
TTTATTTATTAAAAAACAAACAAACCCACAAACTTTCCATATAATCTAAACAACTGAAGCTAAAGAAAAATTAGGATCACAGACAGATTAAGGCCCTCTACTAACCTGGTATATGAAAGCTAAGAAATGAAATTCTTATTGTTAATTTTCTTCTTTTAGTGTTCCTGCTGAAGGCAAAATCAAATATACCCTGCAGACCACACAATTACACCCACATATTTCAGTTGTAATGCAAATGGGTTTTAACTCCTGATTTTAGTAGTATTACTGTGTCATCTCTCATGTCTTTGTTAATTTAAACGGAAAATCATGTTAATATGGTTTCTTCAGCTTTGGAAGTAATTTAGAATTCCTTATTTGAGCTCCCTGATCTTTTTTAATTTTGCAGATATGGCTTGGTAAACCTTGCAAAAACAARTTACAGAAGAATGAGAAACATTGGGAAGTGCTGAGGGAAGCTGGAATCCTGAGGTGCATGACCAAAGAGAAAGACCGATTGGAAGAATTTGAGTCGACAAAGATGAGAAACTGCTAAGAATGGACTACGAGGTTTCCATGAGTGAGCAGGAAATTGATCTCTGATCCTTTCACCAGCAAGCACCATGAAGTTACTGAGTTATGGAAGGTTTTGTTTGCATAGTAAGACAGTGGGAAGAAACTTGTGTCTCCCAAACTCCCACTGCATTGTCACTATTATCCTCTGCTGCAAATAATGCCTGCTCTCTACAATGCTCTTGGATGTTAGTGCATGCAATGATGAGACAATTCTACCTAATACTGTGGGGTCAACCTTCAAACAAATACACTTAGAGATTATTACAGTCATAAATATGTGCACTAAAAAATTCCTAGTCTGACTCTCACAGGAARTTACCAGAATCAGATCCTCCCATCTTTGTGAAATGAATTATGGAAAATACAGAAACATAGCTGGTTTTGAGGGTTTGTTTGTTTGTTTGTTTGTTCTTTTTTGTTTGTTTTGTTGTTGTTGTTGTTGTTTGGTTTGGCTTGGTTTGGGGTTTTGTTTTGAGGCTTTCTTTTTTTTTTTCATTTGTGGGTTTGGTTTGGTTTGTTTTTCCTCACTGAAGCTAATGAGCATTCAAACCTGAAGGTCAGAAAGCGAAAAAAATCTGCAAKGATAAAAATTAGACTCTCATGTTAAGAACCCTTATTGATTAATCAAAGTAATTTTAAGCACACTACAACTTGATACTGCAAGCCTGCCAAAGATCAAGGACTATCTTGATCTTCACAACTCTAAAACTGATCTGTGAATTAAAAATAAAAGCTGCATTATAGGAATACAAAACCTGTAACAGATTAATGTTCTGCACCATGAGCACTAGTGTTACATCTGATCTTGATGAAGATTCACAGTATAACATCTGCTCAGTTCAGTATTTATTTGAAAAAAAAGAAAGACGCTTTTCTCAGTGGAAGACCAAAGGGCTTTGGAGAGTAAAAAAGGGATGAGAAAGAAAAGAGGAAAAAAGAAATATCTTCTTCCTTTTCTGAGGTCGAATGGAACTCTCAGAAATGTTCAGTTTTTTTCTTAGAACATTTCTGAGAAATTTGGTGAGTTTTTTCCAAGTGGAGTTCTGATCAGGAAAATTAGATATTGTCTTAGGATTTTAGATCTGATCAATGTTTTATGCTTTGTAAAAGGTATCAGCAGGCACAAGGTTACATCTTGCATTATTTATTATCTCAAAAAAAAAAGGTTAATTAAATTTCTGAATTCTCTAGAAGTAGAGGTGTAGAAAATGCTAAAAGCCCAAGGCTATACCTCAGAGGCTATTGTTCAGACAAAGTCCCATGGCTGTTTCACAGTTATTACAAAAAGATCTGATTTTAATGTCCGTTGCTGCAGTAAAAATCRTTAAAAGCAGCTCTATGATCCTTCAAAGTACTCAGCCCTGAGATCCATTTAAATCACAACTTTCACTGTTGAATGTGTGCCCTGAAAGTGTTAGAAAAGAGCAAAAATATGTCWGACCAGCAAAGATCCCAGAGTCACTTCAGTCTCATATGCTAAAAAGCATCAATGTGATAGCACTCTATGAGATTATAAGATGACAAATCAATAAAGTAAATCACTCCCAGAGATCTCTGACTTGAGGAATGGGTTCAGTGAAACAACACTAGGGAGCTGGGCAGTCTGGAGGASTCTGAAAGTGCATTTGTTATCTATGCCACATTCTGCTATTTGGTGCTGGGCTATCTGGTGCCTGGGGTAGAAATTAGGAATGTGGTACTGGCTCTGAGACACAGGGCTCGGGACTCCAGGAGGAATGTTGCAGGATATTGCTGAGTTACTTCAATGACTCTGTGTGCATCACTGTCTAAATCTGTCAGACTGCCTGGTTTTATAACCAGGCACTGCCCTGCATCACAGAGACTGGCACTGCCCTAGTCCCACTAATCCTACACCCTTCATCACCCTAACCTCCTAAGTGAGGAAAAAGCCAAGTTCTCAAAGAATTGAAAAAAAAAAATCCTAATAATTCACATATGAACAATTTCACTTACATGTGTTTCTAGAAAAAAAAATGATTGTAGGTTACAAATCCTCTGATAAACCTCTTGTCTTCACAAGAAAGACACCAACATACAAGGGTGATTCTTTCACTCTTTAAAATACTTTTTTCCTTCAAAGGATGTTCAAATGTATTATTCTGTCTCTTGTACTCTTTGGAATGAATGCTTACATCTGGGTGCAGTATAGAAATGCAATKAATCATATTCTTCCAGTAACTGACAATAAGAAGATTGTGATAACTTCCAAATGTACTCGTCTGGGAAAATAAAACACACTGAATGGTATCTACATTTACCTACAGTTGTGCATATTGGTTTGAGCCTTCTATGTAAACTCTTTTTGAAAAATAATGCTTTCAATGAAAACTGACTTATTTCTATTTAATCATTCTCTCATTCTCAATTTGCTTGGAAATATACTTACGCCATTGTGTCAAAATCAGGCCTAAACCAACACTGTTTGAAACAATGTCTAAAAAGWTGAAAAGTGCTGTTTGAGATGCAGGAAATACAAATAAAATTTTTCTTGCCCTGGGAGGTAAAAAATGCCATAAAAGTTACTCTTCACAAGCAATTCCATATTTCACAGTATATCCACTGATTTCCTTCAGAACTCTTGGAATTAATATTCTCTTACTCTCACTCATTAGTCAGATGACATTTTTTTTACTTAAATACAAGTTTTAATAACAGTTCACAGATCAGTAATGAGAATAAAGGAGAACTGTTTCCTTTTGAGAGTTGTAGATAATCATTAAATAAAGGCCATTACCACTATGCTGCTATGTGGAACTAAATRCTAGGAAAATTTACTCTTTGCTATTAGTTTTAAAGAATTTTGCTAATAACTTTGTTTTGCCTACAAAATAAACCTTGTGTCTGTGTCTATTAATGTTGACTTATGTTTATCTATAGATAGTCTACATTTTTTTTTGAGCATGATTTGAAGTTCAACAAACTTTTAAGTAAAGAATTCATATAAATCTTTGAAAACTTAATTTTTTCCTCTAGTTTCATGGAGGTCAGAAGCCTCATGCTTTGAGGCTACCTGAACCCAATGCAATCTCTAACTTCTACATTAATGTGAGGGGTTGATTGCTTTTTGTGCAGTCAGTGAGAAGAATCAATGTAGAAATACACATTCTATTTTATGCTGTGAGGTAGAATAAGCAGTTTCCTTAAGCCTTACTCTTGAGTGACTTCCCATAGAAGTAGTGTCTATTATATTGATTTGTGAAAACGTCACTTTAAGCTACTTGATCCTACAAATACAAATGTCCAGAATAAACCAGCTGGCATCTGCAGAACCTCTRCTGCAGTTTTTCATGTTCACAGCCCGGGATAGTAAAATGTAACTCCATTAAAACTAACCARGGAATTAGAAAATCCACTGTGAGACATCTATACCCAAGCTGTGGCGCCTGCCARGCCGTACATTTCTACATGACCAACCATTTCCTCCCTACATGAGGTTGGCAAAAGCAGCAGCAACACCAAGGGAAGAACTGTGATGGCTTCCAGCTTTGCAGAGAAGCAGCAGCCAGGTAGGGGGGTGTGTGCTGCAGCAGCCCTGAGCAGCTGGAGGAGGCTGGATGCTGGCTCCAGGCGTCTCCTGCCCTGGCCAGGTTAGCCTGCTGCCGCCACAGGATAAATGGGGGCCTGCTTCACTTGCCATGCGTTGGTCAGGACTTCTTGTTTTCCTGAAAATCCTTATGTCTTTGCTCATTTGTAACTGGATGGAATTAATTAAAKTGCCCGGGTAAGGTCTACTGGAACTTCCTAATGAGATCCTGTGTGTATCGGCCTTGTCACAGTCAGCAGAGGGAGTTACTAATGACAGGATTCACCTTCTTTATTCATCTGCRTATTTGTTTTTGGAGGCTTGTTTCAAATCTTTGAAATCTTCCCCTAACTGTGCTAGATCCTAAATTATCTTTTAAAATTAAAATGCCTGTATGCAAAAACAATTAATATTGATACCACAAAAAATATTTCCAACAAATGGTTTTATCCTTTGTTCCTGATTTCCTTCTGTGATACATAGGACTTGTTTCATTTTTTTAATGGCAGAGACAGCTTAAGCTGCAGTAGAAAGCTTATTTTAGATCAGCAGAATACTGAAATGTATTATCTCTTTCACCTAATAATTCTTGCTTGCTTCTCTATAAGCATGTTTAAAAATACAGGGTTTCTTCTGACACATGAAATAAACTGACTGCTGATGCAGTGCCCCACCATCAACACTAAAACAGGCACAGTGAACATGCTGCACTTGATATTTGAAATACCTCCTACAACGGCTGGTATTCTCTTACAACTGCCACAGTCAAGACTAGAATGTCTCAAAATCTCACTGGAAAAAGTTTTGATTAGTTATATCCAGATGTCTTTGGGGAATATTCTGTTTGCTTTTGCACTGCTATCAAAAACTTTGCAATTTGAATTTAGATGGGTGGTGAGTCGGATATTTCAGTCTTCATAAATAGTTGCACTGTCAATATCTTTTGTTTACATAAATGTTGAGGGGATCAATTTGAAGAATAATACATGTCTGCAGCTAGTTCACAGCCCATCACTTTCACTGAATTATTATTATTCCATAYGCAGACAGTTTTCTTCAAAGAATATGTAGTACAATTTCAAGAGAAAAAATCAAAACTACAATAACTTCAGAGAAATTCCATCAGGACAATGTATTGATTTTCTCCAGCTGCAAACTTTAACAAAAGAAGTTCATGCTTGCCTATAGTATCCTTTTATGATCTTTTCGTTTTATTTCTAGTTGTTGTTTGTCTCATAATCTTAGATAACACTTTAGTAGTATGATAGATAATGTTCTTAGACTCCCTGAAAGTGTACAACTAACGCATATATCAAGAAAAGACTGATGAATACCACAAACTATGATTTTTCTAAAACTGGCTTTTTACCTTTGATTACCATTTTTGTTCCACTGTGATAATCCTGAAAGAAGAAAGATTTTTCCTCATTCTGCCTCTATAAAATATTTTCTCATCTTATTGTTCATTGCTCTTCCATTGTACATACAGTCTTCACACACAGTTAAACTTACAATGGCTGGAAACGACTTCAGCCAGAGACATTTTGCTAAGTTTTTAAACTTGAGATGATAATTACCTTCCCAGAYCGTCTCCCTGTCTTTTAGTTTCAACTAGTCACTACCTAGAGGTCTGATTTCACTGACATTAATTTTACTTTAAATCAAGGGATACTCAATCTAGATGGAAATATCTAGGTATTGCAGTTAGAACCAGCAGGAGAAGTTTCAGTATGACTTCCCATGGCTATGTATTGTTTAATTAGATTTTAATTCTTACAGGCACTGCTAAAAAGAAACTCCAATTAAAATATGGACTTATTGGTCCTTATGAGCAGCATGACAGGTGAAGCTAAGTTGATCTGCAAAAAATCCCAGGTACAATGATGAGAATAATTTTTCCTATTTCCAGACAGAATTCTTGCCTTCATTAAAAGAAAAAACCGGAATAAGTCATAACTCAAATTTCTTCTAGTCACACTGCCCTTAAAAATATCTTTAAACTCCCTGGAGTCAGAGGTTAAAAATAACATAAAAATAATATATTGAAAGTTTATTAGTATAATAAAATAAGGTGAAAATAAGAAGAGGGCAATGTCTCAGGGGAATAAGAATAAAACAAAGAGAAAACATGAAGAATATTCCCAAAACATAGAAAAAAATATTGGTTGCCACATAGAAAATTCCATAAAAGTCATATATTTGAATCATAATGCAGCAGAAAAGAGTCTCTACAGGCTATTATGATAGGGATAACTATCTAGTAAACCTCTGCTCAGGTTAATATAGAAAAAAAAAATTAAACCACTTTGTCCATTCTGAGGGCAGAAAAAATAATTACTGGACACAATCAACAGGGACACAAACACTACCTGAAAACCATTCACACATGCCTGATGCTGCTAGTAGTTATTTTCCCCCAAAGCTGGTTTACAAGTTAGCTTATAACTAAAATGAAACAATCCTAAAATGCTCATAATTCCAATGTTTGGTTACTACAAGTTACAAAGTGCAGCGATGAAATAAGAACATAAGCTGACCTTTGAGTTAAGATAAATATTTATTTTTGCATTCATTTTATGCAATGGAATCTATTTTATGCAATGGGATCTATTTTTGTTCTCATTTTTTAATACATTAAAAACTGAAATTTATTTTCAAACAACAACCATTATTTTCCTTTAATCTACTTGCCTCCTTTACAAATTTGAGCCTTTCTGAGAAAAAGAGCTGTATGAAACATCTCAATAACTATACAGTTACTTGATGAGTGGTCYGTTGTTATTTGTAGGTGTTTGGACTAATTAATGAAAAAAAATCTCCTGATACCTGTCAAAGGGTTCATCATTTTTATATTTCAGGCAGATATATCCTAGGTGGTATCTCTGGATAATAAAGTCTATTGAGTTCTTTTATCTTKCAGGCATTTAAATTATTTTTATATTATCCAGAATATTGGCGAAATAATTTTTAGTAATTTGTTTTCAAGGAAAAAAAATATAATTTATCATTTAAGTCAGCCAACATATGCATTGGAAATAAAACAGAAACTTTAATGGGGTTCACCAAGACATTATTAGAGCTATTTTAGGAAGGGAAGTTAACAGACATATGGCAAATAAATTGCACCATGATTTATACTTGAATAACCAGAAGAGCTGCACAAATACAAGTAAGCACAAACACACACTTTATTTTGCAAAGGTTTCTAGTATGTCTAGAAGTGGTATATTTGGTCACTGTCACTGAACAGCATTGATCATTAATATCTACATAAGAATTAATTTCTAGTCTGAACCATATTATAATTTAAAAATGTTTTTGCAAGCAGTTAATCCTTTTTAATGAATAGCAAAGGAGCAGCCAAATTTTTACAAATGTTTCAGTTTTCACTTGCAAATTAATAACTAGTCATTTCGAACAATTTTTTGGTCATCTCACATTCAATGAAGAAAAAGATATTTCTAAATAAAATTGATTGTGTACTCTGCACCCATTCATATAAAAATATAAAATATTTAATGCAGTCCTATTTTTGCATTTTATTTTCACTTATGCATGTTGGTAATTTTTTTTTGTGTTGGTAATTTTTTTTTGTGTGCGATCCCATCAGAACAGTAGGGCTGTATACTGATAAATACCAACAGGCATGTCAACAAAATATGAAAATAGCCTCACACAGAGAAAATCAAAGAGAAAGGTACTATATGTGAAGAGGGGGAAATAAAATAAAAWAAAAAGCATTTTAAATTATTTTCTTTTTCTTTTCAGTGAAGCTTCTCTTGGAAGAGAAATGCTGAAAGCATTTTTAAGAGGCCAGAGTAATAAAAATCAGCACAGAACCAGGAGGTGTGTGGGAGCTCTTCCAGTCTGTCAGCTAAACAACAGAATGTCACAGTGCTGAAGCACTCTGCAGAAGTGCTTCAAACACCCTTACAGGTATAATATATTCAAAAGAAAAGGGGTTTTTTATTACCTTAATCAGAACCTGAATATGTCCCATGGCTTTTGATGACTTGAAGTACCAGAAGCTCATCACACAAGTCCCACTTGATTCCTTCCATATGGAGCTCTTCACRTGGGCTTTTTCATTTATTAGGCCTATTGCAGTGGCCTCAAGATACAGGAAATGTCCTGAAATTAAATGATGTATGACTGAAAAAATGTTTTGCATTTTCAAATTAGATTCTAAAACTCAATAAAGTAAACGCAGGGACATATGGAGAACACTTCCCTCGTAGGTCTCAGATCAGGAGAAAAATTGACCAGTTCCCATTCCTTGTGCACTTCTTATATCAGGAATAAAGTGGTAGCAGCTTAAAATTTGGATGGACATGTGTAAAAGACTGGGAACTCTTCCATGTTTTCTGGCTACTTTGATTATGTGTCTCTGCTGAATTGCAGTAGCTGCAATTCTGACAATACATCACACAATAGCTACGTCTTGATAAATTTCAGGATAAAGTCTCCTGAAAGGTAACCTTAAAAACAGCAAGTCACACTATATAAAAACTTGTGAAAGTGGAAAAAAACATCTATGCATTTATAAATCCCTAGGTATCCCTAATGGTTCATATTACCTTTGGTCATTTTTACTCTGTATGGATATTAATGAACRTATAAATTATTTAGTCAGAGGAAATTGCAAAATTAGATGTCTACAGTTAATATTTTTCAACACTGATCCGGTCCTTGAGTCTTCCATCTTTATTTTTAATCAGAAGCATAAAGAATTCTYCCAAGTATTCAAATTCATGTTTTTCCTCTGTATAAATAAGAAATGTGTGTTTCACATAAATATAAATATATTATTAATAACACAAAGATTATAATTGCACATCTACTAATGTTTGTATATTAATTAGGCAAAAAAAAWTACTTCACTAGATAATGCATAAACAAATGAGCTCATTGTAACTTTCACACTTCTCTGGCTCAGACACAACCATAGATGTTTGCCATGGTATTATGGGATAAGAAATTTGYTTTTTCCCTGAGGTCAAGCATATATTTAAGAAGTGTAGTGGTGTATTTGTGATAATACTTTAAGAATATTTATTACTAGACAAGGCAAATGATTTTTTTCCTACATATTTTGAAGTTTAGTGGGTTTTGTCCTTCAGCAGTTTGTGTAAACATTCAACAACTACTATCATGCCTTTGTGCAACCCTTATGTGAATACTTCAGTTTAAGGTAATTCTTAGCTCAGATTTGGTAACATCTTTCTCTGAGCTATAGGACCTTCAAAAGCAAAGTATGAAGACACAGAGCTTGTAGCAAGAACAAGAGCAGATAACTGAGTGCTTGGGCCAAAACAAACCAGGAGATGCACTAACAAAGGAGCTTTGTTTATTTWAATTTATTTCTTGAACATTGTCTAAAATTAAAGTATGAATAGTCACTATGGGCAACTGTAAGCTTCCTGGAAATGACCTCAAGCTCTGGAGGTGAGGGACCCAGTGGTTAACTCACCCTCGCAAATTGCAGCCAGACCAAATGCCTCTCTCCAGACAAGTATCAAATTATCTTGCCTKACTCACATGAGAAACAACTAAGATTCAATTTTCCTAAATTAAAGCTATTGTACAATGGTAATTAATATTTTTATAYTGTAACACATCTAATTCATTAAAAATGACACTCTGATTAGAGATTTAAGAACTCCCCTGCTGCCCGTGAAGGTACGAAWCATTTCATGAAGACAATTACGTGTTATTTGTGAACTAACAACGTACCAGTTCTATTTCCAAGCGTGTGGTCCCCAGGAGGTCTAAGGCTTTGAGGGGAGCTGACCCCTAGCACCCAGTTAAAGCTGTCAGCCAGGGAATTTTGCCAGCCACATCTGCCATTCTCAAAGGTGCAGGAAGTCCCACATTCACTCTCGTCTGTATTATCCCCACAGTTGTCTTCAAAATCACAGCTTTGTTCTGGTCTGTAACACTTGCCATTCTGGCACTGCCTATGGCCATGTGAGCAGGAGCCTGAAAAGAGAAGAATGAGGGTGTCCTGGTGAATCACAGTGCCATGCATCCCAGCAAGGTTACTGGAAGGTTACATTTCAGAGAGCTTAATATTTAGGAGGAGGAGGGTGGTCCAGAGCAGTTTTATTAAAAGCCTTTGGTTCCCCTGAAGTACCAATCCATTATCAGTTTATTTCTTTTGTATTTTGTCAAGTGATTGCCTAAATAAATGACTGTTTCCCTTGTAAAGCCTCAGAGGGCAAGCTCCAGCCAGGCATTCCATCACTAACAAAGCTTTCTAGTCTGACTTAATTGCTGGCATTCTCCTTTCATGTGGTGTTGGATTAAATCATTTTATTTTAGCTGCAAAGTTGAGCCTACTTTAGGAGCCTTAATTTGGAAGAAAAAACTTTTCTGTTTTAACTACAGARGTTTGCCTTTTAATGGATTTTTTTWATGAGTTCAGTAGGTTGACGGTGTCTTTTTTGTGCAGTCATCCTGCCATTATTGAGGGGTAATTCTGCTATTGTACAACCTAAAGATTGTAGAACTCAGATCACAGGGTCTATTTCCAAGTTTCATGTTTTCATTTCAGATCAGTTTCTGCACGACTCTGAATAAAACGTAGCAACTTTAGTACATTCTGTAATCAAGAAGTGAAACACAACATTCTAAAATGGACCCMTTCCCATTTAGTTTTGTACATTCTTCTGTGCCAGAAATAAATGAAAAAGCATAATTTTACTTAAAAACAGAAGTACAAATATATGAGCTCAACAGACAAAATTAGAATGTGTACATGTCTAAAAGTTGCACAAGTAAAGGGAGAATCTGAGTTAATKGATACTAAAAATCACATGGTGCTAAAAACTTGTTTCCATTACCACTGTATTAATTTAAAGGAGTTAAATGACATTCACATTTATTAAGAGGTCCAAAAAACTCATTTATTAGTAAAAAGAAGATAAGAGAGGGGGTATTCAGTTGCCATGTTGGCAACCTCCATCCCATGACATTTGCTTCAGCCAGACTCTAAATTACAAATATTCAAAAGTGAAAAAACATTGTCAGAACGCTTTGCTGTAGGTTTTGGGTAAAGTGAAAACAAGTCACTTTATTTGTATATATCAGCTGAARAAAACAAGTGTTAACCTCTCCTTCTCAAGTTAAAATCCTCCTACCACAATTCTTATTAAAAAAAATTAAAATACATATTGGAATATGATAGAAATATCTAGCAAGATTTCCAGGGAAATTATTAATTTTTAATTCCTGATTTCYTAGCCACATAAAACCATTTATCCAGTTTCCTCCAAAAGACTGTGTATGATTTGGCTTTTAACAATTGCTCAGAGAAAGGAGGAAAAATTCCTGATCAAAAAGAAGAAAGTAAGAATAAAAATCTGATACTGACTTTGAAAGTCAAGAATATCAGACAAAGATCTCCAAATCTGGAGACAAGAAAAATGGGTAGTCTCTGACCAGAACAAAAAGACTTGTTTGAGGTTCACARCTACAAGCTTATAAAAACATCAGTGAGATTTTTATTAGTATATGATSTCTGAAAATAATCTGGTAAAAAGARTGYTGCACTAGTATCAATGTAATCAGTCAGTGTCTATCAGAAATTTCTATCAATCTTTTGCAGAATTTSAGTCATCTGTTTTGTATCCCAAATGGTGACAGAGATTTATTATGCAATTTCTGCCTATATAAGTGACACATATTTTTAGGAGCTAGCTATTATAATCCTGCCTTTCTTTTTGGTGATTGCAGTAAGAATTTAGCAAAATATTTATTTTGTCAGCAAACTAGGAATTTAAATTTTAGGATGCAGTTCATGCCTTGAAATATTTTCCCTTGCAGTTTGATGATCACTAATTGCAATAACTATTGAATTTTGAGGTCCCTTTGTAGCATTGTTTCCAATTTCAGGTTTAAAAAAAAAAAAAAAAAAAAAAAAGCAGAGTTGAAAAGTGGAAGTCTTTGTTTCTTGAGGAAAAACAAAAAAAATCTGTCTTGAATCCTGGCATGAATGAATCTTTCCAAGCATGTGTAATGAATGATATTACACTGCCTAACTGAGCCTGTAACGTGACTTGTTTCTGGATGTACTTCCACAGTATAGCTTCTTTTTAAATGACATTTCTAAGGCTTTAAAACTGTAGGAAAAAACTTCACCAAACAAACAAACAAACAAACAACCTCCCCTCCCCCCAGAAAACAACTCTGAACCTACATGAAAAAGGAATATTGTTTTAGGGCTCTCTTTCTTTCTTTCTTCCCTACTTTTTCTCAATCGTAATTGTCACTCTGTTAAATAGATTCCTGTGGGTATGAGAGATGTTTAATTGAGAGGAACTTCTCCTTAACAAGGTTCAGTAAAATTTTTCTCCCATATGTGTTTCTTGAAGATAATTAGTGGGTAGACTTTTTGTCCTATGTGGTAACTGTATAGACAGACACACTAGGCTGCAGTAGACCCTTAGGGGCACTTAGAGCCCCGTTCAGATAAATCTTTTATCTCATCTTTATTGGTATCCTTCAGATAAATAATCTTTGAATTGAGGAGGATTTATACAACAGAAGAAAACAGCTGCACCWGTTAATTATCCCCTTGTTTATGTACCCTGAGCAAAATCAACAGGTAAAACATTTATATTTTAAAACATGTTTTTAGGAGAAGGATTAATTTCCTTATTTTATAAGGGTGTTTTTCTTAAAAATGTTTTGAAAAAAAATAGAAATATACCAGCAAACATCAAGGGAGAAAATAATTTTTTCTTGAGGACAACCTGTCTTATTGTTGAAAACTGAGGCAAAGAAGATCTCAAGTACTCCGCTTTTTCCCCATCTTTTCCTCATATTCCCCTCTGCATCCAAGGGGATGGAGGTTTTCCTTGCCACTTCTTTTGCTATTAATATATTTATAAAAATGTTTTTTATTATTCTTTCCAGAAATTGTCAGATTATGTTCCAACACCCAAAATAATTTGGATTATTTTAAAGTTCTTAAACTTAATAAATTGTTAACCTTCCTAAACTCATTATATTCAATAGTATCAGCATCAATGTTTTCCAAACCGAAACCAAATCAAATGAATGAGATAGTTTACAATTATCAGAATAACCCATAGGTTATGGGTTAATAGGTGYGAGAATCTAGAGCTGCTTCAAAATACTTTCGAAACATTTTATTAACATTCACACAGCTAGAAGCACACCTCCTTCTAAATCAAAGCTAGAGCTCCTGTAGAACCATAGTCTGGTATAGAGGCCAGAGTAATTAATCAGCAGACTAAGGGTGTGACATCCCAGGGATAGGGCCTCTCTGGATAATTTAGATCTCTGAGTTTTTCCCTGTAAAAATTACTGCATTATCCTTCTTGCTCTGAGTTGACATTACTGTGTGACTGAAATCTATGTGTCCTTAAAAAAATAATTTGTTAACAAGAACATCTTTCCTCTAGTATCTCACCAGTACAGCCCAAGGACACAGAGAAAAGTGCTTTCATCACTTGATGATGCAGAGTAATACTGACTTGTCAGTGCAGGAATGTGAAAAATGCATCTCATTTCAAAAGCAAAGCTTTAGAAATTAAAAGAATTTAAAGACTTTCAGATAATGGGGTGTCCAGAAAAAAAATTATAAGTATTATACTATATCAGCTTTTTCTTGAAGGAMATAGGCTTTATTTTCACAAATTGAGTGCAAACACTTGGTTTTGTAAGCCTTGCATATACTGTGACATATTGAYTTGCATTCTGAATGACTGAAAGTTAGAAAAACAACAGCTTGAGTTCATYTGCAAAAGAGACTTTTAGAAGAAACTGTCAGTCTAAGGTACTGCCACAACAACCAAAACTTCCCCAATTAATTTCCCATCTTGACCATTCCCACATAAAAACATCAGAGAATTCTTTTCCAGTCATCAGATCCAGTAACATTCAACCTCAGAACCAGAAAGAACCAAAAACATAAATGGCAAGGTAGGCTGTTGCTGTTCAACATTATTGTCTCTGTCCATGACAGAGGACTGAAGAATTTCTTTGTTTTGTTTGCTGGYACTTTGTTATTATAAAAGTATTGATTTTTATCAGTCACTCAATATACTTTAAGACATACCCAATCTGTGACACGTTCAATGAGTCCTAGCATGGTGCTTTATTTGAGGTTACCAGAAATTCTGACCTGCAGGCAAGTGGGGCTACTCAGTGCCTCTTTATGTTGAGTTCACTGCATATGCTATGAGCAGGAAAATGCTAAAAACAATATTATAAAGAGCAAAAGATTCTGTTTCAATTGCTTAGATGCATGTGAATGTKCATTCACTCAATAGAAATAAAAAGAACAGGTTTTGGTTAGAGAAGGAGGCACAAGGTCTTTTTAACTCCTCCACACCTACAGTGCTGGCATGCTAATATCTTCAAGTAATAGAAACAGTGCACACTTTCCATGTTACTTGAGTTATTCTACACCTATTTATTCTATAAAACATGTTAGTAGGGCAGCTTAAAAGGAAWTTTTAGTTACTCTCTTTAGGTGGTAAGTCCCCATACTGAATAAGAAGAATCAGAAGAAACTGGAATTAAAAAGGTGGTGCAAGGGCAATACTTCCAGTTAAATTGATAAAGTACAATGAGTAAAATTCCACAGATTTGGAACTTAATCGGAGAAAGCTCAACAGAATTAGAAAATACACCACCAAAATGTGGGCTGTATATTTTTCTCCTTCACAGTCAATAAAAGGATAATTTATATCATAATATGTGGACACTATATGTAGAAGTTGAATTCAATTAATCTGTATTCATGACTACTTCATATGCAAAAGTAGTAGCTTTGTACCAAGCTCCTAAACCAATCTACATATTCTACAGTATTTCCACCAYTTTTCTGAAAAAAATGGATGTAATTGTATAATGTCCCAGAACGGAGAGAGAAAAGATTAAACATGTAGATTTMTTGGTTTTAAAATTCCATAACGATAAACCTTTTGTATTATCGTATAGGTGAAAATGAAAGTTGCCTCTTGCATGGAACTCCATTCTAGACACCTCTGAGAATATGTTGCTGTTCAAGTACCAATGAAGAAAAAAATTTCACAATCTGCTGTATGTAATTAAGGAAACTACATAGACAGATTCCRTCTTCCAAAAGAAATGATGAGTCTTTTTTATATGCTTGTTTTTGTTTGAGGATTTTTGGTGGGGGGTCCTTGTTTAGTTGGTTGATTGYTTTTTGTTAAACTTTTGTTGTTGTTTTGGGGATAATTGTTTATTTTTGTTTGGTTTCAAGTTTGTTTTTATTGCTTTCTCTTCCCAGAACTTGTTTTAAAATGCTTTAGAAATACTATTTTATTCATTTCACATCCTGTTCTCTCAGTCAACGGTCAATCCTGGCTGTTTCAAATGAAGCTATAAATGCTTTGTTATTTGATTTGTTCTGCATAAAGAGATTTTTTTTCCTCTTTTCAGTAGATCACATTATGCACTGAAGCATAAAATTTTATTATTCTTGTAATTATATATTAGTTACAAAAACTGCCAAAGTTATTTCTATTTATGTGTCTGTAAACTTTTATAGATCTAATTATAACTGCGAAAGAGTGATATAAGCAATATCCTTTAGCCTTTAGAGTACACTCTAGATTTTTGAGCTATATTTAAAATGAATTTTTTTTTGCAAATCTGATTTTCTGATTATTCTATTTCTTTACATATATTTATTTTAATTATGTTGCTGAACAAATTCTATAAATTTTAAACTTTTTTTGTGAAGTAGAAATTTGTACTAAAATTATTTAAAAATCAGTATGGAACAAAAAACCCACATCAACCAAGACAAAACAACACCAAGGAAAGAACAGAAACCAGCAACAAAGACTGTATTCTTTAATATTTACTTTTAAAAGACAAGGGAAGTGCATGAACTATGAGTTAAGAAACTTTGCCAGTGCTATGAMGGTATTCAGGGTGATATAAGCTAGGAATAACTATGGATAATAGGAAAAGTCTTTTGTGAAAATGAACTTGCTTAATGGGACTGTACCCAGTGCTAATTATGAACTAAAAACCTTTCTGACATCAGCTGCCATTGCAGGACAGTCTCTTTCTTATAATCCATGTAACATCCAGCTCCCACAGGTGCATCTGTTATTTTATACAACTAAAATGGAGATAGCAATCACAATTTAGCAAATTAATTACCCCCTGAGTGACTGGCAATTAAATGTGATGTTACTGAGTTACACAGAAATACACAGTCCATCTTTCACAGGTTCTGGAATCCTACCACTACCATTCCTGAACAGTGACACAGCACAGTGCTGAAATGTTTCCAGGAACACAAAAGGTCAATGTTCAAAAAGGGCAAAACAATCAAGGTTTTAGGATTTATCAGGAAAGAGAGAAAAGAGAAAAAGAACCATTTTGTTACAGTACCATTCCACTGGTCATTCACTTCCTAAATTCTCTACACAGACCTGATTTTACARTGCCAAAAGAGTATAGTGGATTTTTTAAAAAGTGAGTGAAAGGAAAACATAGGGAATAGTTTCCATGTAGGAAATAAGTTGGAACTCYTTCAGTGCATAATGTTGCTTAAGGATGATTGCATAGAGAACAATATGGAGTAGGTGTGTTTGGCTGTTCACCATTTTCAGTAAAAAGAGGGTAAAACCAGAGTTGCTTTCYCAGCAAGTGGCAGAATTTGCTGCAAAAAATGAGAAGGGGGCTACACTTCTGCATGTGCTGCCAGGGAAACTAAGCTCWATACAGAAGATAAAGACATTAAGGTTTACTACATGTCCAAAAYCCCATTTGCTTTGTAAGGTCTCCTAAAAGGGAAATATTAGGAACATTAAGAGGAAGTATCATATATGTTTAGCATCTCACTGACAGCAGTAGAGAGGATATCAAGTGAAATGGGCCTTGATTTGATTCTCTGTTAATATTCCTATATTCTCAAAGTTCTTGAAGACATGCTCCACACATCAGTGAATTGCTTTTAATTTGCTGGAAACAACTGCCTTCTCTACAAAACYGAAGTCAGCAGATACCAGTTCTCTAGTCTCTAGAAATAACTTTTCTTTATTGTAGCCTGCTAATCTGATCAGGCAGCTCTTGGCAGCTGTTGTATTCCCAGGTGAATAGTAGGAGACACGAGCAGAAACTCTGATGGAGGGATCTACAATTTTTATAGTCTGTWACAACACTGCAGGAGGGAAGAGATAGAAAGAAGATAGGAAAACCAAGCTTAGAGATCATGGAAATTGTTGTCAAATCCATGATGTCTCTTTTGCAAACAATTGTAAGTCTAAAATATTTCTCATGGATAACTTGTGGATAACTATTCCACCATTAACCTCCAAGAGTTGCAATGTGACAGCCTCACTCACTATGGTACCACAGGCTGCAGAGGAATCTCTGCTCCAGCACCTGGAGCACCTCCTCCTGCTGCTTTTYCCCTGACCTTGGTGCCAGCAAAGCTCTTTCTCTTACGTATTCTCACTCCTCTCTSTGGCTGCAATTGCTTTTGTGCAACAACTTTTCCCTTTCTTAAATCTGTTATCACAGGGATGCTGCCACCATCGCTGGTGGGCTGAGCCCTGGCCTGCAGTGGATCCATCCTGGAGCCAGCTGGAATTGGTTCTGTTGGACATGAGGGAAACKTCTGGCAGCTTTTCACAGAAGTCACCCCTATAGCCCCCTGCCACCAAATCCTTGTCACACAAACCAAATACAGAAACAGCTGCAACTTTCACAAGGTTCAGTGTGGCCAGGGTCTCTTCCTGGGCTGATGTGGATACAGGCAGCTTTTTACACAAGGCAGAATCTAACCCAAAAATCTTACCACACTGCAGAGACACAGCAATAGGCACAAATAACATTCTTAGAACAAAACTGTCTTTGCATTTTCCTCCGCACAATACCATTGTGGCACATGAGCAAAAACTGATGTTCACACAATGAAAATTTGATAAGGGCCAGTCTAAAATGATGTTTATTGTTTCTCAGACCCAGCAATTAAAGTGGCTTTCAGCGACTTTGCAGTTCAGCATTGTTGTTGCTAAGCAGCATATTGAGAACAATCTACAGTATCCTGCAGTTTACAGAAAATTACAATGCTAACTTTCAAAATTATTTTTTATGGCTGTCCAGTGCTTATTTCCAGCCTTTAAACATTACTGCATGTTTGGCTGAAAGAAGCAASCACCTTAGAATATATTTTTGTTAATGTGCAGAATTTCAAGGTGTAATACAGAGTCAGGGAAAAATCTTCTGAACKGTGAGAGTCTGTGTCACAGATGGGAACATTTAATGATTCTGTTTTATTTYGCCTTTACACTGCATTCATTGCCATATGACTCCATGTGCAGAAATAACAAGCAAAGACTCCTCAGTATACTTGTCTTACACAGTGATATGGCTCAATAAGGSTCAGAAGAATCTCCTTTGATAGGTGCATTGCAAATATCGAAAAGAAATAAAAAATTGAAAAGGAATTGTATTAGAGTAAAGCCAAAAACCTAAAAATTTGTCTCTTAAAGAGGAAACATTTTTACTTTTTTAGCAAATATATTCCCTTGCTGGAGATAAGAGGGAAACASATCTTTGCTGAATGATCCTCTTCATCCTCAGAAACTTTCAAAAAATTGATCAACAGATATAACTGTTCTACTTTTAGTTAGCCTTTCCTTTGTTTCTACATATAAGCASATAAATCTAGGGCTGCAGATTTTTGCAGCTGATCATCATGGCAACTCTAGCTGGTTCTATTTTAAAAAGTGACATTACAGARCACTTTTTGCAACATCCAGTGTGCATTTTGCCACAGTTCAGAGCATTTCTATAGGCAGAAGCAGACCCACTGACAAGCAGTGATGCAAACAGATACCACTGCTAAGTAGCAGCTCTAAGTTGAACTCCTCAGTGGGTCATGTAAACTCTTATCCTGGACAAGTAAAATTTTTCAATATAAAAAAATATGGTTTGTTGTAAAGATGAATTTAAACAGTTGCCTTAAAGTGTTGTGAACCTCTGAAGTTCACAAAGTACATCTCAGATGAGCTACACCAAGGAATCAGTCTCTGGTGGCTCTTTCCTGAGATTTTAGTATCTTTTTTATTATAAAATATAAAAGTGTTTTGGAACATCCTTTACTATCAAAACCAAAGCTTTTAAAGCTTCTAACATTGCCACAGGGACTTGCATCTCCCATTAAGAGGATAGAGTCTGAATACAACAAAAATAAAGAATCAGAAAGCTTGGCTAGTGTTCCTTCTGGGGTAATGTTCATATAAAGCTGAACTTTAAAATACAAATCTTATTTGTAATAAATTTCCATGACTGGCTTGGCAGAAGGAGGAAGCCAATAGTACTAGAATTGGCACCTCATCAGAGAGATGTCTGGAAAATTTTGCCCATATCTTTCCCTGCTTATCTTGTGCTCAAATTCAGTGCAATTTCTTGGGTTTGATGTAGTCTCATCAGTGTTATTTCCCAATGCCTAAGCAGTGCTTAATGACATCCTAAAGGGGAAGGCTACTCATTAGCAGGAGTAACAAAGCAAAGTTGCTAGCATAAATTAATGATCCATTCTCGTGGTAGTCCTTGACACTGGGAAATATTAACTTTGTTTTATTGATCAGAAAGACAGAGAAGTGAGATAAAATGACTTTCTGCAGCCATGCAGGAAATTTGTAGTAGGCTCAGGAACAAAATGCATCTCCTAAATTCCACTTCAGGGGGTTACATTTCAGTAGCTCTGTGATAAATGTGGAAGGAGGAAAAAGATTTGTCCTGTTCTGTCAAAAAGAGTCTCTCCTTCATCATTTGTGTCCAAGCTAATGCAGCATCAGTGCYTTCATGAGTAGCTCTTACCTTGGGGTTATTGGGATCTATCCCCATCCAAACTGTATAATTTCTGGCAAATGTTTTCTGAGTCTTATTTCCCTAGTGCAGTAAGTGAGGATGGYGCAAATAATTGCACTGATGCTGGCACCATACCACAGAGGCAGAAGATGGATATGGTGCCTAAGCAGTATTAGTAGCAATTCCTACCAGCCAAAAACTGTTTAAGCCTGCTGGCCTTATTGCTCTCCATATTAGCTCTGTCCCACTCAGCTCTTTATTCTACAACAACTCCATTTTACAACTTTTGATAAATAAATCCTACTGAATTAAGCAGGATGTTGGCTAAATGTACATGCTTAGACAAGAAGCTTTGCAGATTCACAATGGTTCACTCAGTACCCAAACAACTATTTCATAACATGATTTTATTAGAATTTCATGGGCTGCCTGAAAGTGTTAGAATTTCTACATGTCTTTACTAAGATATGTATACTATTTCTCTTTTGAAAGAAAGACAAAGAAATGAAAATAATGTTGCTGTTCCTTCTTTCCAAACTTACATAGACTGTCCATAGGAGGAACATACCTGTTGGAGGTAGCTTTGTGGGTTCTGCTGGTAAAAACTCCTGGGATGGTAAGCACTCCCTGGAAAATGTGAGGTCATCTAGTGCTATGCCATCTTTGGGACCTTCTCCAGCTATCCCTTCAAAGACAACTTGAAAATCTTCATCTCCATCTCCAGAGAGGGTCAGTGCCTTGCGCTGCCAGAAATTTCCCTGGTTTCCAGTAAGATTAAGGAGAATGTTTTCGTGTTTCAATGTAGTTCTCTGRTAGATAATCAGCGATCCAATGTGAGCTCCATACATATGATAATAGAAAATTATCTGTAAGCAAAAACAAGAGCATAAAGTATGCRACAGGTGACTTCAGTCAAATTCTGCTATTGTATTTACTCTAATTCTTAAACTGAGCATTACTAATAGAATTCAGAGTAGTCATTAATTTTACTGATTGAAAAATAATTTAATCAAAAGGCAAAAACCAACTTACTAGTGGCAATCCTTTAACTATTTCATAAGCCAAACTTCAAAACTAGCATTAAAATATTCAACAGCAGATCTTGCATCACTTTGAATGACTCTTGCATTTAAATGTAAAAAAAACTAAAATACTTTTTAAGGAAACAGAGGAATGGAGTAATGSCATTTACAATATATAGGAAGCAACTTCAGCTTACAATTACAACAAWTTTCTGGTTAAAAATGTGTTTATGTAGATTATAGAGTGTGCAATTAGAAAATAATCCAATCTATAATGGCAGAAAAACTTCTACAGGGACATATGCAAAAACCCCCGCTAAAATATCTAAGACATACTTGGATAAGCCAACAGTGATTTATTTCTTTTTGGTAAAAATGGGGAAATTTTGAAATACAAAAGACCAAATACATACAGAAAAAGATCTCTGTGAAAATTCATCACATTGA
This sequence comes from Mixornis gularis, assembly GCA_003546035.1. Classification (NCBI taxonomy): domain Eukaryota; kingdom Metazoa; phylum Chordata; class Aves; order Passeriformes; family Timaliidae; genus Mixornis; species Mixornis gularis. The sequence goes on from QVAJ01000392.1 coordinate 461,379, forward strand.
ACTGCACTCAGTTTTTTCCAATTCATTCTTGGATTCCTATTCCTTTTGAAGGTGCAGCTTTGTTTCTGAAAGTCTTGTATACAGACAAAATACTTTGATTCATTTATGTCCCTTTATAGGCATTGTTCTATATTTTTTTTCTCTTCATAAAACCTGCCCCATTGATGTAAATGTTCATTTTCCAGTATACAGACAAAATACTTTGATTCATTTATGTCCCTTTATAGGCACTGTTCTATATTTTTTTTCTCTTCATAAAACCTGCCCCATTGATGTAAATGTTCATTTTCCAATTATTTGAAATGATCTGAGGTCTCATACTAAATCTGTTGTAATATATGATGTAGCATTTTCTTCTCAAATAACCCATAGGAAGGAGTAAAATACTTCAGGGTAAATACTTCAGAGTAAAATACTCTGATCTTAAGAGGTTTCAGATCCTGAAGTATTTTTTTCCATTCATACAATTTCCTATACCAGAAATTGCACTTCCTTTTCCTCATATGTCTGYGTGTAAGTTTCAGAACTGCTCAGAACCTTCAAAAAGTAAAATATCATAGATATGACTGATTGTTTCAGGCCACATCATGGATGTCAAGAGTTTGGTTTGTACAAGTGCATAAACCTGGGCATTTTTTGTAAATWATTTTCCATGTGATAAAAGCAACAGTGCCTCATAGTTATATTTCAAGCACTTAATTGCATTTAATGTGTTATGATTTACATCAAAACAGTGCAGATGTCAACATGTCCTTCTCAGTTATTCTGCATTTCTTTGCATATGTTTTATGCTTCATAGAAGTCACAAAATGGAAAAGTTATTTTTAGAGCATAAAACTAGATAATGTAGAGAAAGAGATACTCTCAAATATGATGATAGAAGCAGAAGGACAAGATCTCCATGTTTGTGTCGGCAGAATTTTTTAATATATGTATTTTAGGCAATACAAAAAATTAACATGGTTCCAATCCTGAAGATAATTTTATAATGGCTAGATTAAATTTTGCTACTGAATATCACAATTATTCAAGTTTTGTTTTGAATCACAAAATCAAACCCTTTATTTTCAACACTTCCTGACTTTCTTTTCTATAAAGAGATTTGAGATTTTTCAGAGAGAAGTATTTCAGTAAAATAAACTGGTTAGAAATATCAAACATAAGCAGAACTCTTTCAAGTTACAGATAAACTTTTTGCCCAGGAATATTCCTCAGGAACTGTATGAGATAAACAAAACTAAAGGCTTGTGACTGGACATTCTGCACAGAGATGTCACCTGCATAGCCAGTAAACTGTATAGGACTATTTCACTCTAAGACCACCTTCATTTGATGAGCACAGTTCTGTGATAACACAAACAGTTAATTTCAAAAGCTTTTTAAAAAATGGCCTCATAAAAATTATCCTCTTGAGAGACCTACTTAYTAGACGTATAAAGGTACATTTGCAGTTTCAAAATAAGGCATAGCTAAAGTTTCTGGGAAATTATATTTTTAGCAAAGACTATAAAGGATGTATCTAAACCAGAAAACTTTATTCCAGGCTTGCAAAGAAATGTGTAAGCYGAAGTCACCACAATGTGCTGTAATGTTTTGGAAGATCAAGGCTTACACTTCTCTGTTCTCGAGAGAAGAGCTGGTGATAGAGCTGACAAAGCCTTCTGCCACACATCCTTCCTTTTGCAGTTGTGTTCTTTGCAAACCAATTGTTACTGCGTTTATACACAGTTTCTCCATAAAATCAGAAACCATTAAATAGTTGTTTGTTACTTTGGGTGAGTTGCATGAGACATTGTAAATCAGACACTGCACTTACTTTCAGCCTCATCTGAATCTCACAGAGTATTCATCTACTTCCAAAATMATTCTTCTCCCACAGCAAGATACATTTTCTTTCTTATYGTTTCAATGAAATAAGATCTGATTCTGCTTCTCTACAAAAGGATGGGTTTTTGTTTTTTTCTCAAGAATTATTTCAGTAGTCATCTTTAATCATTTTAGGAGTACTCTCTTGGTGCAATACAGAAATCAAATTCTTCGTTCCTTCTACTACCACACCCTCACGTACCTTGCAGTTTTTATTCTTTCTGCTTAAGACAGGACTAAAAATCCTAGATTTCTGTCCTGGTAGCTGAAAAAATGAATTCTTTATAAAAATATAATGACCAGATGGCTCTTGCAGTGTATGATCAGTAGCTGGTCCAGTGCCCAGTTTTCTAGTACTGCTAGTTCTGAGGTGCCAGTCAAAATCATCATTTTCATCTTGCTTCCATCCACAAAGGTCAAACTCAAAATTGCAGTGCCCAATAGATGTACCTGAAATATATTTGCACACACAACGAAAAGAGATTTATTTTCAAGTAGTTAATTACATACATATAGTACAAACTACTACTCAAATCTATGGGGAAAATAAGCTTCACTATAAAAAAYAATATCCATGTATCTCATTTAAAGGAGTATTTTTAATGTTCTGGACTATAATATTAGGATAAACCTACTTGTGTATATATGAGGTGGCTCCAGTGTTTTTTTTATTACAGTCAACAGAAYCCTTGGTATAAATGTAACCAAATTTAGTTAACCAWAGAATATTCAAGACATGCAGAAAASCAKCCTCTTTCTGAAGGAATAAGTTAAGATTGGGTGAGAACAGGAAGAAATGCCTGTATATCTGGGGAACAGACACATCCAAATGAATGTAGTGAGCACCATAAAAACACAGCCTGTATATAGACACATATAGACAAAACATAAATTTGATTGTGATTATCTTGAGCTGAATCACACCCAAAGGTAACCCACTTTTGCACGATTTCTCAGTTCACTTGTATTTTCTTAGCCAATGTAGAAACATAGATAATTATGTGGGTGGTGGACTGTGTCCAAAGAAGGGAAAGGGCCTTGGGCACAGGTCTGATGAGGAGCAGCTGAGGGGGCTGGGGGTGTTTGGAGAAAGGAGGGTCAGGGGTGACCTTATTGCTCTTGACAACTACTGTAAGGGGGATTGTAACGGGGTGGGGATCAGCGTCTACTCCCAAATAATGAGCGATAGAAGAAGAAGAAAGGGCCTCAAGTTGCACCAGCAGAGGCTAAGATTGGATACTWGAAAGAATTTTTTCACTGGAAGRGTTGTTAAGCATTGGAACAGGCTGCCCAGGGAAGGGGTTGAGTCACCATCAATGGAGGTCTTTAGAAGCCACGTAAACGTGKTGTTTAGGGACATGGTTTGGTGGYGAAATTGGCAATGCTAGGTTAACAGTGGGATTTAATGATCCTAAAGGCCTTTTCCAACATAAATGATTCTGAGGATCTACATACATCCTCAGGTTGTACTTAATGCCTACAAAAAGGAGAAAGCTGTGATAATTTTGGTAGATTTTTACATGAAAAAACACGTATGCTCTTTTATCAATTTTCAAATYTTGAATGTCAAAACAGCCAGCATGGTGAGAAAAGTGTCCACATAAATTAAGGTTAAGTCAATTGCATCATTCCAGAAGTTTAATTTCCACATATTTTTCTCTCTATACATATAAAATTTCATTATAATGATTGCCAAGTAAGACTAAAATTGTTGAAATAAGCTGGAAGTTCAGCAGAGACTTCAAGAGGCTTTTGACTGTGCCCTGTATATTCTTACTATTATTGCTGAAAAGGAAAGTGCTTTGAAGATAAATTTGGAAACTGTATKTATTATTTTATAGGAAAATATCAGAAATTACAAAATGTCTCTTCCAAAATGTAATCAAAATCTGAGTCTCTTCTGAGGTTTGATAAAGTTCAYCCACATGAAAGTAGTTTTATTCAAMTGAAAAGTACTCAGAAGCATCAGTAACCAGGCCAAGGATCTAAAATCCATGGAATCTAGACATAGACCAAAACAGGACAGACAGCTACATTAAAAATTTCAGGCTGAAATCAGATAAAATATCTTTTCTTTGAATTTTAATCTGTGAATGTCATAAAGTAAAAAAGTTAGAAACTTTTCCTAAAAGCATGTACTATTTGGCAATCTAGCTTCTCTTTTACCTTTGTCTGYAAAAATAGTGCCATCTGAAGTAACAATTAAGACCAACCCAAACCTGATGTGGAAAATTATATGATTATCTTTTATGAAAATCACAGATTGTAGATTTACTCAACTGAATGCATCTGCCCATAAAGTTTGCCCTAATCATAKTTTTGCAACTGATTTAATTAATTAATTATTCAAGATCATTCTTAAAAAAAATCGTTCCATTATTTACAAATTCTATAATGAATCAATAAAATTCATGCATACAACTGACCATTTTATTTTAAAGTCATGTTTTCAAGAATCAAGATCTTAAGGCATGAGCACTGATATCCCTGATAAGGCTGTACATACTGGTTATTACCAAATCAAAGTTCAGATGTCTTTGTAAGATCTCTATAGTCAGCAAAGAGAAATACTCATATCTACAGGCAACTTATTTGWTCTGACTCAAACAACTGATTTTAAGTTGCATGAACTTCAGCTTGAAAACAAGTTACTCCACTGATGAAAARGAGAATTTAGGCAGCCTGCTTAGGAGCTCAAGTTACTGCAGACGATTGTGCACTTGCATATTAAATGACTCCTGTGCTTTTAGAACACCATAATGCTTCATTGTAAAGCTTAAATTAAAATGCTGTTAGGGACATTTTTCAAAAGAATTTTACAGGKTTTTTTTTCCTTATTAAAAATAATAATTAAAAACATGTTAGAAGAAAGCATTCACTTTATAGGACTTCTTCAATTCATCTCTTCTAATGAGAAATTGGAATAAAATTCTTATTGTAGTGGTTGCAAAACTAAATTTTGTCAGTTTAWTCAAACCATTTTGCCCTAAATGCTTCAATTTATATTTGTCTGATGATACTTCATGGGAAACACAGACAATGCTGAAACCCCCCCCTCCCCCCAAAAAAACCCCAACAAACAACAAACCAAACAAAAAAACCCATTAATATTTTAAAATTTCAGAAAACAAAAGTCAAAGTTTGAGAATACTTTTTAACATAGTAATTGCAACTTGAAATATTCTTCATTTTTAGTTGCAGAAGATCTGAACTGGACCCCATATAGGTTAGTGATGCACTATTCCTAGATTGGAAATCATTGAATATTTTAATAAGTATAAAAATAATTTTCAAAACATGGTTCCTTTGCAATATACCTTCGCTTTCATCGGATATCAACATACCTCTGCTTCACAGAATTGTATTCACTGAGAATTTTATAAACTGAATTCATATTCTCAATAAAAATGAGGCAACTGTTAATACGGTACCAAACGATGCAGATTTGATTGTGTGAGCATTTCCCACATTTGYAGTAGTAAAAAAAGAGAGGTGTTAATACCATATATTGTGATCCAGGAGGAGCCATTTGATATGGAACATCATTCTTTGAATCAGATACTATACATGCTGCTTCTTGATATGTCATGTAAAACCAAAATTGTACAATATTCAGATTAAAATAATTGGCTGAGACCTGACAGCCCTTGAAATATCTAAGGAGGTAGATACCTCATCTCCCAAAGTTATTATGCTTGGATTATTTTTTCAGCTTTAATACATTCTTTTCATATGGAAAGCAGGATAATTTTATTCTGCTTTAAGACAGCTGCTTTCTGAGTTATTTCAAGACATTCATTAGCAGCTCTTTGTATTTTGTATTGTGTGATTTTAAATTAAATAATAATAATTTCAAATCCTTAAAAGCCGAGGAATAGAATTAAATTATTACCTTCTTGTTTGCTTTCTTAGCTGATGAGCTGTCAAAAGTATTTGAGTAATAAAAATTCACAGCAGGCACGGTTATTTATGGTAATTATATTAAAAAACTACCATACTTACYGCAAATACTGGGGCTTTCATCTGAGTTATCTTCACAGTCATTTACAAAATCACACAGATTATTCTTCGGGATGCAGTACTTGTTGGCACACATGAATTCCTCTGATGTGCAAGGTTTGTCTGAGATAAGCAGAGGGGAACAATCTTCAAAGGTAATATCATCCACTGCCACATCTCCCATGTAACTGACACCACGTTTTGCCCTGAAAATAACCTAATAAAAATTACAGAGCTGTTACAGTAAGCCACTGATAAGATAGAGAAAAGCTTATACGCTCAACGTGAAAAGAACAGAGACTGATGGTCCTCACAAATCTTTTAATATGAAGTGGCCAGTTCTCCCTGTCAAAGCATAATTCTGCAAAATCTTGTATTACAGTTGGTACAGATCTGTCACTATAATTATTGAAGGACCACCTTCTAACATTACTAAGCATACAAAAGGAAATAAATCATGGCACTCGAAGAGATACTAGTCCTCACTCAGCCTGACCAAATAGCAAGGGTTCTTCCTATTTCTGCAAAGTAAGTCTGMAAAAGACTAGTCTGTCATTCATCATTTATTCCCATGAATGTAAAAAGAATATTTAAATTTCATTAAATTTCCAAGACAGAAGTATCAGGAAATGTAAATCTTTTAAAAATATGTTACTGATGATCCTTGGGGATTTTTGGTTTTTTTCTATAAGTCTACAACTAAGCAAGTATCTCAGAGTTTTGAGAATCTGCTCCAATGTCAAAGCAAACATCATTCTCAATTATTTTTTTCAGAACTCAGATGTTTTTACTTACTGTGCACTAAGGAGAAAGAAGTAGAATATTTTAAGCAGAGTTGGATTCAAGGATAGATGGGATTCTCAGTCTTAAAAATGGATATCAGTCTGAGATTAAAGAGGAATGAGAAATCTCCAAAAAACATGAGTCCAGCTCAGATAATGAATCAGACAGCCAAGAAGATGATTTCTTCTGTGAGGGAGGAGAGGTACATGCATGGTGTAAAAAGGGAAATGAGAAGGTGAAGAATACTTAACATAGAAGTAGTAAAGCCAGCTCTCTAGGAAGCACATCACATAGGAAGACACACCTGAAAATTTGAACGAACTCCTAAGAACACTTCTGCTCTGTTCCACTGAGGACCTTGGCTGCCACTCTGAGTCCACAGTTTAGAAGCCTTGTTACTGCTTTTATAGAGTACCTAAAAAAGAAAATAATTGCAGGTCACAAAAAAATATGTTTCCRTTACCAAGTCACTTAAGAGTTTTAAAATCATATACAAGAGTACAATATTATCTTGTACATCTAACATCTATTCCACCATTAAAATTCACAGTCACAGAATATCTGTAATTGGAAGGGGCCATCAAATCCAAATCCCTACTCCTTGCAGGACTACCTAAAGCTGAATCATACAACTGAGACTGCTGAGGTGCCTCTGGCACTCTGTCAGGTTTGGTGCTGTGCCTGCTGCCCTGGGARCCCGTGCAGTGCCCAGCCATCCCCTCTGGGGAAGAGCCTTTTCCKAATGTCCAGCCTSACGCACATGGAAATGTCAGTATAAATGTTAAGAAAAAAATGTTTTAGGATTTTCTGATCTCCTCACAAACATACCCAGCCTACAGCCTTAACTGGACTAACATAATCTCATTAATTTATCCAGAGTGGCTGGYGGTGAATGAAAACTGTTCATTAGTGGGTTGTGATTCAGTTGTACAACATGAGGGTTAACAAGATTTACTGGAAAATATATTTGTCTATGCAAACATTTAACTGCTCTTCCAGGATGGATTTTCTTGTCCTGATTCTTACAAAATATTTTGTTTCTTCTACAGATAATTTTTTTACTTTTTTGATAAAGACAAAATTTCATCTGTCTGAGCAATGAAAGACTTCTAAAAGGCCATACTCTTGTAAACAGCAAATTGGCAAATGATGATGATGCACTTCTACATGAGCAGAGAGTCCTAAATATTCTGTGGTCCGATCTCTTGGGCATCCAAATTCAACTGAGCTGACAATAACAAGATGGTGTTTGATGATGTGTGTCAAGCTGTGTCTCCAGCCAGTACTAGCAGAGCTAAACATCCATTCACCAGTTTCCTGAACTACTTCTGCTTTCAAGGATTTACTGCTACTCTGCGTAATCTTAGAGCAGGCCAGGCGTTTTTCATCCTAAAGAAAAAACCTTTTTTTTTTTGTTCTAAATTTATGCAGTCCCATGAGTGTATATGATACTGCATAACAGGTAAGTTCTGCCAAGCAAACAGAAAATCCTCACACTAAAGAGCTTTCATTTTAGGGGTAAAAAAAAAAAGAAAAAAGGAATAGATAATGTATTAAATTGGATAGAAAAAAACAAGTGACTTCTGACTTTATAGACAGGAAGATCTAGCATAGAAGACTGAATTTTAAGTGAAAAKAAATAAATTAGTGAGGAAGTAATTACAGGTATTATTTGAAAGAATAAAGAGTGCTGAATAAGAAAATACCCTTTTTTACTCTCAAATACAAACAATATATTTATATGAAGGTAGATATTTGTGTGACTATGGACCCACATGTTTTTGCRCACTGTAAATTACCTACTCTATTATATATCCAATTCCTTTATCGTAAATTCATGTTTTCTATCATATCATGACAAAGGTGAAAACTTTAGAGTAAAATATGGCCATTAATTTGTGTGCTATTAAAACCCAAGGCTCCCCTGTACCTTAATGCAATTTGGACCCCTATGTGTTTCAATTACATTGCAAAAAAGCACATCTAATACTTTGGTAGAATTACCCATGCCAAGTCAAAGTACAGAAACTAAATAAAAAAGGTTCCAACAAATAATCAAACTGAGGTTGCTCAGGAAAGTGACAGCAAATCAATGTTTAAGAAAGTAATAGAAACAGAGGAAGGTAGCCATTCATGGAAACTGCAGGAAAATATCAGCAGTCCTGMATGATATTTGATGGCATGGATGGGGACCTACAAGCAAAAGTCGAAAAAAAATGTGGTAGTCTTGGGGGAAGATATGGATAAAAGTTCTTTTAAACTCAGAAAATATTCCCATTCATAAAATACTGAGAGCCTTTTAAATATAAATAATGAGAAATCACCTAAATAATTTTATATTCTGAGTTATTCTTACACCCATTATTAATTGATTAATCAAGCAATTGAAACCAGGAAATTATTAACACCGTGCAAAGGTTTCATGATTTTTCTTTGGTACATCTTAAAATGAAATAAATTGGGGATGAGGGAGCATCAGTTAAAGAATAGAGAGAATTTGTAATCGTGTTGAAACTGAGGAAAGAAAAAATCCATACTATACASATTTGCCTTTTGTGCTGGTAATACTGGGCATGGCTCCACAGAATTTGCTGTTGATGTCTACAAAACACTCTTTGGACATMATGCCAACTAACATGGGTTCTTACACTGTGAAGAAGTCTGGACCCTGGAGTATGCAAAGAAGTCCCAAAGCACATTAATTGGTTCCAAGCCTTAAAACTGAGGATGAACCCTCTTTATCCTCTGATTTCCCACTGATTCTGATTAATTAAGATTTGACCACTTGCCAAGCAGCCTAGCAAGATCTTCACCTAGTTGAGAGAAATTTAACAATATTTAAAAAAATTGTTTAGGAAAAATGCAAGAAAACATAGAACGTGCCTCCACCGAATATCTAGCAACTCACATGCATGGCATGTAGTTCAGCACATCCCAGATTACGCTTCTAATGTCAACACAAATATTTTTTTTTTTCTGAAACATCTGAATTCTGTCACTTTTTTATTATAATTTGTTATTCTGAGAACTGGGCTAGTAAGAATTTATTTGTATATTTAAATCCTCATGCACTGCCCACATTCAATATGATACTGAGTGCACAGGTGACTGGGTAACTTATCATATAAGTTTTCAATCCATTCCTTATCTTGTAGGTATTCCATAAAATTCCTGGGAAATCCCRTTATAAGCACACAGCTGTGTGGTAAAAATAATTGTTTAGAACAGTGTTGCTGTTTTATTCATTTCTCTCTGCAGTGATTTATTTGATCTAAATTTCCTTTACAGAGTGTTTTTAATTTAACTGGAATGAAGAAAAGGGTATGGGAAAGCAAATTTATTGCTTATATGCCAGAGAAATAGTTCAATGCTGCTTACACGAATATAATTAATCTCTGAAAGTGATATGTTCAGCTTTTCAAGAAATAAAATCTTTCTACAAYATTTTATGTCAAATTTTCATACAATTACTTCTTTTTTTCATGCTCCCACATTAGCCAAAGAGCTAGATGTTAAAATATCTATTGCTGCTTTTTCACTGTCAAATGGTACTGTGAGATACAAAACTTTTTCTTGTCTGGAAGTTCCAACCATGACATGTCTATAACAGTCACAATTTTTGCTTGTTGTAGAAATTTATCATTTCTCCAGTCTATTGGAGCTAATGCTTCCTTCCTATCATAACATGTTGAGAGCAGTAGAGTGCTAGGAATTGTTAATTTTTGTTTATAAGCAGCCTGGGCTTTAATGAAACTAAAAGAGAAGGCATAAATTTCCTCACAGTAATTTCATACAGAAAAGCAAAACAAAACAAAATAAAGAGCATCTCCGTACCTCCAGAGAACCTATTGTTGAACCATTCATGTGGTTCCAGAATATGATTTTGCATCTGGGCCCTGTAAGGGAGATGACTGGGGTAGCAATGTCAGCTGTGTCACCAAATTCTCCGTTTGAGCTGTCTGCAAAGAGATACCAGCCTTCTTCAGYGCCCCTGCTCAGAGAAAAAGGGTTATAATTTACTAAAACAAAACAAGGGTTATAATTTATTAAAACAAAACATTTCATCATAATTAATTTAAGATTGCAAWATTTCCTTAGATGGCATGTGCCATCTGAGTATCTGGATGCATCTTAGTGTGTAGCCAGAATCTAAAAAAAAACGTTTGCAAAAGGGCTGAAGTCAACCCACAGGATCATAYAGATGTGGGCTAGAGGGACTCTGGGTTTCCCTACTACCCTCTCTCCTCAGGAAATTTAGAGGGTTTGGTCCTGGTTTAATGTCAGGAACACCCAAGATATTGGATGAAATTCTGTCTCCTGTGCTGCTGGAAAAGGTGAGGTGTCTTCGAAGTAAGCATCAGACTCTCAGTGTACAGAGAGACCAGAAGTGCAGTTTTAGTCTTTTGGGTATTTAAGATTTAGCCCTTAAAAACCTTACTTTTCAAAAATAAAATGCAGCTGCTGACCAAAGATAAATTTCTCTTCTCTCCAACACAAGTGGTTCATGCTCAGTACTCCTCAAAAGAACCTTTCCCAAAAAGTGCTTACAAACCTGACAATGGAACCTATGTTTTTAAATAGGTGCTGGTATTAGGTTTTCCTTTCCTTTTGGTTTTCCTGGTCGGCCAGGTTCTGAGCAACCACTTTGTAAAGGGGCATCACTACAGCTGAGAGAAGACAATGACCCTGCCCAGAAAGCACTGCCAAGAGAAACACAATATGCTCAAAGATGTCATGACCATCAGCCTCTTCACAGACTGAAAATCCTGCCTAATGGGAAGAGTAAGGAATTTGCTGATACRGGGTCAGAAATAGGTCTTCAAAATCCTCAAAAATCAGAGACTGTTTTTTAGGTAGACTACTGTTTCTACTCCCCCATGTGTCACACCAGAAAAAAACCCAAAAAAACCCAAAAAACCCACCAAATCCCAACCAAYCAAACAATCAAAAAGGCAACATTTTAACGGGACAGAGCTTCATTTTGCATAGATCAGATATGTTACATTTGAGATTACTGAAAACTGCTCATAAACATAACAGCGATCAAAGTTTATCTGGGCAGAATCCTAGAGGAAAGAGGTAGGATCTGTGGAAATCAGGATCTTCTCCACAATCTTATTTTCCTTTTCATGAAAAGACAGATAAGAGAATTGCTGCTGATGCTTTTCTTTTCTCACTGAATCCTGACAACCCAGACATTTTTATAATTACTGCATGCATTTACTTCATCCTTTAGTCTAAGTATTAAAACAATCTCCAAAAAACTGCCTGTACTATAACTAGTAGTTGAAAACTTTGAAAACTCAGTTACAGATCTTTCAAGAAGTATGCATTTGTACAATTCATTTATTTTCCTCCTTTCTGCTGAAGAAAGCTGTTATTTCAAGGTAGCTATTTTAGGTTTCTTTTTTTGCTTTGGTGCTGAGTATTCTACCAGAGCCTGGCTTGGAGGTAAAGGAGGAGCCAGTTAATGTTGGCAAAAATATTGAAAAATTCAGAATTTACTCTGCTTCTGGGAACTCACGCCTTCAAATGGCCCAAGGGAGTTGGCACTGTATTCACAACAGCATTCAAAAGGATTCATAAGAAGCAGAATGGTAAAAAGCTCTGAAGAGCAACAGCACTTACTTTCCAGAGTATTCAGTATTACATCCACGCCTCTCAGTGAGATTAGTTTGAGACAGTGGCAGTGTACAATCAGCACTATGATGAAATTCAGTCATCCATCTCTTGTTGGTATGTTCTGTCACACATAGACAGGCCAAAGATCACATCTATGCCCAGGCACTGCTGTCCCATGGCACAGCCTAAGACAGGTGTCACTGCAACTTTTTTGACCTTGTTTCAGTGTTTGCTATAATATCACATTKAAAACTAGTAAACCAGAAAGTCCCCTGTAGGAAGCACTTCACAGTGGTCATTAAACACAATGGTGGTATGTGATTACAAGAAGATTAAGGTTATGTGGGCAAGTAATGGGAAATGGAGGGATCAGAAGGGAGTGGGTAAGTACATGTAGAACATCCTTGTAGACTTTCACTCCTATCATGGAAATTTTTACCCCCAGAACTACAAGACTAATGTGCTTGTGATCTATCCATATTTAAAAGKAAAACTTTTTTCTGTGAATATTAACCTGCATCATGTTTGCTCACAGAACAAAGTAAATTCTATGTCTTGAATTCTTAAGCTGCCTGTTATAGGAGCCTGTATGGATTTTCCAGGGAGGTGCATGATCTGCAGGGGGAAGAGTTTGAAGGAAAATAATGAGCAATCATTCTGTTTGCAGAGAGTTCAAATACTAGAGGGTCCATACTTTCTGTGAATGCAAAATTTTTGGCAGAGCCAATTAACATACATGCAATCATCTTTTCGGTTTGTCAAGCTTTGACTTTGAAAGTAAAGGATTTTTTTAGCTGGCCCACTATTATTTTAACCTAGTAAGAAATACGCTAGATACTCTGAAGCTTTCCATAAACATAAATTAGCAATTTCTCTTACTCTGCCAGATGAYGTTCTTGTCTTCACCCCCAACCTTTGTTTTTTAAATGATCATCTGAGAACGTAACTTTCTTCATTGTGAGAGTTAATCAACTCACTTGTCCCTTAATTCATTTCTTTCCTATTCCATAAAAAGACTCCCTTGAGTTGTTTTTTTGTTATTTTAAGTGAGACCTCAAGAAGTTGACGATAACAAGTGTAAAACAAGGTATTTTTCAACATATATAATAGGGAATAAATCTAGCTTTCAGCATAGATTTTATGTAAGTGCTGAAATTCAGCAGAACACAGGCAAGCTCCCCTGCCAGTAGCTGCAAGAGCTCAGGCCAATTTAGAAAATTAACCCATGGAAAACCTCTTAGTTGGCAGCTATACTAAGTGTCATTAAAATCTCAATATTTACCCTTTGAAAATAATTAATTTTACCTCTGTATGACAAGCACTCCCTATACAAAGACATTTGTGTGCCAGTCCAAAAATCCTAATTAATTTCAGAGGGAAATTCACAACACTTTAATGGATATAAAATTTTCAACATAAGCAACTGGCCTATATTTGCATATTTATCTTACTTAATAGCTTAATATTTCAAATATRTTTTTGATTATAGTTGGCAAAGAATGAACGTTCATAGAAGAATCTTCATACTATTTCCCCCTTCAAGGCATTCAAAAGAACACAGTGAGCTGAATATAATAATTAGGGAAAGATTAGGTGGGTTAAGAAAAGTTGAAGACCGACCAAAAAATTAGGCCCATCTTAAATCTGGCTGTGTTATCAAGTCATTTCTCATGCTGTGAGTTACACACTTCACAGTACTAATTGTCTATTGTCGCCATGTCTGAAAGGGGATCAAAACTTATTCAGATAAACTTTCTTGTACAGCAAGTTCAAGCTCTTATTTAATGAATTTTTGGACATCTCTCAGTTTTTAAAGTGTTAATTCATCTGTGTATCTTCTGCTAATTATTTGAGAATCCCTAACTAAACACTTAAATGGGCTTATAAAATACCCTTAATTCACTATTTTTCTTCAGGACTGAAAACTAAACCTGATCAGAAAACAAACAACCCCCTTTCACTAAAACATTCTGATTTCCTTCCAAATTTCAGCAATAATGAGAAAAACAAACCAAGAGAAAACATTAACTGGAGAGGAGTATTTTAGTTTCCTTAGAGTTATAAGCACACCATATTAAATTTCAAAATTCAGAAAGCAGCAGCCTCTACATACATTTCCATTTTTCCTGATTATGTATGTCCATAAACACTGTACCATATCTATACAGCAAATCAGAGCCCCACACCTATTGCACTTATTATGCATTGGAAAAATTATTCTTCRGCTGTCCAACACCATCTGTCTGGGATCTGTCAGGTGAGTGACCTGCTATTAGAACAGATGGGTTTCTGTACAGAGAAAAAACCCAAAATAGTGGTGAAGAAAACCCAGTAGGGCACTAGATGACCTTTAAAAGAAGRACTCTCTTTACCAAAGGGGAAGGATTGTGGGATATTGGACACATCAGGAAGATGTGGGCCATCAAAGCTCGAGTTGATGATTTGAATCASTCAAGACAGTGGTTTCAGTTTGCATTTTCCACTTCCTCCACATCCTTTATCAGGGCGGTGGGGCTGTGGGAGATCACTCTYCTCTCTAGCTTCTTTTCCCCCAAGCATGGGTAACCAGCAGGCAGAAGTTTTGCTAAAGTTAATGCATTTACAGGTTTATGTTGTTATAAATTAGCTATGATTTCCTAGCTAAAAACCTTTAATCAGATGATTTCTGAGGAAAAAAAAATAGCTAATAAGGTGTTGAATTCTAACTTTTAATTCCTAAAAAAACATATTTATGTGAAATTATTTGTGGTTTTTTAATCTTTTTCTTGTACTGTCAGCAGAATATTGCACTGATATTTTGATGTGTTATATATTTGGCACAAGGTGGGTGCAAACTGTGATACTTTGACCTTTCCATMATGCTGACTTAATTTTCTGTTGAYTTCTATTAATTCCTGTTTCTTAGCRTTAAAATCAGATGATGTGAAAGTTCTGGTAAAGTTTAAGAAGGTATAAAAAGAAAAATTGCTATATTTTCTCTTGCAATAGAAATATATAGCATTCAAAATTCATTATTACAATATTCCAAAGGAAACAGGCAAAGACACGAGGACAAGTTAATCTTGATGTATTCATACTGAGTCCAATGTAACCTCAATATTAAGTGTAAAAGAGGGAAGCCACAAACAAATTGTCTTTTACTTGAAATTTGCCTGTAAGGTGGGAAACTGCTGAAAGGTGGATAGAAAAACCTAGAAATATTAAAAAATATTACAGAAAGTGTTATAGAAATATATATATAACAAGCGTTCATTAAAAAAAAAAAGCAAAAAGAAAAACAACAAACAAACAAGGCCTAACATTTCCCTCAACATTATATCTGTCTGGAGAAATTCCAAAAATTCTACAAGGATTCAGAAGTGAAAGACAACTTAATATTCAAACTCTCACTCAAGAAAAATATTATCACCTCCTTTATGGGCTGGGTAACAGCTTCTCAGTGCACTGCCCATTTTGCTGGTTAGTTCAGCCRGAAGGCCACAGGTGATATAGGAAGGAGAGGATACTCCTGATGGACAGTGCCAAGGTTTTAATTYAGGTCTATAGTGACCATGAATCTGAAAGAAATCTGGTGGGGCACATATCTTCAGGAAGTATGAGAAGATTTATGATGAGAAAGAAGGTGAATGAAAACAAAAAACCTTGTTTCCTCCATGTCTGTACTTGTTAGACATTCAGTATCTGGACCAGAAATTCTTTGACTACTTATCTTTCTGCAGATAATACAGGATGGGCTATTATAAATCATAACACGTGAACAAAATTTTCACAGGCCTCTTCTTGCAGTTTGACATACATTCATAGGCTTCAAAAAATTTCTTCCCTGAATAAAGATTATTGCAGCTGTGARGATATTGTTTCAGAAAAAAGAATCTATATTCAAAATTAAATGTTAAATGATAATAATTAAATGTTTCATTTCCAATATTCCAATATTCTTAAAGGAAGATGAGAACTCCAACAATTGAATTAATTCTACATGTCAGAGAAAGATTATTTTTGCCRAACACTTCCAGCCACTTAAATTCTAATAGGTCCTAAATAGTAACTGAAATCTGTATCTAACAACTAGGAAAAAAAAAAAAAATAAAAGAGAGAGAATGGAAGGGTTTTCCTTGAATTTATTTAAGCATTTCTGTACAGATTTTTAAAAAATTAAAAGAGACTTGAGATCAAACAGTTGTTAGGAATGCAGATTTTCATTTGCTTTCTTAAGAAAAAAAAGAGTAAGTTCTCTTATTATTATTTGAAACCTTTTTTTTCCTAGTAACCTCCCACATCCATTATATTTAATATTAGGGCTTAAGAAGTTCAGAAACAAAACTGGAATATGATTGTCATGCCATAATAAAACAGACATAAATTTTTTGGAAGACAGCTTTCTGAAAGGATATCATAGAGCTATTTCCTATTGCAGAAGGCAACCTCTACTTGTGTTCTCAGCTGTCTGTGAAATGCTGGATGCCAACTGATCAAGTTCTTTGCATAGTACTAGAGAAAAAAAAAATCTATCTTGAGCATCTAAACTTTGTCACMTGAATACAGGATTGAGGTTCAACGGTTAATTTGAACTGAATAGAACCAAAAGTGCTTAACACACTAAAACATAAGTCATACTGAGACCTGCAACTGGACACTGACRTCAGAAAGTTGCTCAAAAGAAAATCACCAGAAATGTGAGAAGGAATCTTGCACTAAATAAAACAGTAGTATATTTCTTATTGGATCCTAAAAATCAAAATTCCAAAAGKAAATTTCTATCTGTGACCATGTTCAAGTGCATCACATAAAACTTTGATGYTTTGTTTTAGAATTCCAGAAAGAAAATGCACTGGCAAAGTTTTACCCACACAAATGATTAGATGTATCACTGATTAATTTATTTTCATTATGAGATTAATCCCATGCTCTCGCACCCTTACATAAGAGGTAAAAAAGACTTTGGGCATATTCTCTTTCTTTGTACAAAATTAAGTTTGATTATTGCTTGCAACGAAATAATTTGACAYCATCCTGCAAATAATTACTGGTCATTAGCTTATTCTTAAAAGTAGTTGGTATTATTTAAGTTGGACACACCAGGAAAARCAACCCAACAATTAACTAACAAAAAAATCCAAGCGAAAAAAACCGCATACAAAATATTTCATTTTTTCCCCCCTCTTTKGAAGTTCTTAGCCTCTCAAATTTAAAACATTTTTTGACTGAAAAAATTTCTGGGCTTAAGTATATTACTTAAAACCTCTAATTTTGCCAAAATTTACTGTCCTGAATCCTGACAGTKATTGTCTGAAAAGATGACACAAAAGAAAGACAGATGTAATAAAAATATGTTTATCAGGGAAATTATTTACACAGCAATAATTATCATGTCAGCTTAGTTTCATTTCCGCATCCATTTTTGTTTTGATTTATTAGATTTGATGCATGAATTGTCATATCAATTAAGTGACTACAAAGTTTTCAATTAACAGTTGTACCCAAATATCATTAATAATGTCAAAGAATTTGCTACATCACTAACCAGATTCTTCAAAAAGGAAACGAACTAATACACTTATCCATTTGGTGGTGTCAATTTAATACACTTGTTTAAGCCTACACAAACTGATACTTTTATTGTTGTAGCTTTTAGAAACCCAACTGCAATAGAGAATTCCATTTGCTAAGTATAAAAACATGTCACAGGAGCTCTACATTTGTGTTTGAATATTGGTCTTTTCAGTGCACAATGCCAGTGTCACCTTGCCTTTGCACAATACATGACAGATTTTTTCTAGCTCAATCCAGGCTCCAATGGCAGAGTCCCATAGTGGCTCCTATTCCTCCAGCCTTTGGTTTCTATATACACATACAAGCTGTTCTTTCTATTTGAAAAGTAATTACTTTCACTTAATTAATGTAATTACAGCTTCAAAGACTCACACCTTCACCTCACATTTCACCAGCCTACATGCAGCTAGCCCAAGTATTTATTCTGGGGAAGCAGATGGTTTGACTCCAAATATTCACAGGGATTTTTCCTGAAAGAATTCATTGTAAGATGCACTGCCAACTACTCTTGCATCAGGATGAATCCAAACAATTCTATACATAGTCCTGCATATTTTATTTTATTTTAATTTGCAAACATACAAGATTAAAGTGACACAGCTTGCCTCATCTAGCTAGTGGAAATTTGGGGGAAATGGATGAGAAAATAAAACTAAATGTTGCAGGGTTTTAATTCAACAAAACTGCTGCTCTGCATCTCCTGTGGTAATTTGGAATCATCTATTTTCTGTACTTCTCTATAGGCCAATAAACAAAGGGAAGGGGGAAACCATAGAACCAAACAGCATCTCACATGAAACATCACAACAGCAATACATTATAGAGTTGCCTGAAAACTGCAACTCTAGGGATCATTTACTTTCTCTGTTCATCAGTCCTTTTCAATATACTGTTAGTTGCATTAAACCCTGAAAATATGTTGGAAACCACTAACAGAATTCCATGTATCACTGTGCCAACACAAACTTAGAGTGGAAAGGTTGTGAGAGGATTTACTAAGTACAAATACAGGGCTGGTATTGGCTAATATACAACAATTAAAGAGCAGTCAATGAAAGATTTGACAGCTAATTTATTGTGAACACTTGCTGGTTTTTATGGAATACACTTCCTTTTCACATGTAATGTAGAGACCTAGAAACAACTAGACAGCGTTTTAATTCTTTGCTATTGCTGAATGATTTTTTATGTTTGGTATTGTTCTGGGATTTTTGTAAAAATACAGTAATTTTAATGAAGTACACAGTGAAACTAATGTATTGAGCTCATTCTTTATTAGTGAACAAAATTCAGGCTGAGTAAATGAAAAATAATGTCATTTTAAACTAGTAGCAATATAGCAAAAACTTTGCACGTGTGGTCTTAATTTAAAGACCATCTTTGCACTCCATGGGCTATTGTCGCAGAAAGTAAACATACTTGTCACCAGAACCAGGAAAGTATTTTTCTGTTCAGGGTAATTACACTGGACAGAAATTTTCTTATCAATGAAGTTGGGTAACATTGAAAATTGTTTGTACTCAATACGTTTGATAGTTATCTGTAGGGATTTTTTTGTTGATAAGTTTTACTGTTACTTTTAACTGGACTACATTGGATTAATGCTTTTTTAACACACATTTTTTTATTTAATAAAAAAATAATTAAAAGACCTCACACATTTAAAACCAAATGCTCATGCAGAGAAGCTAATTTTTGCTTCTTGAGATAAATCAAAAGAGTATCTTTGCGGSAGCTAGTAAGCACCTTAAGCAATCCACCTGGAATGCAACGTTAATTTACAAATGTTCACTGAGAGAATAAAAATATTTTACRTTTTAATATGAACTTATATCATTAACCAGAAAAATGGTAAAATAAAAAGAACTGGTAAAAAAATACAACTAAACTGAAGTTAGCTCTCACTACAATAATTTTGAACTGCATTAGTTAAATATTGAATGAGTGCAGAATTTACAGGACATTTTGTGTTAACCTGTACTGCCCACCCTTGGGCAAAACTGCCAGGTTAAGAGCAATAGCTAGCAATAAAAAAATAAAATTGGCAGCAATAGCTAACAAATAACAATAGTTAGTAAGGTAGAAAAGTGAGCATACATTTTCTGTGTGAATAAAGATCATTTGAGAAGGTATTCACCTAAAACTGATAAAGAGAATGATCAAAATGAACTGAATTAAGCAGYCACAAATTGATTACAAAGCCAGCTTTGAAAAGAGAAGCCAGCTTGAGAAGAAGTGTAAAAGCAGGATGAAAATTTGTACTAGCAGGGATTGATAATGCAGTGCAAAGAGCAATGGCCAAAACCTGTTTTTGACACRCCAGAGGTGATCTTGCTGGTGCCACAACCACTGCAGAGACCAGATAGAGCCCCCTCCCACTGGATGCTGCCAACAGCCTGCTGGGCTGGCAGTTTGGGGTGCTGGAAGGAGGGTAAAGCTGAAGCAGCCAGGTCTTCCAAACTTGCTTTCCTATAAAGGGGAACATGCTTGTACTCCATATATCCTGTGGGAGGAGTGCACGTATGTCGCTGTTTCCGACACACAAAGGATGAGCAGGCACAGCAGAATTCAGGAGAAACTTCCTTCTCTCTCTTTATTCAAAATCTGACTCYATTTATATACATYTGTACAAAGGGCAAGAGATTGGCTACACAGRTCGCCAACTCTTTAACTTGGATGGTGAACATCACCATCAATCACATTTCTCCTCCCAAGGAGAAATATGTAAACATTCTAAAAACATACATTGTTTACATGAAGCTGCATGAGAATCTGCAGTACAAAGTTACAAGCACTCAAAAGCAAGAAAACCTAGGGTGACACACGTGTTTCTCTGGATGAGGAGGCACTGAGACTTTTGGGAGTTACTTATAGAAAGGCGTTCAGAAATTTTTGCCTGCTTATTAATGTGGGTTTTTTTAAATTTTGATTCATCTGTTGTATTGATCCTGCATACCTAGTTCACCAGTTGTCAGTTAATTACATGTCATTAATAAATCAGTAAACAGCTTCAATATTGTGAATAGAGCAGTTTTTCCCCTTGACTATCTATCTATCTGTGGTTAAGATCACAAATTCTAGAAGAGACTCAAGCACCTGAAAAAATATACTCACGTAGTATGGTCGGTTAACGGGCAGTGTCCTTCTTGCTCAGGATAGAGATTTGCTCCTCTTCCAAGTTGCCACATGAATGTCTTTGTGAAACGTATGGAATAATTTCCTGACATCTGTTCCAAGGCTGCTTGATGCCATCCACACAGGTTTTTATCTTCGAAGTCACAGACTTCCATAACTTTAGAAATTAACAGTGATTACTCAATTAACAGTGATTACTCATGCTTATATAAAAATTTAAAATCATTAACTCATGTTACAACCCAATAAGCAACATGGAAATAAAAGGATTCAATTTATAGGTGAATATTGACACATTACTAACATGCATAGTTTTTTCCTTACAGATAAAATATGTATTTTATATTWTCTCCTCTATTAAACAGATCCTAGCTTTGGGAATTTACCAATTCATTTGCACCTCAGTATCTACCTTCATGTGACCTTCTGACCAGCTTTCAGATAATTCTAATAATCTGTCATGTAATATACAGGGAAATTCTTGTAAAATTCCTCAGCTGAGAATCTGTGAGCTGCTGTATGGGTCTGTCTCCAGATGACATTGGCAAATCATTGTACATTGTCTACAAAGTCCATGACCATAACTCTAAAAAGAAAAAACCAAAACAGATTTCAAGCAGCCCTCACAAAACTTGAAACTTACATGGAAGTACATCTATATGGCATTGGTATCAMATTGTTGTTGTCTTACTAAATAAATATGCTGCTACCTTCCAATAAGTGTTCGCTTCCTGAGTAACAGAGCGAGCTCTCTACTSACCCTACTTAGGCTAAAGAAATCAATTTTATTTTCCACTTCTTCTGTGAGTATTTATTCTCCAGCACATGGTCAAACTTGAGTCTAGTCACTCTCCAGAACTTTGGAACAGATTATTACATTTAAGTTTAAGTGACTGCTGTGAGACTTGTGCAAAAGAAACAAGAATTTGTTTTAACCCATAAACCCATAAGAAAATGCTGCATCAAGAAATTATAGTTTAGAATTCACAGGTAGAATGTKTCTGATGATTTTTCCTTGAAGACTAGAAATGGTAGACTAAAGAGTGAGTTTTGATTTATAGCTGGTGTAGCCTCACTAAGGAAGCAAACAGCAGCCAGTGTGATCTCATGAGTTGCCCWTATGAAGATTTGTGATGTTTCCTGAGAATGATGAGTTGCATTAAAAGCTTATTCCCCTTTCTAAGATGCTTTGTAAAYATTACACTTAAAGTGCCTCTGAGAAAGATAAGACCTTCCTGTGACCATATTTCTGTTTCAGTCAGGACATTTTAAGTCCTAGTCCAGCATTGTCATTTAAGTGATAAATTCCCATCTTAGTGATGGGAGACCTCAGAGCAAATATGTAAAGGTGTATTCYCCACAGTATTTATCTTGCTTAGAAGGAAAAGATGTTTTGTAAGATAATGTAAATWTCTGAGGAGAGAAATATTGAGAGGGCTCTGCATTTATGTTTCAGGGTGAGATTTCAATGGCTGGTGTTTTTTCACACTATAGGAAACTGCCCAGTGGTACTTAAACATCACATTCATTTCTTCCAGTTATTTCCACATAAGAAATAGACATAGGGAGTGAATGATACTTTTCCTCACTGAGCCCTCACCTGAGAGAGGTGATTGAATTCCCTTCATGATGTGCAGTGAATTCAGAGTTTTCATTTTCAGTGACAATAGTTTTGTTTGCAAAGGCTGATGAGGTCACTGTCTCTAGATGTCTGTCCCCCTCATTAACTGCCTTTGGCATAGTAGTACTTTCAAGTACTGATCTTTGAGGCAAAAGGAAGTCATTACCAGCTTCTCAAATGCTACAGTGTCAACTGCTGCAACTCAGAAGCTATCAACAATTGTCTTAGATCTTTATGGGCATCATGTGTGGACCCTGTCCACTGTTTCCCTTACAGTATTCCGATAAGACTACCAGAGCATTACAGGCTGGAACTCACGTCTGGGTGGAGTAGGCTGAATTTCACAATTATTGCTGATGCTGCAACAATTTTGTATTTAAAAAAACCCCTCAACTACCAAACAAGCAAACAAGACCCATATTCATTGAAGTAAGTAAGAAGTGGATACAGYTCTCCCAGATGTCCACCCCAAACATGAAACTCCAAAGTTTTTCTCTCTTCCAGTCTGGACTAGTGAACATTTTAAGACATTTAAAATTGTCATGTCTGGTTACCAATCATTAGGGAACTGAGGACTCCTTCCCCTGACACATTTCACTAGTAACTTAAATTGAAATGTTGAATCTGAATGAGAAGGCAGAAAGTGCATTACATCACACATATTAAAGTAAAATGTTATTATTTTCCTGGGCAAAATCACATTAAAACAACATCTAAGTGCTCCTACCAAATTGCAAAGAGAAGATAGAGCTGTGTGTTTAAGGCCCACAAACTAGTAAGAACATGATTTGATCCACTCACCACAAGCTGATTCATCAGACTTATCAGAGCAATCAGGTCTAAAATCACACTTCTGGATCATCTGGATGCAGTGGCCAGAGGCTCGACAGACAAACTCCTTCTCTGTGCAGTTGTTCATGGGGAGCGTGGCAGGAGCTGAAGTTCCCAAAGTAGTTGTAGAAATAGTGGGCAAGTTTCCTTTGAAAAAGGAGCCAAAAGGATGTTGAGCACCTGGACTAAGGCATTCCAGCTTCATAATGATTTGTCCCCTTGCCACTGCCCCCTTTTTCCAGGGTATGGCTTTACTGGAATCAGCCCTGGACAGTTGAGTGACTTAAATGCTGTTCAGCAGGAACTGAATTGGAACTTTCCTGGAAAGCACTAGTTGTGTCACACCATTCATACCATCTTTGGCACTTGCGGGATTTACTYTTCTTCCCGGTCTTTCAAATTTGGATTAACCCAGTGAATAATTTCAAAAACCTAATGCTGAGACTCACACAGCAAWCACAGAAACTGACTTTCCCTGTGAACCAAGGCTAACAGATTATTCAGATGATAATGGGGTTTTTAACACGTTGATTATTACAAGCAACTGTGGAAATTACTATGTAACCTTCTTACCTTGTAAATTTATCACTGAAAAAAATTATTTTCTCATTAGAGAAATTATTCTGAGGTCATAACCTTGTTCCACCACCTCCTTTATATTTCATTCAAACTCATTACCACTTCTTTCAAATCAATTGTCTTTTTTTGTCCTTGTATTCTTTACTATGCACCTTTCTTCAAACTTCCTCTCTTTTCTTGAAAACCTTTGCTATCATTGTCCATAAAGGGAATTTAGATTATAAAACTCCTTTTTAAAATTTAATAATTTATGAAATTAGTAGTGGTAGTGCACAATGCACCTGAGCAGTACATCTGAGTTAATTAAAAAGTATATGTGAAGACTTTTTATATTAAATATGTCTGGGATAGCAAGGATTTTTATTTTTATTTTTATTTTTAAATCCCTGAAGGCTGGAGCACTACTATTGATAATAAATTACCCATTTTTATTTTGTAGGGTAGAAAGCAAGTCTATGACATTAAATAAATTATTTTCCAGTCAAATGCATGATACTCTCAAAATGTCCTATAACTCAAACAAAAGACTTAGGCGAAGGATGTTTTGAAGTAAGAATTGTATGAATTGGTAAATTTATCTACAACTCAGAAAAACAGCAAGGACCTCATAGGTCAGAATTTTTTTAATATAGATGCCACGTTCAAGCCTCTGCTCCTGATACACTGAAATGGAAGAAGAAAATTTGAATAACCATAGCCTTCACAACACCTGAAAAGAAAGGAGGATATGATACTTCCTCTATTTTGAAACAATTTTCTATACTTTATTAAATACCATTTTGTCCAGAGCAAGCATCACTGAATAGCCTTTGGTTTGGGTGTTCAGATGATGTGCTGAAGCAGCACATTCAAGATTCAAAAGATTCAACATGTTTAATGTTACTTATGAGAGACTTTACCACCAAGCTGTCAAGTCCATCCCTCCCTGTCAGTATTTGGTCACTTAAAGTGGAACAGGAACARTTGGGCAGTGCTTGACTCTAGAGTGCAGGGACAGGGGAACCCTGCTTTTTCAGCYTGATCCAACTTGTGCTAAATATGGTGGAATACGCCATAGTTGTTGTCTATTTCGCAGGCTATTCCCACAGTATCTTTGATTGTTTTTTTCTTTGTTGTTGGAATATTTTAATGGCATGGGGGTGATATTAACTAAAGGCATGAACCTGGACTGTCTCAAAAATTGCTCTCAATTTTAAAAATATACAGAACACCAAACCTGATTCCTGTCCATCATTRTACTTGAGTATTTTCATTTTATCTTTCCACACACAATGAGAGGGTTTTTCCCTTAGTTATGAACTTTGAAACTCTGACCCTCTATGCTTTCCAATTTCTTGTTTAATTTTAAAGTTTTCTTCCTAACTAATTTCAAAATATTTAAGGATTTTCTGATTAGTTATTTTAAGATTTTCTTCCCTGAATATAAGGCACAATCCWTTAACAGAGTATTTACAAATACCCTTCATATCTATAATGTTATAATAACTGCTTTACCCTGTATAAATAGGGTAAAACACTAGATAATTWTCTGCAAAAGAAATACACATTTGATAATCCTTGTAGCACTAATTGCATCTGTAAGAAATTTTTGGAGTAGCAGAACAAAATGCATCTGCACTAGGGTGTTTCAGAGTAAGTGCTAGGATACTAATATTCAGACAATGTTTTAAATTGTTTGCTGCTCTACAGCCSTGTCATGACTTTAGAGCAACTGTCACACCACATGTAACCCTGCACTGCCTGCTGCAGCTGACAGCAGCCCCCTGAAAATCTCTTCTGTGGTGGACTCCGTGCCCTGAGTCTGGTGTCCTGCTGTACATGTATTTTGGGATATATTATTTTACAATTCTATAGAGATTGCTCTACCCTTGGCAACAATGACTTTTGACAACAGGTTGATCTATCACCTGAACTATTTGTGTGCTGTCATATGAGAGCAATTGGCAAGTAAATACATTAAGAATTATTAGGGGGAGGTGGAAAGCTCTATCAAACTGAATTGGCTGAATGAAAGGTCAGTTTGTTTACACACAGCTAAATTTCTTTTGCCTTCTAGGAATCAAGATCTGAAAGAGTATGGAAGCTGCACACTTCTCACTAAGGATCTCTTTTGGACCTTACATGCACAGCAGAAACTATTTTGTGCTGATGCCTGGATATGAGGGTCTGAGAAAGAAGGGAAAGAAGTCTGGATTTCCTGAGTCACAGTTTAACCTGATTTTTACTTTTCTAGTAGCAGTATTTACAAGTGACAGCAGTGAATCAGCTCACAGCTTGGAGATGTGCATTTCAACTTACCATTGTAAAGGGTACAGCCCAGAAAGGACACATCATCAAGTCCAATGTCTCCAGTGAAACCATCTCCTACAGTACCTTCCACCAAAATCTAGGAAAACAAGAATTACAAAAGCATTTTTTCGGTGTATAGTAGACTTCCACTTCTCATTAAATATTCCTTATGRTTTGATAGAGGAGTCATTTGCTATGTTTCACACTTAAAATGAGATTAAATTTATTCTGGGGGATATAYTCTATTTAATGTCAATTTACAAAAGAGACTAATTATTATCAGCTTTCACTCGTGGTCACATAAATCATAGTGAACCCTAACAGAATGGTTGGCTTCACAAKGGTGTAAATCCACTGAAACATCACTGCGATATAAAGTGATGGCAAGACATTATCATAAATGGCATATTCTGATTACCTCCTTTGGTACTTATTATAATGACATTAATCATGCTTAAATATAGTACCAATATCGTACAAATATAGTACAAATTTCAGTATGATGAAAACAATCAGGCAGGTAAGAAAGGAGCTGTGGAACCTTTTAAAGAAAAATATTCTACTATTTCATTACAATTGTCAATGCTGTGTTTTGTCATTATTGTCTACTGTCAGGGAATAGGAGAAGTTGGTGTTTGTGAAATACTTTCTGGAAGATTAAGAAACCTCCTCTCTTCTGTCTGCTGCTGAGGGATAAATATCCAGCAGGTGATTAGTGAAAGATTTGACAAGAATATTCTTTGTTTAACTAAATAATAAATCCCTATATAGAAAAATAATAAAGCCTTCTCAAACCACACACTTTGAAAAAAGATAAATTCATATTTGCTGATCCAACAGAGTTCAAATACTGTTATTTCTTTGCCATTGTTTTAAATCCTTACTTYACATGCTACACACACATCCAGTTTCAGAAATGCTGTATAAAATTTCTAATGTATTTTTTTCAGTTYTTTCTCACTTCAGTAAAAAATTCCTACACATTAATGAAGTATAAATACTGGAAAAAATATGACAGTCCTGCTTCAGAGTACTGTTAGTTCTACTATTTTGTTGTAATTTATTTATGTGCAATTTTATTTGTAAAGAATGGTTATATTCAGCAGGAACCATTTTTCTTATGGTATACACATAGAGACTTTAAACATTACACTTGAAATTTATTACCCTGTATCATGAGGGAAAAATACTTAAAAAATTCAAGGAGTGGCCTTAACCCAGTAAAAGAATAATATCAATCTGAATATGTTAACACTGACA
The DNA here is from genome assembly GCA_003546035.1 of Mixornis gularis. NCBI lineage: Eukaryota > Metazoa > Chordata > Aves > Passeriformes > Timaliidae > Mixornis > Mixornis gularis. The sequence continues at coordinate 488,917 of QVAJ01000392.1, forward strand.
AATTTGTTTCTGGTATTTTGAAGTTGAATGTGAATAGTAGATTTATTACTGATGCTGACATCACCAGGGTAAATAAAAATGATTACATTTCATTTATGTATTATGTCCATTACACAAAATAAACGAGTATGCTAAAAGAAGACAGGTATATGTCCCCTACTAGGGATATGCTCCAGATGGGCCATTTCAGCACAAAATATATTCCATGTGAATGACAACAGTAAATTACAGCATTGCTTTTTATTGCCTTCACAGCAGTATGGGATTCTTATTTTTCCCTCAGGATACCCACAAATATTCTTTACAATATTACCCCAGGCTTTTGGGTTTTTTAGATTAAAATGGGGACAATGCTACAGTACTGGTACCAACGGCAATAAAATGGTTAGAAATGGGAGACAGGATAAACCAAAACATCTACTATTTGGAAAAGTCATGCAAAAAATTWATTATTCCAATATGACAAATCTCCTTCGTCTGTAATTTTGACTGGAAAACAAACAACAGTTTAAATATCATTTTCAATTTGTTTTCAAAATATGAATTATTATCTACTTGCAATTAATTACTTATTAATTACCTCAAATTCAGAAAAAGAGGCAGTGAGTTTGTTTAATTACAGCTATTACTAAGATAAACCCAAATACCCTTACAACTGCATTAATTTCCGTAGGATTGGATTGTGCACTTGTGGATGTCACTGCTGGATGTTCAAGAAGCTTCAGCCCCCAGATCTGTGCCCACGTCCCCAGTCCTGACAGACACATGGGCTGAGGACATCCCTATATAACATCTTCCACCAATGTTTCTTTTAGGGAAGTTGCACTCTTGCACCTTAAGCAGGAATATGTTTTTGAAAGAATTAAAAATATCCAAAATTAGAAGTGACAGGACACAGTTCGCTAGGGGAATTGAATTCAGAATAACCTTGTACTGATTATCATCATGATTGTGTTGTTTATAATCTCCCCACCCACATTAYTTTTTTTATATTTATCCATACACTTGGGGAGTCAGATACTTTGACATATAGCGTGAACTCATGAGCAAACAGAAAATGTAATGGTGGCATAGGTATAGTATACATTTAAAACTGAAAATAAGACCAATTCATGAGTTTTGAGCCTCAATACRGAGCATAGTCTCTCTGCAGCCGTGGTTAAACTTTGACCACTTAAATTAATTTGCCAGATGTAGTTCTGCAAACTTCATAAGATACTATTAAGCAGCCTTTAAGAAATTCATCTGCTGTGAAACTCATTTCGCATCACATTTATTATTTGAATGAGAAAAATAGTTCCCAATTTCATGTTTTAAAAAGCCTAAGATCCAGACTCAATGAAATCTATTAAGGTATCAAAAGATATTTGACATAAAGAAAAAAGGGGAAAACACCCAATTTCATGAAAGCAAACTGAATTAGAATGACACTCTGTATATACAAAAGGAATGATCCCTTAMGGTTTTGGATAAAATAGGCTTTTGAAGAGTGAAGTGACGTTATGACAAGTGTTAATACAGGAATTACAATGGGTAATATTGTTTTGTACAAATGCTCAATTTTTACAGTAGTGCTCATTTCTGTCACTRGCCAATTCCCACTGAAGGTTACCAAAGTAAAATCTTGATTCCTATACAAGCATAGTTTAAGATAGAATGGAATTCATTTCAAAAACTGTGGCATATTCGAAATTCTGGGAGTTTCTGAATGTCCAGGAAATAGTGATATTAGTTCTAATGTATTTAACTTGTAATTTAGATAAACAGTAACTCAGGTTTGTCACAGGAGATGTCAACAGTGTTATTTAGTGATTTTATTTCTAGTTAGAGCATGGTAATTTTGATTAGGTTTCTACGATGATTTCTGGCAAGAAATCATGTGAATTGGTTTGAACAGGAAAGAACAACCACACAAATAATTGAAAAAATCACTTTTTCATAAAAAACCTTTTGTTGTAACTTACTGAAAGCAAAGTAATACACATTTCACTGCATATCTCTGAAGCAAATTAYCCCTATGTTTTAACACTAGGGACGAATAAAAAAATTGTACAATAATGTATAATAACTTTTCATCAAAAAAGCAACAAATTCCTTRTGAGGTGATAGAACTTCTGTAATGGCTGACAAAGGACAAGCCACAGAACAAGGCTTCAAATCTTTTTTGTTAAAATATTTTCATCCAATGATCATTTCACAAGTCATGTCATAAGCCTTCACTGTAGRATGGTTTTTCCAAGAATGCATTAACATATTCCTATAATAATTTCTCAAGAAGTACATTAAAAGGGAAACTATTTTCCAAGAAAACACAAATCTTTCAGAAAAAACAAGTATTAAAAAAAGTGACAAATTTAGCTTTGATTTTCAATTTTTGAGTAGTTATTAATTCACATCAAATAAGATATTGACTGCTTTGATGAGTCCAAACGTTAATTTTTTCCTCCTTGGCTTTGTTTCTCTGCATCCTCAGCTGCCATCAAAGGAGTTGGCACTGTGGATTTGAGATTATTCTCCCARTCTCTCATCTAGATGTCCATTAGTTTCATTCTGTTTACATGGCACTGAACTTTTCCTCTGTACCTTTACCAAAGTAAAACACTTTGTCTTAGAAAAAAAATGGATGCGTGGGTTGTCACAGTCTGTTCCAGCTTTCCCTCTCTTGGGGGGGAATGGTTTAGGCAATCAGAGCTGTTACGTGCTGCATGGAACACTTGTAACCCCAAAAGCAAGCACAAGTGGAGATCTGCCATTAGCTTCTGGAAAGATTATCAACACTGGGTCACCACATCATCTTAGTTATACCCACTGAAAAGCTCAACCTCACACTGCCCTTCTTTAAAGCTCGTCAGCCCCTTTCTTTTGTGACCATCAAAAATGCTTTAGAAACTAATGTCTCAAGACTTCAAAAGTTGAAATAAAGTCCTTTCACACAGGTGTTCAAATGAATTGTTACCAGCATTCTTAAGGTTGCACACATCAAATATGAAAAATCTTGTGTCAAATATTTGATGTTTTACAGTGCTTGGTTTTACAAGATACTGAAAAACACTRGTTCTAGTTCAGTAAAGCACTTTATCACACTTCACTATAAGCTTGTGAACCCTCACGCTGATTTATGATGTTTTTCACAGCATTTCTCTGAAGTGCAGGGATGAATCACATTTCTATCCTGTTTTAGACTATTCACTGATATTGGTGGGATTAATAACTACATATTCTGGGAGTCTTTAGTTTCCTGTATTAAGGCCACAAAACTTCGTCCAAGAGAAAAGATCCTGTTGTCACTCTGTAATATTAGTACTGGAAGAATTATTGCAGMAGGAAATTTAATTAAATCTTCAACRAAGTACAGCTTTCYTGTGATCTTCCTGTTATATTTTCAAAGATGGCTTCTAGATCCAGTTAAGTCATGAGGTAAAAGTAACTAATATTTTCCTTCTCCTTGAAAAGTTATCMAAGTCTCATTTTCCTGTTTGGCAGCTGCTGATAAATAATATAGTAATACCAGTAGGAAATGTGAAACAGTACTCTTAATTTTCAGGAAAATTAAACTCCTATCTTACATGATGCCCTTTGAATTCAAATGGCCCAAGACAGTTTCTCAGGGGGCTGTGGGTTCTGAAAGATAGTGAAAAYTTTCTCTTACTTCAGGTTTTCCATATATAAAACAGAACTTGACAGTTCAGTAGTGAATACAAAGTCTATTTTTACTTTATGTGATTTCCTTTGACCAGCCTGCATGTAAATAGGGGGGAAAGAGGTAAAAAACCCTCATCCCGGCCCCCTTGTTCTCTCCCCTCTCAAGAAAAACAAATTGCAAGGAAATGACAGACATGAAATTAAGAATATCATTTTCACTCAAAAAGGCATTATTTAAGATAGGTTAGAAATTCTTATTCCTTGTCCCCTTTGTGCACATGCTGTGACTTGATGACATCATGACAAGTCTTCCACAGCATGTCAATAAAACAAGAGCATAAAGAATAAATTATTTCTATTGTTAGAGTGGGTTATCTCTTAAGTATTTGGATGACACTGAACAAAAAGATCTTTCCCAAAGATCTGCAAAAAAGGCCACAAAATTTTCTCTGAAGGTCTGTGCAACGTATTTTCCTGATTTCTCATGTGATTTCCTTGTTTCCTCAGTTTTCTATGTTCTGAAATCCATTTATTAAAAAGGGCAAAACTTGTTTAGGAATAACTCTTTAAAAGACTCACACTTCTTATTTKTCAAATACATTACACTGTACCACACACATTTTCAGTATGAGAATTCTCTGTATTTTACTCCATACTGAAAGTATTGAAGAGTCTTCACTATCAACACAAAGTTCACCACCAACCACCAAGTCTTAAGGTTATTTTTCACCTCTTCCAACAAGTGCCTTGATCCCCACTTTGTCCACTCTCTGTGTATATTTTTTCTGACCTACATAGTGGATTACTTAGGAAACTTCAGCATGAATTGCCCAAACTCGAGCCTATACAAGATCTGAATTCAGTATGAAGACGACTTTGACATAAGTCATTTTTTGTTCCTGGCCCTCTACAGCCCCTTGAGGCTGCTCATGAGGATGRGATATGGTGGAAAGCTTAGGACCTACAAGAGCAAGAATTAGAGCTGCCACACCAAAGGCATTGACACTTCAAAAGGACAGGGACTAATCCACATGATTTGGCCTGACAGAGCAATCTCTGGCACAGTTCAGTCACCCTGAAACCATCTCTGCACATCACACCTGCCAGGACACATTCTGAAAAGGCATGAGTGTTAAATATAAGTAAGACAGCAACTTTTTGGGGTTTGGGTATGTGGTTATTGTTTTTGGTTGGTTGGTTGGTTGGTTGGTTGGTTGGTAGATTTTTGGGGTTTTTTTGGGGGGGTTGTTTGTTTGTTTTTGGGGTTTTTTTTCTGTTTAAATAACTTGCAAAATAGTGTAGGTTTTGCCCTGGGTGTCGTACAAAAAGTGTGGCCGGCCAGCCAAGGGAGGAGGAGGCCAAGGAGCCAAGGATTCTGCTGCTCTGCTCCACCCTGGTGAGCCCACACCTGGAGTGCTGCATCCTGCTCTGGGCTCCCCAGCATAAGAACCGCACGGATCTGTAAGAGCAGGTCTAGAGAAGGATCAGAAAAAATGGTCAGAGCATTGGGACACCTCTCCTATGAAGACGGTATGAAAGATTTGAATTTAGAGAAAGGAAGGATCTGTGGCTCAATGTGGCAGCATTTCAATACCTAAGCTGGCTGATAAGAAAGATAGAGTGAGGCTTTTTTCTAAGAACTATACAGACAGGGGGTAATGATTTTAAATAGAAAGAGATTTAGGTTGGACATAAAGAAAGAAGTTTTTTTATRATAATGGTGACAAGCGTGGTGGTCACGTTGGATGAGAAATCGAGCAACATTTTATCTGGTGCAAGATGTCRCTTCCCGTTACAGTTCATTTGGATATTTAAAGCTCCATGTTAGCCAACTAATAAAAACTTGCTCCAGAGCCAACTACATACAAAACTGTGTAGGTCTGCCTGAAACCACAGGCTGTACAATGCCACACTGAAAACAAATTTGGAATGATTGTAAACAGACCAGAAACCAACAGCACAATGTAAATATAAAAACCACAGAGTGCCATATGCAAAGAGGTATCAGGGATGAAAGAAGCCAACACAGAGATCAGAAACAARGAAGACTAGTCAGAAAAGGAGCTACTAGGATGCAGCAAATATGTCTAAATATCCATTTATTTGAAGTAGTATTGCAGCAGTAAGGAGCAAAAAAAGCAAATGGTAACAATTAAAGGACAGTGGGGAAAAAGAAGAAGAARAAAAAAAGAGTTCCTGAATACTAATCTCGAGATTATTAGGGGAAGTACAAAGGAGAAGAGTAGGAGAAGGAAGATGAGGAATGATAAATTGAAAACTGAAACTGAAGCTGGTTTTTGAGTGGAAATCCATGCTGTCTAAATCATTGTGCGGRAATTGTTAGCAGGGAATGGATCAAAAGCAGTAACATAAAAATGATCACAAGTGGGTATTAGACATATAATAAATGTCRTAGAGAAGTCCTTGATAAGTTCAGAGCTGCTTCAACACCAGATTTTAATGAAAAATATTTATCTGAMCAAYTAAACATTAACAAACTCCTACTGGTATATCAAAACACGCTGAAATGAGGCCCTGAAGAAGGAAGGAAGTRGACAATCAAATCAAGGCAGAAGGCTAACAAAACTTGACAATAATAAAGCTGGTTTGATAAGGGCAAAAGTGACTGTAGAAAATCTGTAATCACAGGCAGAATATCAAAAAGAGTGAGCCTCCCAAGGCAGCAGCAGCTCTGTGCAGCACAGTGCCTCACAGCACGAGCACAGATGTGTGGTGGCAAGGTCGGCTGTGCTGCCAGCTCAGTGTTTGTGTCCCCACGGATGGCATCTTCCACAGCAATGCCACATCCTGGCGTGCAGGGGCTCCACCCAGACTCTCAGCAGTGTATGGCAGGTGGGAGGTCGTGGCCTCGTTATTGTGCTGCTAGCCCTTAACAGACTCTTCTTCTGATAATTTGCCAAGTTACTTATTGACTTCATTTGTTGTTTCTTGTATCCAAAACATTCCTCAGCAATGAACTGTACAACAGACCATCCTAAAATACTATTTCCATTGGCTTGGATTGTGTTACTTAATGATTTCACAGAAAACCTCTCTTGTCTCTATTCAGAAAAATCACTAATGATCTTTCTCTCTGAAGCTTCTCTGTGACACTGTTGATTAGAGGTTTCTCTGCTAAATCTCAAGTGTCTCTCTTTCTGAAAGGAGCACAGTTCACCCAGGTGTTCTAGAAAGGGTCAAACATTTGCAACTTTTTTTCCCAGTTTAATGTTCCAAAAATAAGGGTAAATACACAATTACTTTTTTTTTTTTTTCTTTCTTCCTGTGCTTTCCACACTAGGAAATAATACTTCTCCTTGGGACAATAAAGATTAATGCACTCTTCCAGAGAAGTTACAGGCAAAGAAGTTTGGTTAAGTTTGATCAGCTACATGTTCTGGAATATACCAGTATAAGTCCAGTATTTCAACCTGATGCTTATCAATTAATGATTGGAGAAGACTGAAATTTTCACACAAGTAAGTCTACAAAATTATGATGTTACAAACCCTACTAAAATCTTCTCTTTGAGGGGCTGTGAAATGGGACAAAAGATCTAAAATTTGTAATTTCCACAGTTCTGATACTTTTTAATGTAAGAAATGAAATTTTAAATTTTCTTACTTAAAGGATATTATAGCTAACAAAGAAGACTAATAAGCCATTGTCTTGTCTAAAATCAGTTAAAAGTATTTAGTTTACTATAGGTTGCCCTGTATTATTCATGTATGAAATATAGTTATCACCCCTAGAAATGCATGAAAGAAAACCATTACATTCTGAAACCACACATATTGCCACAGTGGACTCTTTTTGTTTGAAACAGAACCCCAAACCACTATAAAAATAGTTTTTTAAACAGAATTACACCAAAATTTCCATTTAGCACTACAGTTCTGAGTCTTTCACTGCAGAAATGGCTGGTGGGATAAGGGCGTTTATCAATCCTCTCTTTTCTCAGAAAAGTAATTGCAAGAAACAGCATGGATTGCAGAAATAAATGAGTGATTTTTGTGATGCCGTATCGCTTATTACATAGCAGATTATCAGAATCCCCAAAGAACAACTGCTATCTCATCTCACTGAGGAGTGAAAGGGAAGAGTAGAGGGTGAAAAAGTAGAGCAGCCCATGTGATTGTAATCTCATCCACTTAGTACCTTATGCACAGTTTTTAGCCCTTCCTACCTCTCTTGACAAGATGAATGACAAGAGCCTGGATGTAAAAGATGCTCACTACACATGAGTTTGACACCAAACAGATACGTCAGTCATACCAAAAACCATAATACAAGTACCTGTATATTAAAAAAAACAACAAAAAAACACACACAAAAAACCCCAACAAACAAACAAACAAAAAAAACCACCCAGGCACAACAGATAAAACTAATAGTTGGAGAACGAATGTTCTTTTACACTTGTGTTCATAGAACATCGTGTTATTTTATATTCACAGCATTCTAATTTTCAATCAATATTCCATTACTTTCTAACCTAATACTTAATTTATAAAAAGATCAAATTATTATATGGATTTTTTGTTTACTTTTCGTAAGCACTTGTAAAATAGAAAAATATCAAATGCATTTTATATCTACTTAATTGCAATGTTATTTTGCATTATTTATTTTCTTCTGAGCTTGGTCCTTATTTTTCACACTTAAATGGAAAAACTATTATATTTGAAGGGACAACTAAGGTTTTATATATGAAACTCAGAATACTAAAATTTTTAGTAATGATATCAAATATAGCATTAATAGTTAACCTTGGACTTGAACACTGTTCTTGCATTTTTAAGTTTCATAAGAGCCAATGAAGAAAATGCAAAACTGATCTTTATAAAATCATCACAAAATGATGATAGACTCCCTTATGATTCTACTACTTACATTTTTCAGTACCAATGATCTCTAATCATCTTTGTTTACAGAGATAAATGTAAAATCTGCATGAGCAAAAAGGGCATAACTGTATTGGGGTAAAGGTAATTAWTATTTTTTTAAATAATATAGTAAAGTTGCCCTATGTCTCTTAAGACAGACRTGATAGATATGTGATTTATATCATGTCAAAAAGAATACAGTGCTCAAAAGGATTGAGATACAGAATTTTGCCATTTTTCACATATCATCATTTYCTTTTCTGTATCATCAGAAATATGAATAAATAGAGCAAACTAAGACAGTAAATTTTTTTCTGAAATGTTAAAATAGAATTTTTGCACTTTCTTCTGAGCAGAAACTATTTCACATATGATTATTTCAAGGAAGATAAAAGCAAATATTRTTCATCAACAATATGAGTAGGTTACCATGGACAGAATCTTGTTTTACTACTTTTTCAAATGTTTGTCTAAAGAAAAGACATGTAAGTAAACTTCTCAGTATGAAAACAAATTCAGAACAAGTAAAGAGACAAGGACACATGACAGTGGGGCTTCTTCATGTTGAAACAAGTATCCCATATAATTAAAAGGAATAATTTATAAGGAATTTCTTTTTAACTTGAATTTTTCCAATTAAAAAATTGTATAATTTCTTGCAGATAATGGACTTTGCAGAGGAAGAGAAATTCTAGATCAATAAAGCTGCAAAAGTTTTACATGCATGTGTATTTGGGACTATTTTTAGTACTTGTCAGTAGCAGCTTTTGACAGAAGTCTCAGAAAACTCCTTTCCTTTTGTTTCAACAGTTTAGCTTTTAATTTGCCTTTTCCTCCTCCAGCTACTCCCATTGTTCTCACTGATGTCACATTTAACATTCTGGTGTAAAGCATCTGATGGAACAGCAGCAAATGTCACCATGGTTTAATGGCAGCTAGAACAAAGCTTTCTTGACAAAATTAGGGTTCTGAGGTTTATTGGGAGCAGGTGTGAGCCAAGGGAGTCTGCTGTTGCCTTTGGGTTTCTGCCAGAGCATTCAATTAAAGGCCCCTGAGTTTCATATCTATAGAGTTCAAAACTTTCAAAAGGGAATCTGACTTTCAAGAGGTTCTCAAATGTCTTTCAGYGCTGCTTTGAATTTTTGGCTAACTCCTTCTTTTCCTAGGAGTTGGTGGATAGGCACAATTGTATATATGCTCTCACAGCTAGCTTCCCATGCTTAGCAAATAAACTGAAAAAGTGAATTTGAGGGATTTATTATTTATAGTGATTATTTCTCTGACTGGGGCCAACAAATGACCTACTTACAAAAGGAGGGAAGAGGAAGAGGTGACATCTCAGATGCGTGATTGTCTCACACATTTAGAAGAGAAAAAGCAAAATGGAGGTCTGACTGACAAAAGCTTAGACTATCTTTGGTCCTAGAATCTGACATTTTCTATTCCCTATGAATCTCTGAAAATCCTGTAAGAKCTGACTAGATGCTCTGGTTAGGGATGGAGAAGATTATGAAGCCAAGACTTGTATTTTGACCAGAAAATCATTTAAAGGTTCTATCTTATTTTTAGATTTTCATGAAAAAAAATTAATTCTCAAGTGGATCTAAACATTTCATTTGAAGCATTGAAGTGACCTACAAGACTACACATGTGGTGTGAAAGCAGYRAAACCCTAACTTTATGGCGTGTGGGGAACACARTGCAGTGAATATAGAAGCTACAGCTTTAATACTGTTGCACAGCCTGTAGACCCCCTGAAACTAACTGAGAGGCTGCTCTGGTACACATCTCAGAAGAAATACTTCAAATATCGTGTATTTAGGCACTCTACACTTAAAAGACAGTTTGGAAAGAGAAAGAAAGATTGGAAAGAGATCAGCACTTGGCAACTTAGAGAATACAACTTGCTCTCTTCAAAACTTCTGATTTCTGAAGTATTGTAGGTTKTGACACAGCAAACTCCATTATAAGATACACAATACACAATAACAAACACCAGATTTTTATCTCTTTCTTCAGAACAATCAAACTTATACCTCATGCCCCTCAAAAATGACAATGAGAAATAAAACTAGATCAAAATAATTAATATAAGATCTTTGAAATTCCCTGCACAGAACTGTGCAGGTAAAACAGAAAACCCTACAACATTAACAGATGAATAAACACTTCAGTTACTGAATAGACTTTCCTAACTCTCAGGAGATCAAATATGACACACGTAGGTTTATATCTCGTTAGATAGAAGGGAAGGGAAGGGAAGGGAAGGGAAGGGAAGGGAAGGGAAGGGAAGGGAAGGGAAGGGAAGGGAAGGGAAGGGAAGGGAAGGGAAGGGAAGGGGGCTTTGATAGCATTATGTTTATATGCCTTTATATTTCTACAAAAGATCTTGACAGAAAAGAAACACTCTCCTTCCATGTGCCTCTTTGCATCCACAGTAATATTGATGAATTTCCTCCAAAGAGGAATTTCTCTCTACTTAAAAAATTTTGTTTTGGGAAATAATAATGAACGCTCTAAAGAAAACAATGCATTATATCAGATTTAATAGGAAGGTGGAAGACTTTTTTTTATAATACGGTGTTCGGGAGAAGAGGGTGATAATTTTAGGACCCGTTGATAATCAGGTGAACCAATGTCTCTTCTAACAACCCTGCAGAATATCCCTACTGGAATAAACAGACCACATGTAATCAAAGATAAATAATATATACAATATTTAARATATGAGAAAATTGGTCAAGATTTATAGCTGTAACTTACTTTAATCATATCTTTCTCCAAGCAATTTTTGACTCTTAGTCTAACCTGGCAGCCAAATATTTTGTATTGATAACTTTTCTGGCATTATATAATTTAAAAATTAATCTGTAACTCTTTAAAAGTAAAGCAAAGCAGAGGATATTCTTTTGAACAGTCTTTACATTAATGAATCAAACTATTTTGTAGTAGATTTGGATAAGGTTTTTTCACCAAATCCTTGAAAAACAAAAACAGTATGTACTTTAAATAACACATATTCGAAGTCTTAAAATTAAGTGGCTTMTGGGGAAAATTTAATGTAACCACAAGAACAAAAATAGTTTACATATTTCCTAAAAAACCCTACAAACATATTTTGAAGCAAAATTGATCAGACARTTACAAATAGCTTTGGGATTGTCATCTATATATTCTCAGTGTTTTATGATGCAGCAAACAAACATTTCACAACTTAAAAGGATCATACCTGAAATGGCTTAGAAYTTCTGATGAAGAGTGTCTGTCTGATCCATCTGTTCTCTTGATTTCCAAACTTGTACCACAGCAGCCATCCCTTAGTATTACTCACAGTTCTTTGGAAGACTGACAGCCTATAAACTTCTTTCCCAAACATATGATAATGAAAACGGAAAACACAGGTTCCACTTTCAGAAGGGTTGAAGAGAGGACTGAGCAAAACAGCTTTATCTCGGAACCGGCGTGGCTCAGAGGATTCCAGGTACAGGTAGTGTCCTCTGGCTGTGCCCGTCRTGTGGTCCTTCAACGGGCCAGTGTTAACTGTGGGGGTTGGACCCCGTATTCTGATCCAGTCAAAGTCATCCTGTACATCCTGCTCCCAATTGCACAGCCCATTTTCAAAGKTGCACTGTAAGTCAGGGTCTGAAATGTAGAGACAACAGGCTGTCAAAAATAAAAAAAAACAATCTCGAAAGGGCATAGTGTTGCCGTGCATTTCCACACCCCAGCAAATGATTCTATTTACGGAAAAATGTTTTGGTTTACCTTTGAACATGTGAGGAAGTCAAACTAGAATTTTCCATAGCCTTCTCATTGTAATTGGCCCAGAGCCAGCACAGGAGCACTGGTTGGGCTYTAGAAATGTTTCTCAAGGTCTGTAGYTGCTTCTATTGGCAGCGGGCCAAGTTGTCCCTCCTAAAACATTAAGTATTTATGAAGGTGCACAAAGGAGCTCAAGTGCTTTTTTTAAGGCATCTTAGCAAGGTGTCAGAGKCTTCTYTGAYRCCTGTGCTCAGCTTTTGTTTCTGTATCATTTGTTATTTTGTTTTTATTAAAACCTTTGCTTCACAAAACACACTTGAAGAGCCATCTTGCAAAGTTATTCTAAGCCATTTCTCTGCAAGGGCTGGCCCCTCAGAGGTGACAGAGGTGATGGACCTTCTTGGGGTCTATCACATCTGACCCCACACAAGATTCCATCAGCATAGTGCTTGAATATATTTTCTATCCTTGCAAATATTTATTTCTAATATACATCTGTCAAATTGTACTTTATTTATTGAATAAAGGGAACTGTGAATAAAATTATCCGTGTTATTAATTTTATGTATTATTAAAATTAAAGACTATAAWGTTCTTTAACTGAAAGTGAGCAAGTCAAAGGAGCTAAAATTGAGGTTAATTGAATGAAATAAACCACACTATACTGTCTTGTAGGTATGTGTGATAAATGATATAATGTATTTTGCTTGGGAGGTGTAGTCCCAAAAACATGTTGGGGGTTCAGATCTTTATTATCCTTAATAATATTAACATGATAATTCTATYGAGGCTTAATCAAAGAGTTTATAACACAACTGTGTTTTTTAATTTGGCACCAAGGCGAAATGTATTGATTACTTCAAATATAAAACAATAAAATATGTCAGAGGTGGTGAACTTGCATTCCAAATTTGTATCTGCTTTWCATAAGTAGTAACTGACATTACGGCATTATTTTTAAAATTAAGCTATTGCATTTAGTGGTGTTTAAAACTGCAACTCAAATCTTATTGTAGACCTCAAAATGGRTTATAAAGAAGCTAGGCATTCCACAAGTAGAAAAACTAAGATAAGCTGGAAAGCCTTCACTTTCTTTTAAATTTACAGCAGTTTTAAGTTGATATTCAGCAATTATTACTGAAGACTGATATTACCTCAAGCATGTAAGGTGCCCCCCGTTTCTCAAACTGATTGTGATTTGCATAATTTAGTTACCTCAGGAAGTGATAAAGCAAATGCTAGTTAATTTTATTTTATATTAATGTTCTTGAGTTCTTAAAATTGATGAATTCATGCTTCATGGGAAAAATCATCAACAGCACCCTTCAGCACTCAAGGTGAATGTCAAAAATGTGAATGACTCATAGGTTTCCTCAGTACTTTCAAGTCCTTCCTTTGAAGGGGACAAATAWGTTCAGCATGACTCCTATCTTTAGTAGAGATATTTTAACTTTTTTTTATAGGAAGAGTATAGGTCTTAAGCAGAGGTAGGACATACCCTCCTCTCAGTCCATCAGTACATCTTACGCTGTACATCTGTCAGTAAAATTAAAGATAGCACATTGACCCAAAACAACCGTCGGACTTTAAATCCTCTCTTTCAAAATAAACTTGTGATGAACGTTCATGTTTTACACAAGATAAAGAAATATAGTTGCTTTGGATAAAGGAGATAGAATTCAATTTACCCCCAGTTTAACTCATCATATGCATTTAAGTTTAAATTATGGTTCTGTTTTATCTCTAACTACATGGAGTGGAATTATTACTGGCTGTAGCAATTCTGCGCKCTCTCAGTCCAGGGGTGAATTGGCAAGTCAGTTTTTGTGTGATGTAAGTAAGCAATAGTGGAGAGTACTTACCACATCTGYCTTCATCCGATCCATCCCCACAGTCATCCACAAGATCACAGACCAATAAACTGTCAATACACGCTTTTGTGTCTCTGCACCAGAAGCGATTTGGACCTTCACAACTTRATGCTGGAGGCGGGAGAGCACAGTTTTCAAATCTAATATCATCAATTGCTGAGACGCCCTCATAAATGCCCAGACTGATTTTTTCCAGTGAGAATTGGAAAGCATGTGGAAGGCGCCCAAGCTGAATGACTGCCTTCAGCCATTGACTTCCCTCGCCGTAATACGTCCTCCAAAGGACAGTAGGCTTCTTCAGCCCATCCACAAGCAACTGCAGCTCTGCTGCCCCAACTGACTCTCCATAATTRTAATACCTAAAATGATAAAAATAAAGTGTTACGTGGGCAAATGATGAAAATTAGTTAAAATGACCGGTATCTTTCCTGTTATATCTCTGTCATATAAAGGAAGTYCACAGGGCCGGTAATTCAATTTACTTTCTGAATGATGGTAGGATAGGTGGCTATATCTGTCTAGGCCTCATCTCAATAATTGAAAATTTTAGGAAAAAAAACATTAAATTGAAACCCATAACTGAAGACACATATTTGCTTTCATATTAAGCAACAAACACTGCTCACTCAGATGCATAATGTCTTTTTATAAGTACATAATTGTGTAGTTTCCAGAAAGAAAAACAGATCACTTACTGAATGYATAAGTATGCCTTTTATCTATGTTAGTTATAGTTAACATGTTGCTTTCTACAGCATTTAAAATACTATATACTTTAGATTGGTAATTGTACAACAAAACTGGGAGCAGAAGCACATATACARCCAACAACTAGTAACGTCCATCTTCAAGTCATGAATCTTGGATAAAAAGAGAACTCCACTTCCTATGGCAGATAGATTTGACATCACTGAGACGAACTGCACATAATAATATTAAGGTCAGGCCAAACCTTTATTTAAACAGTACACCAATTTGGACTCAGTAAACAAATTATCAAAGCAATATTTTTTCTGTCTATCTTTCACAAGTTTGCACAAAGATTGAGACAAGACAATTAATGAAAATGTTTGGGTTTGATTGTTGATATTTAGTTGTGGGGTTTTCTGGTTCTGTTTTGTTCTGTGTGTATGAAAAAACTGGAAGCAAAGAACCAATTCTCACACTGGAACTTTTACTTAAAAATGATGATGTCTAATTTTAGATACTGTAGGTGACTCAAGGACCTATTAGATTTTTCAGTACTTTCCATTTCTTGGAAAAAAATCCACATTTCCAAATTTACTTAATCAAAGAATYGTTAGCAAAAGGACTGTTGTGTTTGCCCATGTATATAGACAAAATCCTTCAGTATAATTTTGCTCAGAGCCTGACAACAAAGTCATGTCATGTTTCACTTCTCCAAGTGCTTCATCTTGTATCTATGTTGTTCACAATGAAGACTATATGCTGACAGAATAAAATGAAATAAATTCTTCAGAGAAAGATGTATCTATTCCAAATTATAACCTCAATTTCAGTACAAAAGAAGAAATGTCAGATGATCTAGGAATTTTAAATGTAAATTATTTCATACCAAAAGGATAGTGTGCAATTTGATCCTGTTTGCCTGAACTTTGGGCTTCGTAGCCGAGCTATTTGTGAAATGCTGTTGCTGGTCTTCAGAATGAACATAAAATGACCTGTTAAAATAAAATGAAAAACAACTTTTCAGGCTAGAGGAATAAAGGGTTTATAAAGGTTTTGACAGCATTCATGGCCTCCACTTAAAATCTGGTTAAAAGAGCAAGTTTATCTATTCCACTTCTCTGTTTCTAGGCGTAGCTTGTCTTACCTTCAGGTTTGTTATAGGTGTGATCCCGTGGAGGAGCTTGGTTCTGAAATGCAGGTGGAAGAGCAYTGCTGGAACTTCTTACCCAGTCAAAGCCATCTGCATTTACAGTTTCAATCCAGCCACAGCTCTCTCTTTCAAAGTCACACACAGCAGCTGGAAAAAAAGGAAGAGATATTTCATTTCTATACAGAACATTACTAAAAAAGCTTTGCAGTATGAAAAGTAGATAAAATGTTTCTAATATGTCATCAATAGTCTAGAAATAAATCTAGGAACAGGGCTTGGAGAGGTAGAGTGTCTTCATACCAGACACTCTATTTGCTTAGTGACAACTGAGTAAAAGCAGCCACGGGGGAACAACCGAGCCATGACAATGTGCACTGTACTCAGTGAAACAGCTCCTTCTCTCTTGGGGTGCTCCAGCCAAAGCACTCACAGCAGGCAAGGAGGTGCTGAAAACAAACCTCACAGAGCAAGAATATTGGGCACACAAAGCAGCAACAAACCTTCTGCAGGATCTTTTTTTGTTGTTGGAGCCAGAAATTAAATCCCTTTTTTCCTAAATGCCAGCAAGTATGTTAATGATAAGAAAATCCTTCCTCTATTCATAATTGGAATAAAGTAAAATATCAGGCATTAGTGAGACACTATGATATTGGTAATCTCTGAAACACAAGCTACTGAAGTGAAAAAGATCTGAAAAGGATATTCAGCTGCATCCTTCAATTCTTCAGTTAAAAGAAAGGTGATATTTTAGAAAATGTATGTATTACAAAATAAAGGAGTAGAAGGATGTAATTTATGAATGAATGTAAATTGACATAGAATCATGGAATGGTCTGGGTTGGAAGGGACCTTAAAKATCTTTTAGTTCCAACTCCCTTGCCATAGGCAGGGACAGCTCCCCCTAGACCAGATTGCTCAGAGCCCCATGCAACCTCAACACTTGCAGGGGTGGGCTATTCACAGCTTTTCTGGGCAACCTGTTCCAGCGTCTCACCACTCCCACAGTAAAGAATTTCTTTACATCAGGTTTTTCTTGCTGGCATTTTATAAAAAACCTCCATTAAATCACAAAAATATATTTTATATTCCTGTAAATGTAACAGGCTTTAAATGGAAAACATTAAGAGAATTATTTAAAGACTTTAGGAAATTATTTATTAATCATATATATAGAAAAATTAAAGCAAATATTCAGGTATGACTGTCAGAATTCTGCCATTATTTTACAACTCTTATCACAGCCTTCAATAGTAATATTACACTATGGTCATAGTATAGTATGTAGAATATGCACATATCAGAATCATATGAAGCCCCCTGAGGAATAAGATTACATYAGTGTTTATGTATGGAAAAGACAGGAGGTTTTTTCTATTTGTTGTGTTTGATTTTGTTTGTTTTCCTCGTTAGAARCCATGTTACTCTAAGTTACACATAATTTTTTAGAAAGAATGAAACATTACTAATGAGGCATGTTAGTAATATTGATGGCTATAGCTTCTGAAAAGAGCAGGTTTTGTAAATTATTAAGCAATTAAAAGTCCACAGTTAGCTTTCAAAAAAATTCTAAAAATTTTGAAGAACAAATTATTAAGAGATCAAAGAAAATATATGTTTGCTCTACATATGGTGTATGTGGGTCAGAAATGCCAACAATAAAATGATGCAAATCAAATGTGACTTGAAAACAGAAGGAAGGAATTTTTTTGACAGAAAGTTTTGATAGAATAAAATGAAGACAAAATATATCTGAAATATTCAAGGAYCTAAGCATGAGAAAAATTACTGAAAATCCCAAGAGAATATAATGAAAAAGGAATATGGACAGCTACTTTTGATTTGTTTTTTACTCAATAGAAGAAACCATCACTAATTCCCAGGAGAACAGCAACAAAGAATATGACAGACCTTGGACACAGATGGTTACACCAAATGAGGCAAATAAACAAGATAAAACTGTTAAGTCTGAGCCCAGACTTCTTGCATCTGTAACTTGTAACACAGACAAAACAGAAAAGAAAAGATGCACTAGACCATTTAGCTTAAGCATGGATGAGTACGCTGAGATAAAATAACCCTGAAACCTTCAACTAAATCTCAAACCAACTATTTAACACTTAAGGAAAATACAAGAATAAAGCAGGCTGCTAGAGTCTGGGTGAAATGCACTTGGATCTCRATGCTTGGTGAAATTTCAATTATCTAATTGTCTTGTCCCATAACTTCTTTGACTGGCACTTCCAATTCAGACAGWTTATTCAGAAAAAAAGTCTCTTGCTTGGGTGCTTTTGTACTTTCTCTCACAGTGAGCTCACACAATMTAATCTGCCTTCTCTCCTAAAACTTTTGTTTTTGCTTTGTCCTGTTTCTTTTTCTTTTTCTCACAGGCTGTCTTAATACTCTAACCATCACATGAGCCTATGCACTCTCCCAGGCTGTCTTTGCCTCATGTGCTGATGAATATATTGCTAGTGCTTCTTAAGCTTGTTTTGTCATCCTTACTGTGTTTTTTATATTTTATCTACCAAAATCTGTCATTTTTTCTGTATTTTTAATGTAGAAAATAGTTCAACCATTTGTTTGATGCTTTTTAACTCCTAGTGATATCCACACCACCTGTATGCATACATTTTTATTTGCTGCCCCTTTTAGCATTGTTTTTAACAAGCTCTCTCCCTAGTCAAAAAGGAATCAGTGATCCTGTGAGCATCACATTTGAGAGTGGTTGGCTTTGCTGATGCTTTGGGAAAGCTGCCTTTACATCTTCAACAGATTCAGTTTTCTCTGAGCTGACTTGTTACCACAAATCCCCAGATTTCTTTCTGATTCTGGGCTCTTATGCAAAGTACTTTCTCCCTTTCTGTTTTGAGGAGTTTTATTCTAAGGCCTTCACAAATCAGATGTGCAGTTACTCTGCTGAGTGATGCCTAACATGAACTTAATAAACAGTCCTGCTGAGAACGGTATTTTAAAAACAAGTATTTAAAACATTAGCATTTCTTCAAGAATGGAAGTTCATAAATATCTACAACCCCCAAAATCTCTCCTTGCCTTTCAGCCCATGTAAATTTATACAGAATGCATCATAAATAAAAAAATCCAGCTAAAGAGCTAACATCATCATTACTGGCTCATAATATTTTCTTTTACTTAAAAACCCTTTCTAAATGGTCCAATATGCTGATAAATATTAAATTAATTTTTAATCAGTAATTTTAAGATAAATTTAGAAACATTGCTAGATGGCAAAAATAATATTATCAGTTCTAGGAACCAGTTTACCTCTGAACACAGTCATCTTAAACTATTTCAAGTCTCTTTATAATATAAACCCACTGAAACACACATCTGCCTTCCCATTTTTATATTTACTATYCCAGATACTATTTACTAATTTAATTATATGCACTCTATCAAATAGCACCATACTTTGTAGGTGAGGTGGCCTAATTTCTACAGTGACAAACTGAATAGAGAACAGTTAAAAAATAACTGCAAAAGTTCATCAACAAGAAGAAATGCTAATTGGAACAAACAAACAAACCAAAGACGAAAAGCAAGTCACTACTTGAAAATCAAACAAAACAATCTGATCTTTACAAAACCCAAGGCAGTGTTCCCCCTTCCCTCAATTTTCATCTCCGAATATTAACTGTTACAATTTTGAAAAAAAACCTCACCAACCCCTCAAAAAAACTAAACTAGAAAAAAACCAGCAACAACAACAAAACACACACCAAAAAAAAAGCCCAAAAAAACCCAAAAAAACCAAAAGCAAAACCAAGAAATCCACATTTTAACATAAAGGTTTAAAACAAATAAATGTGATAGTCTCCTCTATAGATGGCTACAGGAACAAAGCATTCCAGAACATTTTCTTTTGCTAAATTCTTTTGGGAAACTGATTTCAACAGCCATGAAATTGCAACAGAYTTCTCTGTGATTTCAGTCATGTGGGCTTTTTAGTATTAGACAGACATGATTTGTACATAACACAGCAGCGTACATCACTAGTGAAATGAGAAATAGCTTTGCCTATAAGGAAGGCAAAACATGCAGATTAAAAAAATTTGTTATAAATAGATCTAGTGATATCACTGTGCACCTACATTTTTAACAACTAACTGCACTAAATGTCTCCTAACTTAGTTGTAGGACTTGCAAAGATTGAGATTTTTACAAGGGGAAAATAAAACTGTAAAAACAAAAATTCTATAAAACTGAAGGGAAAGTT
This sequence comes from Mixornis gularis, assembly GCA_003546035.1. NCBI lineage: Eukaryota > Metazoa > Chordata > Aves > Passeriformes > Timaliidae > Mixornis > Mixornis gularis. The sequence goes on from QVAJ01000392.1 coordinate 509,152, forward strand.
CCTGTTTCTACTGAACTATACAAAAATAAGATCCAGTGGTCACTATTCAGATCTTCTTGTTATTCACCCTGTTCTCTCTGCCACTGAAGCTCATTCAATATTTTTTCTCAAATGCATAATTTGCTGGAAACCAAGTAAGAGTAACTACACAATGAGACATAGGTTTTGCCCAAAAAATACTATGTAGATATTTGCYGAAAGAAGTAGACAAGTTAGACTTAAGACATCTGGGTTCTATAGAAATTCTAAAAGTGTGCGTGGTCTCTGTTGGAAAAATGCCCTTGCTCTTTCCTCAATGCTCTTCTTTTCCACAGCCTGTTTCCTGTTCTACCTGCACAACTGGTTTTTTGTGACCCCTTATCTCAGTCCTAGTATCACTGGAAAACTGGAAACCCTCACTCCCTTCATTTCCACAAGTAGCTCCCTGCTCCAGGTCCTCTCATGTAGTCTCAGCTCTCTGYMACTTAATGGCCACATTTTATACTGATCCCTCCTAAATATCACTGCTCCACATCTGTTTTCTTCATTCCCATTCTCTCTTTGTTTTATCCCCTCTTACCAGACGTTTAATCTTCCATTATTTTTCTCTCTCCTGACACTGTATCAGAGGCACTTTGGCCAGCTGGTCTCAGTTCTCCCCTTGGAGCAGCCAAGTTCCCTCCTGCCCCAGCTTCTTCCAGCCCCGGGGTTACTTCTCTCCTACAYCAGCAAGCCCAACCATTGCAGCCTGTGCAACCATTTCTTGCCAACTGTCAAAGGTGTTTTCCTTTCTCTGTAGATCAGATTTCAGTCCCATCCCTTCCCCATTTAACTTTCATGAACTGATTCTTTTGCAGTTTTCTAGACACTTCCAGTATCAGCTACCATCTCCAATTTACAAGTTGGCAAGCTTTTCACTTGGACTTAAGCTCATCTTTCTAATCTGGCTGTTGTTTTTTGTTCTCACCTTTAAGAATTTCTGGTTTGTCTGGCTGAAATGGAGTACCAAGMATATGAGACAAGCATTTTGGTATACAAGATTTGACTCTAAAAATGAGATTTAAGAAGAGTTACTGTATGATTGCAGCAGAATTGTTATGCTTTGCCAASATTATTAATGGGAAATATGGGGGATGTTTCTTGTAATACTGAGGAGATTTTTATTACTTACATGAAGATAGCTATTAGAAACCAAATAATATTATCTTTAAACAATTATGCCACAAAAGTCATTTTTAAGAACCAATACGTGCATCTCTCTTTACTTGCCTTCTAACTCAAGGTACATAAAACTGTGTGCAAACATATAGATTATGTCCAGTTTATGAATTACTTAATTTAAGGCTAGCCTTAGCATGCTCGTGCTGCCCTAAAYTGTACACCATAGAAATAATAACTATTAAATGCATCTTTCATTTAGACATAAACACAAAGCAATACSATGTGTTTGTGTGTGCTGGTGTGGGCTGGGGTGTAGTTAATTTCCTTCACRGTAGCTGATAAAGGGCTTTATCTTGGATTTGTGCTGGAAACGGTGTTGGTTATTCAGGGATATTTYAATTATTGYTGAGTAGTGTTTATATARAGCMAAGGCCTTTCCTGCTCCTCACACTTCTCCACYAMCAAGGAKGTTRGGAATGCACAAAAAGTTGTGAMGAGACACAGCCAGGACAGCTGATGCCAGCTAAACAAAGGGATAGCCTACATCCTGTGGTGTCATRCTCAGCAATGGACCAGTGGGAGATGTTCCTAGGGATGGTGTTGATCTTCCCAAGTCACTGTAACTTGCAATGGGGCTCTGCTCCCCTGGGGATGGCTGAACACCTGCCTGCCCATAGGGTGAATGAAATCCTTGTTCTGCTTTGCTTGTGTGCATGGTTCTTGCTGCCCCATTAAACTGTCTTTATCTGGACCCATGAGTTTTCTCACCTTTACTCATCTGGTTCTCTCTCCCATCCTACCAGACGAGTGAGGGAGCAGATATGTGAGGCTGAGCTGCCAGCTGGGGCTCAACCATGGCAATCCTTTCTGGCACATTTGGCTTAAAAGGTCTGGGATAATAATAAGTTTGATTGGAATGCGTTAGATCAAGTTTATAGCTTCTAATTATTTTTAGGTGTTAATTGTCACACTCCTGTGCTTGCCATGGGGTCTGCTTTCCTGACTGTTCATTAGAGTCTAGTGCTTGTTATTGGCTGCTTCTTGCTTTCAATGCTTGCTGCTCTGCCTRTCTCCTTACTTTACTGTGCCTGGGAACATTTTGATAACAACACAGGTGATGTTCCTGCTGGCAGACGTCACTGCTGTTCTGTATTGRAAATAACAAGCTGGAACTCCAGTGTGAAGAGGACTCAAAGGGACTGTGGCCTGCAGATGAGGCCACATGAGACTGGGACTCCCTGGGGTATCTGTGGCTGAGAATAAGCCCATGCCAGAGCAGGTACATCTTGAAGCACCTGTGACCATGGTTATGCCCGAGTGGCAGCAAGTGTAATTCTGTAGGGTGAGTCCATGCTGGAGAAAGTACACCTCAAAGGATCTATGGCTGTGGGTAAGTCAGTGCTGTAACAGCTACWCCTCGATACATCAGTGACTGTGCACGATGTCAGGTTGGAGCACCTCAAAGCATGTGGCCATGGACAAACCTGTAAAAATATCCTATATTTTATATAATTGTAAATTATTTCATATTTATCTTATATAGAAACCCACAAATTTTTTCTTAATCCATATATTTTTTCCTGATAATCCATATTATAAATAGGCAGAGAAAAGAAAATAACAGGCACAAAAGACAGASCATAAGGGAGAAATTAGCAAAGGTCATGCAGAATATCAAGAATACATTTATGTTACCAGATTACTTTCCAACCTGATCTTATTCCATCAAYATAATTCTTAGGGTGCAAAAGTGAGCATTTAGACTACACCAAATGCTTAGGATTTAGACCATGGAAGTCATGCTGCACATTCATCTTCCAGAGCACAAGCACACAATGTGATAGCTGTGTTAGGTCACTGCTGTAAATCTGCAGTTTGAAAAAAGGCTGTCGCATTTCTTCTCTGCTTTAATGCATGGAAGTCAAGTATAAAAAGTATAAAAGCTTTATGGCCATAATAAATTCTTCATCTGTAGAAGAAAAGCTGTGATCTAATAGTCAGRGGTAGCAGCACCCAAGAAAGAAAATACTTTGACAGTCCCAGAACTGGTAATCTTCAACTGAATTCTTCCAGGCCTGACAGGAAAAAAAGGTACTCATTTGAGTGGAAGTGAAAATCAAGAGATTTCTCAAGGATTGATATTTAGAGTTAAAAAAACTRTATGGTGACCTGGCTTGTTTAGTGGAAATAGTGGACCTGAACATCTAACTATATCATCTTGCTGGAATTTAAGATTACGAGATTTAAATGAAACATACTTCGAAAGACATCCCTTCCTGGTTCTCATACAAAGAGAAGAACATTAACAAGGTCAARGTGCATGCAATCACTATTAGATGGAACACTGTGAGGAAAAAAAGTTAGTATCGATGAAAGCAACAATGTAGTTTGAAGAGGTGAACAAAAATCTGTGCTTAGCCAAGTTCAGAAGTAAGAAAAATTGTCTCAGAAACATGAAATGTTTGCATCCAAGTGCAAGAATATGCAAAGAAAATATAGAAAGTAATGGTGCACTACATAAGCAGGAAGCTGATGAAATACTATTGGAAAATAATTATAAGAGCTGTTCTGGTGCTGTAGACTACCAGATTAATGTGCTGAAAGGCAACTTTATTGCTTGGAAACAGTCAACTTGCCAAACTGCTTGCAGGGCCCTTTGTGTACCTGCATTCTGCTTCCCACATTACAAGCTGTAGTGCTAGCACACATTGAGCCAGATCAGCAGTAACAATGATTTATAAGTCAGCAATATACTCAGAGCAAAGTTCACCATAAATATAATGGTTCCAAAGTTTAACCTTTAGCATGGCATTGTTAATGTACTGGCTTCACAAATGAGACTTGGGTATAATAAAAGTTTCTTCAGTCATATAATTAGAGGAAAAAGAAAAAAAAGTAGTTGCCACATAAGCTACTCATAATTAAGGCTGGTCTAGGACTGCTTGAACACTTTGCTGAACATTTGTCTTCAGCCARAGGTATAATGTTGAAATGGAAACACAGGCTGAATAGTTAAAAGGAAATATAAAGGGCCACAAAAAACAAATCTTAATTTCCTTGATTAAAAGCTACCATTTCATAGCTATCCCAGTGCAGTGAAAGTTGCATGCAGCTAAATCTACTTAGAACATTTTTAATTAAACTATTGATTTGGAAGTGGTATKAATTTGTCAGAGAACAAATACCCTATACCTGAATTTAAAAAGAGTAACAGGAGAAAAAAATCCAGACTATCATAATGCAATGCTGCATAAGGTGTGTAATCATAACTAGAAAAAAATATAAAGTAGATTAAAAATGGAGTGTTATAAGAGTTTTAATATGAGTAATACGGACAGGGGAGGAGTAAAGAAGCAAAAACTCTTTTTGTTTATGCCCAGAAAAATGAGAAGCAGCAACAGACACTTGTTCTACTGCAAGGGTGATCAAACACTGGAACGGGGGGTCCTGACTTGCTGGGTTGTCTCCATTCTCATAGGTATTCACAACCTAACTCTGTCAGGCTCAGGGCATTCTTCTGGTGGTCCTGCTTTGAGCAGGGTGGTGTTTAACCACCTAGTAATCTTCAGATATCCCTTCCCACCTCAGCTGTGCTACAGTAACATCAGAATTTTCTTTATTCTGRCCCACAAGAGGAAAGATATTCTGTTTAGTGAACATTTAACAGTAGTTTCTGATTTTAGCTAGGCAAACTGTTATCTAGTAAAATAAAATGCAGTTTTATATGCCAATGTTCTGTATTYTTTGGATAGCAGTCTTTCTGAACACTTAAACCTCACAATACCAGTGCCCTAGCTGAAGAAGATTCAATACTAAAATTGAAGAGAAATTGCAYAGAAGCTGTAATTATTTCTTTTACCTGCTAATAGTTAAATAGTTCATTGTTTATCTGAGCAACAACTCTCAAATCTCCAAATGAAATCCATAAAATATGAACAGTGAAATTGGATTATATTAGCATCTCTAAAGAAGTTCATGGTTTTTGATGCATAACAGGGCACAGGAAATAATTTGAGGATCTTGCCTACAATATTTCTGTTATTTGTGCTGAATGTGCTAGAAAGCATCATGCTCTATTTTAAAAAAGAAAACTTGCACTAAATATTGCTCACRGCAACTCCTTTTGAAAATGCATCACAAGTTCCACCACAAAGTTGATGGTTCAAAGCAAAAGACTCATTTTCAAAAGTGCAAAGTATAACTGTGATTTCTTATGCAAGCAAGAAATTGAATGAATCAAAAAGACTTTTGAAGCTGCATATTAGAGACCCTGAAACAGTTCCAAGCTCCCTGCTGACTGTACAGTGGAGAGAGATTCTGAGATGCRTCACCTCCCTCCACTTTCCTGTGTGTTTGTTTCCCTGCAGAGAAAGCCCAGGCATGTGGCCCTGACAGGAGTCACAGCACATCTGAACAGAAGGTGATGACTCAGCTTAAATTGTATCTGTGACCAGGCTTGTGGGGCAGCTGTGGCATCTTCACATCAAAAGTAAGTATATGAAACATACAATTTGAATGCAAGTCTGTGACCAGTGCATTAGAACTATAAAATAAAATACTATTTTTAAAGGAGCATCTTCCACTAAATAATTAATCAGGATCTTTTTTTCTGGTTTTAATGATAAGGGAGAAGTAGTTGCTACAGAAACTAAAAGGGGAAATATCACAGAACAGAATCAAAGTGAAGAAACTATTTCTCGAGAGTTTTTACTTTTAATTAAATTGCRAGATTTATGAAGTCTTGAAAGCATTGCAAATAGGACAATGAAACATAGTCACAGGAGCTTAACAACAYGGATTTTAAAGTTTTCACTTACGGCATTTGATTTCATCGTGGTTATTTGGGCAGTCAGGCCTAAAATCACARACTTTGTCAGGTGAAGTACATTGCCCATCCTCACATGAAAAAAATCCCGCTGGACAGTAAAAAGATGCAGCATTAGCATCTGCAGATTCAGTTACCCCTTAAAAWTCAGAAAAATACATGTAAGTAAACCCACAAGTATATAAAATTATAATTTTTCTCTTTTAGCTTTTTATCTTCTTTTAATGTAGCAACGTGCTCMGCCTAAGGAGCAGAGCAGCACCTATGCAGTGTGCTAGATTATATCACAGCTGATAAGAMACACAGCTGATCTCAATATCTGTTGGTCTTAAACTGTATCTTAGCGTCCACAATATTCAAAGTTTTGTGTGAAAAGTTATCAAATACACCTTGGTGTTACAGAGCCAGGCTCCTGCTCAGGGGCCAGAGGCTGGTGGGGCTCCCTGCCCTTTCCCTGGGAGCCAGGTACAGCATTTTCACCAAACCGTTCTGCTGTCACCACAGTTTCTCTGTGCTCAGGCCACAAGGACAGCTGCAAGAAACCAAAGTTGGGTGCTGCACCATTACCAGCCTGTACCTCAACTTGCATGCTAGAAAACACCCCAAATTTCAATGAATGGGGAAACAAAAAGCCAGGGTCTGCTGGTTTTTCTTTAGTAGATTTATGGAAAGTAAGTCAGAARAATGATGAGCAGCTTTTCATATTCTTTGTTTAGCTTGTTTTTTTTAAATACTCACATTTCTATCCAGACAGGGATTTTTTTAAAAAATAACTCCCTGCTAAAAACAATATCTTTATGATTAATGGGCGAATGAGAGAGTTGTAGGGAAAATAACTAAAGCAAATAACTCTTTCTCTAAATGCCTCAACCACACTGTATACAGGGATCAGASAAGCCTTAAAAACACAATGCCAAAGTTGTCTATTATGACTTTAAATTTTTGGATAATTAATTCAGATACCTGATGGGTATAACTCATCAGCACCAACCCTGTCTGTACATGTGCCCATGCCATTTTTGAAAAGCAGCTGTTAGCATCAAGAGGACYAGGAGCAGCAGTCTGACAGAAGGTTACATTGTTTTATATTTCCATCCATTGGCTCTTCAAGACTACAGAGTGTGAGTACAAAGACAAGTTTGCTGGGAATTAATTTTATGTCAGATATTCAGCAGTAATGATTGGAGAAGCCTCTTGCCCTAAAGCTAAAGCTCTTTTTGCTCTTTAGTGGAAAATATAGGATGATTTGCTTTGCTTCTGCTTCTGCATCCAAACATGAATGTGAGCAGGTGGTACATAGTAAGGGCTATCAGGAAATTCCCACCAGAGCTCACTTCGCAGCATTAGTGCAAATTTGTCATAGCAGCTAATGTATAACACAAGGATGAAAGCCTTCATCACTGAACCATAGAATGTTTTGGATTGGGAAGGATCCTAAAGATCATCTAGTCTGCCATGGGTAGAGTCAAAGACCCATCCAACACGRCCTGGAACATTTCCAGAGAGATGATTGATCACAGCATACGGACTYCTTTTCTCAGATTATCCTCTATTTTATTAAAAGTCACTTCAAGTTGTCAGTCACATCACAGTTACATATAGCAGGCATTGGGGAAAATGTATTGAAAACCATGGAACTTGCCTTCACTTTCCTGGCTGACTCCTGGAAGTGATCTATTCACAACTACACATTCCTCTGTTATACTGATATCATCAATAGCAACAGTACCATTTGTTGTTAGTAGAGTACCTTGCAAGATAATCTGTAAAGACAGAAACAAAAGTTCATTCATTAAAGGCGACATGATAGAAAGACACAAACACACACACAAATTTATATATTCCTTTATAACTTATGACATTTGCACAGCAACTAAATAGTTCTTACAACCAGCTCTGAACACCAGCCAGGAAAAACTACAACTGAGATTTGGTCAGGTCAGAAATTTGCTCCTCAACTGTCAAAGCCATAGCTACTTTTCCCTAGAGAAAATTATGCAACYCAGATGATCTTGCTTCAATCAAAACTGGTAAAAGTCATCACTTATTGAATGAATGGTCTTCCTGCTGGAACACATAAAATCTATATATCTTCTTAAATTAGYTATTCATGGTTACCAAATATGATGATTTACAACACCATTTAATGGTGTTCATCTGTACAATGCCTGATGTAGTTAGCAATGTGGTACAATAAATGTAGGGAGAGATTGCAAATTGAACTACCTGCACTGTCAGTCTCAGCTCTGTGCCTGGGCAGATCATGGAACAGATACTCCTGTAAGTTATGCTAAGGCACATGGAGGACAAGGAGGTGACTCAAGACAGCTGGCATGGCTTCACCAAGGGAAAGTCCTGCCTGACCAACCCAGTGGYCTTCTGTGACAGTGACTGACTGCATCAGTGAAGGGTAACAGCTGTCCCATACCTGGACATCTGTAAAGCCTTTGATGTGGCTCCCACAACATTCTGCTCTTTAAATTGGAGAGAGATGGATTTAATGGATGGACTGTTAGGTGGATAAAGAATTGGCCTCATCCAGAGGGTAATGGTCAACTGTTCAGTGTCCTGATGAACACCAGAAACCAGTGGTGCCCCTCAGGGGTCTGTATTTGCACCAGTGTCATTTAATATCTTCATTAATGACGCTGTGTGATTGAGTGCACCCTCAACAAGTTTGCAGTGGTGCATCAAGCTGAGTGGTGCAGCTGACACACCTGAAGGACAGGATGCCATCCAGAGGGACCTGGACAAGCTCAAGAAGCGGCCCTTGGGAATCTCATGAGGTGCAACAAGACCAARCACAAGCTGCTGCACCTGGGCTTGGGCAACCCCCAGTATCCACACAGGCTGCAGAGCAGCCCTGCCCAGAAGGACCTGGGGGYGCTGGTGGGTGAGAGACTGGATGTGAGCTGGCAATGTGCATTCACAGCCCAAAAAGGCAAACRTGTCCTGGGCTGCATCCAAAGCAGGGGGGGCAGCAGAGGGGGGAGGGGATTCTGCCCCTCAAATCTGCCCTTGTGAGACCTCACGTAGAGTATTGTTTCCAGCTCTGGGGTCCCCACCCCAGCACCTGTTGGAGTGAGTGTAGAAGAGGTCACTAARTTTATCAGAGGGATGCAGCACCTCTCCTATGAGGAAAGGCTGAGATAACTGGGTTTATTCAGCCTCAAAATGGGAAGGTTCCTGAATGACCTAATTACAGCCTTCAGTACCTGAAGGGAGCCCACAAGAAAGCTGGAGAGGGACTTTTTTACAAAGTCATGTAGTAACAGAACAAGGGGAATRGATTCAAACTTAAAAAGAGTAGSTTCARATTGGATATTGGGAAGAAATCCTTTACTTTGAGGGTGGCGAGGTGCTGGAACATGTTGCCCAGGGAAGCTGTGGATGCCCCACCCCTGGAGGYGTTCAAGGCCAGGCTGGATGGAGCTCTGACCARCCTGGTCAAATGAAAGATGTCCTTGCCAATAGGGGTTGGAACTAAATAATTTTTAGGGTCCTTTAATGTTTGCTACAAAAAGTTATTCTAATGCCTAGAATACTGAAACAATGGCTATGCTCTTTAATAGATTGACCTGTGGAAAAAGCTGAATTAAATTATTTTTCATAAGAACATTAAAGAATAGAAATTCTCTTTTTATATTTCATCATTAAAACTAAATTAATTCTAAAAGCCAAAGTAAAATATCTTTCTGAAAGCAATGTAAATGTGATATCTAATTACCTGAAAAGGTAATTTCTCAGCCACGCTTTCTACAAGTATATTCACTTTTGTCCAATTCATCTCAGGCAATCCTGAAATGTCACGTAATTTTTCCAAACTTCCGTTTAATGAAGTCCTCTTAAAGACAGAAAGCTGGGAATCCYGAGATAACCGGTACCAAAATTTTACCTGTTGAAAGAGTTTTTAATGAAAAGCTTTAAAAATTATATAATCGATCTGCAATCAATTCAGTAACGTATGTGTACATTACAACAAAGAATGACATGACGAGTCCAAGCACAGACTTGGCACAAAAGATGGTGATGTTTGGAATTGCAGCATGTTTAGGAGCAGTATCATGTCTAAAGACAAAACTACATTTAAAAGTAAAGCTTACTTTTACAATTAACTTTTAACTTGTATCTATCAACTGAAGCAGACTGAATGATGAYTTTCCTTAACTTCTTTATCGTAGTAACCATTTAGAAACTTCTCAAAGATTATTATTCTTTACAAATGCTGAATATATGACARTTTCCTAGGCATGTTAATTTCAGAAGTGCAATCATTGAGATTCTCGTATAAAAGAAACTTTATGATCTTTTATTTACACAATCARCAGAAATGAATATGATCTGAAGACAGATTTTTAAAATAATCTATTCATCTCCTGAAACAAGCAGATTGACSGATATATGAGAGGAAAATACAAAGACTGTATGTGAATGAGGCTGCTTCTGAGGCAGAAAACATAACAGTGAGAATCACAGTTCACTCCCCTGTAAWACAGAGTAAGTCTGGTACATGTAATTTTTTTTAATCATACCCAGGGAAAAGTTCAGCTGAGAACTGTGGGAAAGAAATAAGATTTTTAAAGACTAATTTTTTTCTTCCCCCCCTGAGTCTTTCCTGCTTCTCCACATAGACAAAGATGAAAATTTCTTCAACTGCAGTATCTTTACTTCCCTGCAAAAAACTTGATTTTGATAATACTTGACTCTTCATGAAGGTAAAATAAGAGCCGGATCAGTCATGCAGAAATATTCCTGTTAAAACACAGTGCTACATTTAATATCATCTGGCTTCAGGTCTGGTTGATTCAGTCTCTCAACGTTTAATTTTACCACCACTCATGAAAATCATGTCTTATATAAAATAATCTTGATCCTTATTAATAAATTTAAATACTTTCATGCAACTCATTCCCCCAGGAAAAAGCTTAAGAAATAGAAATCAGCAGGTATACAAAACACTTTCCAAAATGAGCTCTTTGAAGAATTACACTTTAGATGGCTTTTGTCGTTCAAACAGCTTTTCAAATGAATTTATGTTTTCATTAAACAAGAAATAATTTTACCTTCCTTTTTTATGTCTACATGTTCTACTATACARTGACTATTGTGTCCATTAAAGAGGCATAAACAGGTAGCTGGATTAGAAATTTGCTTCTACAACTCCAAAACCTTGAGCTAAATGAAGATGTTGCTTGGCTTACATCTACAGGAGTCTGCAGAAATGAGTGAGTTCTAAGTTTCAATTAACCRGAAAGGCACAATATAAATCTGTTACCCTTCAACTCCTTTTTTTTCCCTTTTAAACAACTGGAGCTAAAGAACTTGTAAAGCTAATAATAAACATAGATGTCTTTGTGTGGATCCTTTTATCCTCTCAGTGGGATATCCAACAGAGGGCATCATCTCACATTAATAGGCAGAGAACATAACACATCCTAATGAGCAACCCCTACTCGTTGCTCTTTCCCAGAAATAAAAGTCTGCAGGGATAATGTGGCAGAAAGCCAGGCCTCCAGTCCTCAAAAACACTCTGCTGACAGACACGTACAGTTAGATAAGAACTTGCTCTAGCATTTGTTGGATCCAAGAATTTTAAATTCTTTCAATACATGCATACTTAGAGTAAAACTTGTTTCTCTTCTGACTTTGAAGTGGAGAAAAATATGCATCCCCACTGCATTTGTGTTTGTTTTGAGTGCAGACCAAACTCTGCAATAGATCTTACCAGAATAATTCATTGATTCACATATCAGTGGTGCCCAGTTTGCCTTAAGGGTTTCTAAGATAAATTAATCTGAATCTGAAAGGTGCTTATCTACTCAGTATCCAAGTCAACAGAAGAGAGATGAAACTGTCAAAACAGATGCACTGTGAGAACAAAGGCTGCTGCGTGTCCCAGGAGCAGTGCAACGTACAGGGCTTCCATGGGATGGATCAGGCCTTCTGAGTTCCCTGCACCACCATTCTGCTTGAGTTTCTCCTGCATCTATTTTATTTCTGATGTTTAATAACACAAAGAAGTCACATGAAGATTAAGAACTGTGAGTTTGGTTTAAATGACAGCAAGGCACTGTTCTTGAATTGTTTCAGAGGCTTCTACTCCTCAGCTGCAAGCTGCAGCTATTCAGCTGAGATCTGGTAACTCACTGATGTGTGCAGTCCAAGTGAGCTGCAGTTTCAACAAGGAAAACAGATTTAGCTAAACTAGCTCTTGTTTCTGGTCCCTTAGATGAGATATGACCTAAGAAGCCTAGATCCWGATGGAATAAAATTCTGCTGTTTGTTGGGACTTCTAAGTGCAGTTCCTTCTTTTCTGACTCTTTTCTTTGAAAAAAGTTKTCTTAAGAGGAATTGACAGCTTCAGTTTTACACTGAGTCTGAAAAATTAAGAAATAAGTTTAATTTTTTGTTTGTTTGTTTGTTTAAAGCCTCTTTTTTTTCACAGATCAAAATAAAATTATTTTGGCAAGCTTTCTCTGTCTTTTCCTTTTGCTCTCTCTGATTTTTTAAATAAGAAGGGATCATACAGTATCAGAAAATCCCACATCATAACTACACAACTTAACTTCTCCCCAGTATGGCATAARCATTGAAAAGTTACAGAATAGCAAATAAAAAAAAACCTCAGGAAAGGAAGGAAAAAAAAGAAAAAAAAGTTATAAAACTGAACAGTGTCTATTAATTTTATTCAGTGGCCAACAGGAMAAATAAAATTACAGCTGTAGATGTAGTGAATAGTTGCTGTTCATATTTAATGTATTTCTTCAAGTTTTGTTTTAAAAATACAGATTTTGTTGAAAATTACAACCATCTAGTTATAAAACTGTATTTTCATTTTTCATCTAATATTTTTCTAGTTTTTGTCCCTCCTGATACATTTTTTCCTGGTATATTTCTATTTTTCAGATTAACCACTCTCCTGGCTGGTTGTTTTTGCATTCCTCTGCAGAGCCACAAGACATCTGACAAAAAAAACCACATTTCAAACTCCCAAGGTCTGCACTGATCAGCTTCAAAAGCATCCTCCTCAAACCATGAATTAAAATTTAGTGCGTGTCTGGAGTATGGTAGCTAATTCTCTCTGGTCACACCAACACAGCTGTTGTGTATAGTGACTTCAAACCATAGGTGTCCTATTTTGGAACCTGGTTATGCAACTTTCCTGTCTGCAGACAAGAGAGTGGCTATTTGATAGAGCCCTGTTATTGTTGTCCAGGTACCTTTGCAACAGTACACAAAAACCTGGAGCAGTCCTGGAATCTGAGTCACCTGCTGGGTGCTTTGGGAAAGCATAGTAATAATCAGATAGAAAAAACTGGCAGCAAAGCAGCAAAAAGTTTCCTGCTTCTCCGTCCTCCCAAAGAATTAGTCTGTAACTCCTTCCACTGGCACTGRAATAGAGCCTCAGCAGCAACACCTAGAGCATGAAGAATAAATACCTGCTTTGCATCAGGTGAGGGGTAGGTCACAAAGATAGGGACAGTGAATATCAAACTGTTACCTGGCAGCAGGAGAGCCCAGGGGCAACCTTGACAAGGAAAGGGCTTCCCAGGTGAGACACGGCCATCTTTGTGTTCTTCTGATGTGATCCACTGAGGCAAATGAACGCTCCTATCAACAGATTTTATTTTAAAGTATGAGAAATATGTCATGCTCCAATGGCAAATAGCTACCTCAGAGAGGTAACTATATGCTTCATGAGACACATAAAGCTTATTTGTAGATAAAAACAATCTAAACTGCTTTGCCATCAGTTCAGTCTGTGTGGATAATGAGGAGAGTGTTGTAACAGGCTGTGACAGGCAGTGTCTATGTGGGCAAAGACAAAACAGAATTATTAAGTGCTCCTGGCTCTTCCCTCTTCTAAAATTATCATGACTGGTTCCAAAGATAAGGAGAGAGGGAGAAGGAAATAAGGCTATTTGGGCAGCCATTGCTAAGACTACCCTGTCATGGTGCCTGCGAGCACTTAAACCCAAGGAAGTGACTACAGAGCCCCTCAAAGGCAGTGCAGATGTTGCTTTTCTGAGAGCATTACAGTGCAGATCCACTGGAAGTATTTTTTATCTGCTCTCTTCAAGCAAAAACCTTAAGATCCCCAACCTGAAACACTACAGCTATTACCCATCACCTTCACACATTGCCCATCCACTCCCTACATGGACTGGGGAAAGCAGAGGCGGTGCAACACAGAGCACCCTGGAGATCAAACAACAGAGACCTCAGCCAAGATCCCTAAAGGACACATTTTAATTGGCTTAAATAAKGTTTCAAACAGAATTTAAACCAGAAATTATTTCCTTTAGGGTACAGTATTCACTCAGCACAGCCACTTTTAAGCATGCTAACAATGTTGCAGACCACAGGAGCCAATGGAATAAGCTATATTTTCTCATGGGGTCCACAGACTTGACATTGTTGTCTGCGCTAGTGGGGATGAAAGCTTAATTAAAGATCTAATCTGAACTCTGGCAAATGCACTGCATTTGGATTTGAACTACAGCAGATGTGCTTCAGACAAAGGTAGGGAAGGATAAACATTTTCAAGGGGCCCTAAAGCAGCATATTTTGAATGCCGTCAGTGCTGCCTTCGCTGAATACTGAGACTTTTTCATGAAAGTCTATGCAAAACAACACTAAAGGCTCAGTCTTTTTTGAGCATTTATATTACACATATTGCCTTACATCTTGGAAATTCAGCTATTGTGYTGCTGCCGTCATACTCCTTAGCCATTTATTTCCCATGGATACATAATGAAGCCGAGGGTTAGGTCCAGCCCCACGTGAATAATGGCATGGCTTTAGCAAGGTTGGCACAAAGAGGGGACCCATTCCAGCTCCCTGCACAAACAGGAATGCTGCACTCCACAGCATGAGGGAAGCTCCCCTCATTGGAATGCAAGGGTACTTCAAAGGATCCACTTTTAATTTGCAGCTGAGGCTCTACTGTAGCCTTGTTCAGATCTTCATTAATCAAAATTTACTACTGCCCTCCCCAGGAGAGAAGGGAGATGAGCACTCCCTGGTACTAAAAGAARCAGTTGCCACCTGAAGGATGGTGATTTAATGTTGGCAAAAATTTGCTCAKATTCTGGAATCCTTATTCAGAAGTCGTGGCTGCAGCAGCCACAATGATAGATTGGTACAAAACCACCCCAGAAACACGTTTTCTGCTAACTTMTACAGGCAATGCAACATTCCCAGGCTTGAGGGGTGGGGTATATTAAAATCTCCAAATCTGCTTGAGACTTCAACCTGCACCAACACTGAAACAAACGTGTAATAATTCAGGTATCAAAGCATCTTAAGTGAAGCAGCACATAGGTGATTCACATCACCCACATGGGTGATTTTAATGTGATACTTAGGCTGCCAGCAGCCTTCATTCTCACCACATTACCCCTCAGATCTCAGCAGCACCTAAAGCAGAGAAAGACACAGGCACAGATCAGTGCACCCTTCTGGAGCTTTGAGAGTTTGAAATGTATAACAGAGTAGTGTTTACACAAAGTGCAGTAATGCAGATACAGTCCCACTCTACAGAGACAATAAAATGAAGTATCGAACAGCTGCTGAGAAAAGTGAGCAGCAACTTGGTGCACTTCATCACATGAGGACCAATGGAAAAAATATGTCTGTTCATTTAGAATCATTCTGTAGCACACACACACACACATACTCCACCCACTACTGTTTGCTCAGGTGAATTTTAATCCTGGAGTTCCTATACCTTTGRATGCTTGAGATGGAATACTTAACATGTCACATTTCTTTTACAAGAACATGGAAGAGAAGTGTGGAGGTCTGGCTGAAGATAATGTGCATAATTAATTAAATCTAAATTAAAAGGGCTCTGGACTCTGATGCAGATTTTAATCTTATCTCCACTGGAAGCAGTGCAATAGATACATTTTAATAAAATTAAAGTCACAGAATACTTGTCAACATTATTTGACGACGAAAAACACACTTGGCAGTTTTATTTTTATGGAGTGTGCTATAATAATATTTTCAGTTTGGAAAAATATTTTTAACAACCTTCTTCTGGAATAAAATGGTTTTCTAGCTGGATGCATTGTATGGCAAATGTAGGATGAAGGAAGGACAATTCTTTAAAGGAAATTATACTCACTCTATTTTTTCCAGACAATATAGATTCATTTAACTGCACTCTACAAAAAGCTATTTGTCCAAATAATGCTTCCAAGAATGGTCCTTATGTGAATATTGGGCAAACARTGGTTATGATATGCACAAACGAAGTCAGCTGTCAGTTCAAAGATCAGTATCTCAAAAAAAACCTACATTAAGTCTCATATCTTAGTGATTTTGCCAGCCAAAAATAAGGGTTACAAAGACATGGTAACTAGCTCACAGCTAAAAAGGAGCATCTCCAACAGACTGGCTGTGTTATTTACATACGGTGGCATCAATTTCAAAACAGTTTTTATTATCAGTCTGTAACCATTTACAAGTAGGAATTTTCATGACAGAAGGAGAAAAACAATGTCTCACCATGCCCCATATTATTTGTATGGCCTCTGCCAGGGAGTTCTCTGGCAAGGGGAGCCTGTTCTTTAATTATGTTCCAGTCAGCATCACCTTTGCTCAGTGGCTTCCATCCACAAAGGTCAGTCTCAAAATCACAGAAGGTGTAATTAGCTGTGGTAAGGACAACAACAACAAAAGATCAATGAGTTGAACTTGATGCGATGGTTTAATGCCACAACTCTGACTGTTTTGTATGTAGATGTACTAAAAGTGTTGAAGAAGCACAAAAGCGTTTCAGGTTTTTTCCGATGGTTAATAAGTTCTAGAACACAGGTAACAGGTAGGGCAAACCCAGAACCATGAAACAAACTGCCTGTAAAAAAATAAACATAGTAAGCCTCTGTACATAAATTGCTAAGATATTACAAAAATAGTATTAAATATTTTTTAAAGAAGAATTGTACCAGTAATTTAGTTATGATTGTGTGAGAAAAATCAAATGTATTTAGAGCTTAAAATATATGGAAAGCAAAGATGAATTAAGCTTTCATTTAATTTATTTTTGAAAATGAGTTTTAAATTTATCAATTATTCAGATTGCCTAGAAATTTTTATTGCAATGTAAAAGACCATTTTCTCAGTTGGTATGGATTAGACCAATTTAAATTATATAAAAATTTAACATGCCCCTACATTGATTGAGTACAAATAATTATTTTGATAAGAAAATTTTATACTCAGAGTTTTCTTTCCTGGTCCAGAACAGCTTCCCAAGGCACTACACTTAACTCCTGGGGTCACTTATTGCAACTGCAGCCATTATGTTAGAACTGGATTTGTCACTTTCTGCTCCCACAGCACATTTATCTGTTCATATCAGCCCCAGCCACAATCATACATATTACTCCAATTTTCAGATTGTACAAAACCAAAATTAAATGCATCTTTCTTTAAGCACCATTGYAGCAAAGCTAAATTGTAATAGTTTCCCAGGAAAAAAAAGAGGTTATTTGAGTAGCTAAATTTTAAGGTACAAAATAAACCACAAATATCAGTGCCTCTTATCTGGCTTCACCATATACATTAAAATTTGATGGTGCATGGTTTTCTTTTTAATCCAGCATGTTTACTTAAAAATGAAACTTGGTTAACTTATTTAATTAAATKTTCATGCTTTTCACAAGGTATCTTTTAATTAGACTTCAACTGCTAATACATTAAGGTTGAATATGCAAATTGATATCCAAGACTAAGCTGTTCTGGTAATTAATACTATGCCTAGGCATTTTGCTTTCCTTAGCTAAGCAGTCTTGAGAGAACCAATGTGACACAAAAAGGCAAACACTCTTTGCTTAAATATCTCTTTCTCCTGGCCTCCCTAAACCCCACAAAAGGTCTTCTGCATAAACAGCTGACTGCACTGTCTGCACAGTAATATCCAAACAGACATCCATAAATGACCCTGTAGGCACCAAAGAAAATAAGTTAAAATAATGGTGTAAATATGAAACTAAGATCAAGATAGCACTAATAACTATTATTTTAAAGCTCTAAAAGATATTTAGCATGGAAACATTTTTAAAGTTTTTGTTTTCTTTTAACTAGAGGCATTTGGGACCTTTTGTCATGATGATAAAAACAACAGCTTTTGTGTGATCAGAGCCCATCACTGCCTTTGATATTCAACAGGAAGAGAGGTGTGGTGAAATCAGCATTTGTARCATTGGTAGCCTGTAGTACAATTTCTTCTAACCCTATAGATGTAGAAAGAAATATGTAAACATCAATTTTTCAGCTGAATATATAAGCAGTGGGGGGAAAAAAGACATGCACACGCAGCAAAACAAAATCCCAAATCATATTGGTTTTGTCCAGTCATTTTTTCAAACTTCATTCAAGGCTGAACACAATTGTAAAGGTAGGAAAAACATTCATGGTGGTGCACTTCGGGGGTTTTGTTGTTGTTCATTATTAAGTTTGGGGTTTTGTTGATGATGGTTGGTTTGGGTTTTTTTCTTTTGCATGGTGGAAAGGAAATAGAATATGATGATGCTGACCACACATTAAATTACATTTTTTTATTACACCTTTCACTTGAMATTTAAAGCTCTAAACAAGCACCCAGTCATGCAGAAACACTGACCGGAGTCAATTACCAAGCCCAAGTGTTTCCCCTATGTAGTGTCTGGAAGTGATACTTCAATTCAAAAGTGTAAATATGTTTAGAACAGCTACCCTCCAACTGTGAGTGAAATGCACTTGTCCAAATTAACAGTCAAACTTAAATTTTATCCCTACTTAATTCCAAAAACTTAAGGGGTGCTTGTAAATGTTTAATCAAGCTTGGAAAAACGGTTCTCTGTTTTGGCTAAAACCCAAATCCAAGTAAGACAGTTTTTCAGTGTGTTTTTTCATTCCTCAAACATTATTAAACGTTAAGAAATGTGCCTTTCCTATCAAACATTCAACATTTTTATCTGAATCTTCCAGAGATTATAGGTAATCTTTCACTATCCATAGTAGGAAAATAAGTGACTGCACAGCCTATGGTTTTTGAGTAGTCATACTACAGTTAAGTTTGACATAAAGCTCTTTTCTGATAAATTATGTCCCTTCCTACTGCAATTCTCAGCACCAGAGCTTAYGTTTTATATTTCACTAGGAAGATTTCAATGGATTCAAACTGAAGATAGGTTTTTGACATTTTGAATAGAAAATGAGTCAGTTCTCTATTTTGGACCTTTATCTATTTATAATTTAGCAAAACAGAAAGGAAACTAGAAAGGAAACAAAACTTACTTTCATTTTAACAGGAAGTCAAATTTGATTTTTTTTTTTTAACTCTTGTGAATATATCAGTATATCTTAAGTAGTGAAGGAGTAAATTATTACACCATTTCTACAAAATCTAATGATGTAGCTAGGAAAAAACCTGCTCCCAAAAATGTTTTGAGTTTCAAGAATAAGTGTAGGTTACTAAAGCCATAAAATACACTGACAAGATTTTTCAATTAATACAAACCACTTTCAACATATTAAAAAAAAACCCCAACAACAACAAAAAACCTCCCAAAAAACAACACCCCACCAAAACTCAGGAAACAAAGCTCATATTTCAAGAGCATTGGGAGGTTAAATGGGAATGTTTGTTTCTTTGACTAGCTAACTCTGTCTATCCCAGTTCCTCATGATCCTTCCAGGGGAAAACAAAGCAGTTCTGTTACCTAGGCTGGGTTACCAGCCAAGTCATATTGCTTCAGCTTTGCTAGCCTGCAACTGCATAAAGGTTTTCAGTCCTGCTCTGAGAGCTCAATCAAGTGGACACTCAGCTGGTCCCTCCATCGGGTTGGTGTTTTCCTGAACAACACTATAGGATGAGGAGGGCTGCTACCCTCATTCAGTATGGCAGCACCTAAGTGTCTGTTGGATTTGAGGTAATAGGACAGAATTAATTAATTAATTAATTRATTAATTTAATATGGACAGAAACCAAAGAACCTCTTTGCCCTTAATATTTTGTCCTTTGGGTCTAACATTTTATGTCATTTTGTGAAAGTGAAGGGTTACACATATGCCTTCTTTCTGAGTGTCTGTACACTTTTCCTACCAGTTTGTGATTAATTTCCTTTACCTAGAATTTGTTAAAGGATTCATACAGAAATATCACAGATGGYCATAGATCACCCAGGCTGAACTTCCTCATGTCATAAGTCATTAGACAGATGACTCATGACTCTCATAGGTGAGATGGCCTCACCTCCTTCTGAAACTACTTAGTCCCATTGCTTAGGGTTAAGAGAGTTTAAAAGAATCTCATGTGCACCTTTGGTCTGCAGTGGTCATGTTTGCCTGGAGCTGCTCTGGTGAAACACAAAGGCAGTGCTACACAGCTCTTGTCAGCACCAGAGTCTGTGAAAATAACATGGGTGTGGTGTAGCTTCTTGCTCTTCACATGCACGTACAAGATTAATGAACAGCCAATGACAATTTCAGGCAAATTCAGTGACACAGAAAGCACACAAATGTTTAGTAAAACAAATGTTTCAGATTAAAAAGTGCTCTTTCCCCTTTAATGTTGAATGGTGGTAAAAATATTTGCATCTGTGTTTATCTGCTGTGGAAGGTTTCAAGGATTTCCAATTGTAAATTGCCATACTGTAAATGAAATGYAGTAAAAGCTACATGGCTTTAAAATTATACAGGTTTCCTTCATTCTGCAAACTCCATATTCATAAATTATACAAATCTTATGAAAAGCTGAGAATATTTAAGGTAATACTAGAGGTGTTAAAWTAAAAGCAGAAGCAGTAAAGGTGGCTGTTTTAAGAAAGCCTCTAATTAAGCTAAATGGAAGTGATCTTCTTTCAGAAATACCTGTAGGATGACCYCACCCCACAATAATTTTGAATTTACATGGATGCTGATGAGCAGGTAATTTCCAGAAACACTACTGCATCAAAGTGTGATATTACTTGAAAATAGCAAGTGCTTCCTAGACTTGTTTCCAAGCTGCTAGGACTGCTAGCAACTGATTCATTTGTATTTATGGGTTTATAAGCGTTGTGAAGGTTATATATAAATAMTGTAAAATAACAATAAGTATAGTGTTTGAAATATTAGTTATTTGACACAGTATTTAGTACAAAACTTCCTTTATATCAGGTAGGAAATAAAGAAAATGCGTCAGCATGAAAAGGATGTTTATAGTCYTTTAAATTATCCCAGTACTGCCTCYCACTTTCTGTTTGAATATATTAACTAGGTTTTTGTAATCACTCACTGAAAWAAAAAAAAATTAGATGTAATCACAAATAACAGGTGTCAAAAAAGACATGAYGAAAATATGGAATTTAGTAGTAAAATCCATACTTTTATAACTTGTATCTCCATTAGATTTATACATTTTARCAACGCAAATAAAGATGGTTATTCGTGTGCATGTGTCTCCTAGATGATTTCCCAATTTTCGAGACTTTTAAGTCTCATAACTAAAATATATATTTATATAAATGACCAGAGATTAAACAGAAAGATTAGGAAGCGTTGCAAAACATATATGTTTGTTCTTGCAATAAATTGTGTTATTTTAATACTATTCATGTCAAATCAACATTACCAAAGAGGAATATTATTTTTAAATTCCTTATTACAATGAAAAAAAGAAATTCTTACAGGAGGGGAATCCTTCACATTAAGTAACAGCTGCCTGCCATTGTTTTTGTTCAGTAGGAAATCTGTCAGCCCTTTCAGTACCTGAGAACACTTCAACAAAGGAAACTACTGGGGATGTGTCCAAGGATAGATGCTAAAAGACCTAATAAAGGCTAAAATATGCATCACTGTACCAGATAGGGAATTTTATTGAAAATCAATATGAATAAATATAGTGAACTCTAAACACTATGGAGGACAATATCAAGATCTTGTGGAAAATTTATGTAATGGGAATAAAAGGACAAAGGAACAAAAATAAATAAGAATTTTTTCTTTGCACTTTTTTTCTCAATACTGTGGAAAGTGTCTGAAAGATGAATCTTCTAAGCTGATCAAACTGCTGAGTAGCTACATTCCATTAAGGCTTTCTTTCCTGAAAARGAGTGTAGGAAGTATCCAAGACAATATTATGCATTAAAATGGGYCAACTTTAACAATAGTTACTGCTATTTTAAAGACGGCACTTCTTTTTTGTGCTCTGTCTTYTCAGCCAGTAGTCAGAGAAATAAGCAACTACTATTGGTTACTTATACTTTAGAAAAGAACCTTTTTCCACCCTCTTTTTGGGGAATGAAGATACTTTTGCGCATTGCTCCAATGAAATGATGCCACTTAAAACTGTGAATATCTCAACACATAGTTAAGCAAACAATCCCTATATCTCAGGTTCAACTGAGTGTCATAGTTTCTTTAATTTGAAGGGAGCTAGTGGAGAATCAGGGACAGTAGGAAAACCAAAGTTAACTGCAGAAGCAACACCAGAGAATGGAGCACAAGACAGAGCTGTTGAAGAGGATTTTGCACTGGTTGTGGCTCTCATCATTCTTTGCCCCAGCACCCTAACTCTGGAGATTCCACAAAGGACAGTGTTGAGAACATCGGGTCATTCTGACTTTTCCTTCTTGTTTTTCTGACCCATTAACATCACCATGATGGAAGAAATATTCCCAAAAATCCTATCTTTAAATGCTGACTAGATCTAGGTAATTTGTTATCTTTTGGTTACCCGGCATCAGTGTCCAGTGTCTGAGGCATAGGCCTGTAAATGTTTGGAGTTATCTTCATTTTCACCTTGTGTAGTACAATTAGAAGCTCTCTTCAACTGTGACAATTATTTTTCATCAACCTTTGGAACCTAAAAATTRTTCTTTTTTATTTTCAGTTGCTTTTCACCACGATTCTCTCTCATTGCTATGAAGTGGAATTGCTAAATTGCTGAGAAATAAAGTCCAGCTTTGAAAGTACAATTCAATTTCTTTCCATTCCTCCCAAAGAACTTACAAGGACTCCCCACACTCCTACCAGTGGAGGAAGGACAGACACAGAGCGAAGAAAAAAGGGTCAAGTCTTGTAAAAATCAAAAGGAGCTCTTAGAGAGGGAGCCCCTGTTTGCTTAGATTCTACCCAGAGATAAAACAGTGTATACCTTCCTATTTAAAATGTTAATGCAGCATTTGCACTTATTACTTGCTGCAGAGACAGTTCCCACATGGTTATTTAAGTAATTGAAAAAAATTAAAGATTCAGACTGCGAGTAAAAAAAACGGCTTGCAGTCACAAATAGTTCTTAAAGCCTCATCARGCAATCAGAAAATAAAACATCAGTGTTTTTCATCCTGATACCTTCAGCAATACACGAAATTTCAATTGGTGCCTCCCAGCAGCAATATATATTATCAGCAGTATYTTAAATATGTGCACATTTTTTATCTGCAATACGTATTTAAGTTGTACTACCACACGCAAACATAAAAACTTATGCACGCTCTATAATAGYAATTTTACAAATGATAGGATCTCTAAAGATGTTTTCACATGGAGATCAAAAATTATTCAGAATTATTACAAACATTTTTCAGTAATTTTAAATATTTTTTTTTTACTCTTGATTGTACAGTAGAAAGTTTGGCTTTTAGAAAAGTTACCTTCAAATATAGCTGCAACTATAATGAAGAAGATGTAGCTTCTGACCTGTGGCCCATTTCTGTGGTGATTTGTATCACATGTAAATATCATGTCACTTAATGCATTTTCTGACAGTAATTCACAAACAGTCTAAATTAGAAAACTGTTCAGAGAACAAATCCCAAAGCAGATTTCATTCCCTTGCAAATTAGGGAAGTAGAGGTTATAAAAGTGGTATATAGGGAATACATTTAAGCAAAAATATGGCAAATGTTGCATTTCAGCAGATTATTAAACAAATTACTAGCTCTATCTAAAACACAATGCTGAGGCCAGACAGAGAAACACAAAACAATGGAAAGAAGAAAATGCCATGAACATTTTATCTAACCTGTACCTCATTAAATATTCTGTAGAAAGGAAGCCATATAAATTTAAAATAAATAACTTTTTTTTCTTTAGTTATTCGTTGAATGTTTAGGTTTCACAAAACTCTTCAGCAGGGTTTCCCCCTAAAGCAGTGGGGGTCACTCACAGCAGGTGGCTGTGTCCTCATTGCTGCCATCAGGGCAATCCAGGGGAGAGTCACGGGCTGATCCAGGTTCCCTGGGCTGCCCATCCCTGCAGGTGGATTCTTCCAAGGAGCAGAAACCTGGTGGCTCTGATGGTGCAGCATCCATGAGCTGGATGCTATTTAGGCAGATGAAACTTGCCCTTCTCTGGAGTGTTCCTTTAAACACAAGCTGTCAAGGGTTACAGTTAAAATATTTGCATTAACAGACAACAGAGTGAAATTGATTTTTCTTTACACAAAACAGTTCTAGGGATAAAAAGTGCTGCATGATTTCCATTGCAAAACTGTGATAAATCCCAAATCACAATCTGATATTTTGTATGACTACGTCTGGTTAAAATTGTGGAAAATTTAATGAATTCCAAGAACGAAGTTAAAAAGAAAAAGGTCTATTTTAAAGAAAAACTCCTTATCTCATGAACCTTTAGCTAAAAATTAGTAATATCTCTGTGCTTTAGAAAGGTGTCCTGAAATTTAATATCCTAAAGATTCCATCTTCCTTTCTGAAGGGTCTTCAAAACCTCATTTTGCAGATCCTCAAGAGAAAATTTCCAGTTACCAGTGAATAAAATGGGCTAGGGACTGTCATCAGACACCAACTGGCACAGCAGAACTTAAGAACTGATAACTGTTTCATCATGTAAAATAAAATGGATTCACCCAGTCTCTGCAGTGGGGCTGGTCCCAACCTGCCTGTAATCCTGGAACTGTTCTGGGCACTGGGTGGGAGGTGGCTGATTTGCTCAGATGAAAACCCTTCTAGGAACCATGCTGATGTTTTAATTATTTGGACAATCACACGCCAATCCTGGGCCTATGCCCTCACCCTGCTTATTCTACTGCTATTGACATAGACACAGAGATTGAAGGAACATTTCTCTCTCTGACAGTTCCCTTGCTCTGAGCAGATTTAGCACAAGCTGATTTATAGAAATGAAATTCCAGAACATCTGTTGCTCCTGGCCACAGTGGAGCCCAGCTCTGTTGGCTCTCAAAGCAATGAAATTACCCCATTTGTGCTCTCCAGGTTTCTTTTGCCTGAGATAAAGCAGCGAGCAGGAGGAAGAAAGCTTGGATTCATCAAAAAGACTAGGATGGCAATAAAAGAAAGCACTGAGAAACAAGAGCAGGAGTTGGAGGAATAAATAAAAACAGATTTGTGGGCTTTGACAAGCTAGGACACGACCAAAGTGAGAGTCTCAGAAAGTAGCTATGTGCAAGGGTCAGACAACAGTGTAAGAGTATCTGACAAAACAGAAGGAAACTAGAAAAGATGTGATTTGGAGCATAAGCAGAAGGGTCTAGCACACTACCCAAAGCCTGGGAATTAGTTTGAAGTGAAATCTCAAGAGACATTTTTCTTTCTAAAACATAAGAGTTATATAGGTCATTATCTTCCACTAGAAAAAATTTCTTCAAAATTACAGTTTTCTAATACTTTCCATTCTCTCTCTACCAGTTCAAAAAGCAGAATGCTGTGCTGAAAATATGAAACAAGCACGGATTTAAAGATAGTATTTACCTATCTTAAGTGAAAGCAAAGATTTCTTCCCTAAGTGCAGGGATCCTTGCAGTCTTTGTACAAGAATACATAGTTTTGGCTTCCTACTTATATACATATAAGCTGAGCAGGCATTTGTTTATTTATTTTTAGATACGGCAGATAGCTTAATTACACATCTGCTTGTGTATTCAAAATTGTCTTTGTGGGAAAAGGAGAGACAGGCAACAACACACACTTAGAACCTACTAACTTGCTGAAATGTATTCATTCTAACATCTGTCAAAACATCAGTTTCTGCAGTGGGCTTAGTCTTTGTCCTTTTACAGAAATTATATTTTCAGCTGATTGCTGAAACAGTAAAATATGACGGTTATTTACGGAACTACAAAAAACCCCGTAAATGAAAAATTACTTAAAATGGAAACTTGTAAATTAATATAAGAATTAAGTAGTTGCAATTTAGCACTTACCTCTGTTCCTGAAATTTCAAGGAGAAGGTATCTTCTCAATTAGTGATTTACATCATTTCACTGAAGTTCCACAAGGATCATTTACATCATCTCACTTAACAATATATATACATTTAAATGAGTTTGTAATTCCTGAGTTGGACTCAGATGGCTAATTAGAATCAGATGAGATTTGTATTCATTTTCTTGCATATTATTTAAGCCCAGTCCAGTATGTCATATTTGTGTATTTTTTTCTTGAGATTCAATCAGAGATTTACTCAAATTGAAGCAATGAAAAAAATAGCAAGAAATTCAATATACACACAATTTAAACAAATTTTTAGGTTTCCTAGAAGCTTTACAAACTATGAAGTAAAACATCTTCAAAAATTGAACGCATGCCTTTTTCATTCATACCTTTATGTTTTCTAGCCCCATTGGTAGCTGCATATTTACTTTGACCCATTCCTTATTAGTCATGATGTTGGTTTCCCACAAAACATGCTCCTCCTGTAAAATGTAGAAAACTATGTTTAAAGATAATTTTTCTTCCTCCAGAAGTTATCAAGGCCATTTTTTGTCCTTCATCTTTTCATCTCCCAGCCAAACAACCACTACCTATAAAGTTGCTCTATGTGAAAAAATAGAGCTTCTCATATTCATCTGCAATCTTTGCACTGAGGTCTATTGGAGAGAGGGGAAGCAATACGTATTTACAGACTAATAATATAATTATCAGGAGTTGAGTTGGTAGAATTAAAGTTAATTAATATGTAAATTAAGCCATGTTATTGTTGAATTTAACAATATGTTTCCATGGTGTTTTCTACATAAGTTTTCTTTTCATAAATAACGGCTTATGTTATGTTGTGTAATTAATTAGATTCTGTTCTCTTAGAACTGAATTCTGGGTCTGCCAGAATTACACAAGCAATTGTGTGAAAAAATGTTCTTTTAAATCTGTAAAGCAAGCACACAAAGTACAACCTAACCACTTTTAGTCATGCTCTGAGTTACCTTAATCCTCCCATTTTCATTCCACCTCCCAAGGATAAAGGGAAGAGTGCTACACACGGTAAGGCTCCCTTTATGCAAGCACTCCAAGCCCTTTTGATTCAATAATCTGGCAAAAGTATCTCACACTTACTCTGTTTCTGGTCATGATCCTACTTGGAACATACTAAGGCATAAAGGAAAAAAGGCAGAAATTTGAACTTTGTATACGCACACAAAATCTTTTCAAGAAGCAGTTACAAGATAGAGCAAAACCAAAAAGACAGAAAAAACCCTCGGGAAAAGTTAATATAGGCTATACATACAGACTTACCATTAAAAATATCAATATTGAGACTATTATTAGGAAGCTGCAGAGTGTTGGTCATACCTTTTCCACAAAGGATATTACAGAATTAGTGGCAGTTCAGAAAAAGATGCAAAGCAGGATAAGAGAAATGGAGAGTCCCTTGTATGAAGAGAAATTGAAAGTATAAAACCAATTTATCTTACAGGAGATTAATAAAAGGGGTTATGATAGGTATGTGAAATGTTATCAATACTATAGGCAAGGACAGTTATCTTTTTCCTGTTTTATAATATAAAAGAGAGAAGTGGCTGTGAGCCAGTAGAATAACATTGATATGATTTGTGATGTGCAGACAATTAGTGCTCTTTCCCTACCAAGGCCATTCTGATATATTAGCAAAGCTGGAAGATTAAATCCCCATTGAACGTGTGTTCAGAGATCAGTTTTGGAAAACTGCAAGACAGGGCCAAGGCAATACGTTAATTTCAAACGCTCAGTGACAGAAGAGATCAAATTGAAAAAAGCACATGGCATGCTTGATTTCAGAAATAAAAGTCATCTGTGAGTTTCTAAATCAGTATAGGACGTATTAGTCTACTTTTTTACATGACATATTCAGCAAAAGTCTTTCAATATTGAGGACACTTCGTTCTGTGTGAAACTTGCTTCATTTTACTAAATAATTCAGCTTCCAAAGGAAATCTATTAGCCTACATTAGACACGTATAAGACACAGGAAAGGAACCATACTGCATGGTGGGTTAAAACCATAGCCTGTGGTTAAATTTCTGCTTTTATTTAACATGCTCCTTTCCACCTGCATGTACAAACCCTTCAAACACATTTATATATCTTTTGGGGAGCATTGTATTTGCTGTGTATTTGACTGGATGCACCTCGATACTATAATTTTGTTTACATTCGGATAACAGCTTAGAAACCTAGCCCCATGAACATTTTTCTCCCAAACTAATTTTAATACAAATAGCTTGCAGCAGTAAAGTTTTGAGTGTTCTGTTTAGTTGCTAGACCTTCTGGGACTTCTATTTACACTGAAAGCTGTAAGTCACCTCAGATGGACCAATATTTTAAGCAGATTTTACCCTGTGAATTTATACAGTTCTAATAAGTCAACAATATAATTCCTTTTCCTCACAATACTTGTAGTATTCACCCTGCTTGTCATGTTCTTTCACCTCTTTGCTACAAATGGGTTAACCCCTCTAGCACATTCCTTATGTCACTAGCTTTCTTCTAAAATATGGAAGGTGTTGCTTTTCCAGTAGTTTCCTTCAAGATTTATTTAGGTGATGCTGTGGAGTGGTTGCTCAAGACAACTTTACCCTGTTCCCCTTACTGTGATATATTACTACAATAAACAACTTTTTGTAAAGCTAAAATGAGCAAGAATTGTTCCTTTTCCCCACAATGGGTTTTTTTGCTGAGATAATGTCACTCAGATTTGAAGGATGGAAGAGAAATCACGACTTTTATAAAACTCTCCATTTATAAAATACTTTTTATCTTTTTTTTTTTAACATTTCTCTATTGATACATGCACTGCTGTGCAACTGCACCCATTATTTTGCCCCTACTTCTCTTTGCAGAGAGTAATCTGCAACAAGGGCTTATTTGTTCCACCACAATGACTAATCAACTTTACCTTCTGCAGAAGAGTGTACTCATATGACTTTTACAAGTGTTGTTGAACACAGAAAAATTTTAGTGTATTAGGATACAAATATACTTGCATGCATAAGCATTAGTTGAAATTATGTTTTATTGCTTAATTTTTGTATTTTTCAAAGCCATGCAAGATGTAAAGGTTATGACAATAAAAGGAAGAAAAATAAGCCCACTACTTAAGGAGAGCAACAAACAATTAATGAATAGCAAATGATAGATTCAACATTATATGATTGGTTTCTGTTTTTACCAAAAATGCTAAAATTTATCTGTCAGTTAACAGACAGTAAATTTTGTTAATTGAATATACAAACTGGGGAATGGGATACTGGAAAGCAGTGCCATGGAAAGGGACCTGGTCCATGTCAAGTTGAACATGAGCCAGCAGTGCCCTGACAGCCAGGAGGGCCAGCCCTATCCTGGGGGGCATCAGGCACGGCATCACCAGGCGGGCAAGGGAGGGGATTGTCCCCTCTGCTCTGCACTGGGGCAGCGTCACCTCGAGTGCTGGGGGCAGTTCTGGGTGCTACAATATAAAAAAGACATTAAACTATTGGGGTGTCCAAAGGAGGGCCATGAGGATGGTGAAGGGCATTGAGGGGAAGCCGTGTGAGGAGCAGCTGAGGTCTCTTGGTCTGTTCAGCCTGGAGAAGTGGAAACTGAGGGGAGACATCACTGCAGTTACAAGTTCCCCATGAGGGGAAGAGGAGGTGCAGACACTGATCTCTTGTCTCTGGTGACAGTGACAGGACCTGAGGCAATGGCCTGAGGTTGTGTCAGGGGAGGTTTAGGTTGGATATTAGGAGAAGGTTCTTCATCCAGAGGGTGATTGAGCACCGGAACAGCTCCCCAGGGAAATGGTCACAGCACCAAGCCTGACAAGAGTTCAAGAAACATTTGGACAATGCTCTCAGGCACATGGTGTGACATTTGGGGCATCCTATGCAGGGCCAGGAGTTGAACTTCAATGATGCTAGTGTGTACCTTCCAGCTCAGGACAGTCTATGATTCTGTGAATATTTCATATTAGTTGAACAGTTAATCTTGCCAAATAGGAATTCAAACATGGACCAGAATAGACAAATATTGTTACAAATACATATAAACCGGAAGTACTAAAACTGGAATGGAATCAAAGTTCAAAGACATATGAGTCACAATTAAGAAAGAAAAATCAAATGGTCAAATGCAGTAATGAAGAGCAGTTTGGCAAGTCAGCAATAAAAGAGGAAAAGCTGGAGATTATCGTGGACTGCAAGTTAAATGTAAGTAAACAACATTGCTGTTGACAAAAGGAGCCCATTTTCCTTATCCTTCTTCATATCCAAGAGCAATTTAAATTCCCTGTCTTCCGATTGATACCATAATGTCTATATTAGAAAATGTGTTCACTCATCTTTGCTCTCTCTCTTGAAAGAGTGAGGAAGGCCAGGGATAAATTTACAACATCTGTGTCACTTGCATCTAAGAACAGTACTGAAACTGTACACTGTACTGAAACGGTCTCCAGCTGTTTCAGGCCTGTCAGTGCTGGGATTTAGCAAGAGTTATTCAAAGACAAGAAGTTTTGATCAACAAATATAGTGATAGGATGTCCAGGAAACTGCAAGGTACACACAATTGAGAGGTTATTTTRAATGAAAGCTTCAAGGACAGCAGCTCTGCTGTCTTCCAGGGTCAGAACAAGCACTTGACCCTCACTTCTGTTTCTTAGTATTGGCTAGTTTTGAAGATTCATTTGTTTTTCATAAACAACCTAATGATTCAGTAGCAAAATGTGTAAAAGTCAACTCTCCATTTCAGTTTAAGAAGTCTTAAAAATGAGTCTGTAGGTTTATTTCTAGGTTTAACTATCAGCAGACRCTTATGTTTCTGAAGATTTTTCTGGCAAATTTTGCAGTATGAGTAATTCACATCAGCTTTAAGTAAGTCTATGTGCAATAAATGCATCTCTGATATGAAGGAGAAATTCAATACCTAAAACATAAAAGGGCCAAGAGAATCTGTGAAAGCAGAGTGGACTGATTTAATAAATGCCAGAAAATGTTCTTCTAATGAGCATGTAAGGACCAGTTTATCAATTAATTCAATCTAGGCTTCCAGTTCTATGGAAACTCAGATGTCAGTTTCCTTCTGGTTTTCACTTACATAGTTTTCTCTGTTTTCAGGGAAAGAAAACTCTTAAATTGGGTCCACTGATGCTACTTAGGTGAACGGCTGAAATCAATATTCCTATTCTGTCTCAAGGTTGCTGAGAGTGTCACACCTGGGAATTTATTGGCAAATACTATGGCACAAAACTCTGTGCGTTCTGACCAGAGCTCTGATTATGTTACAATTCCCTGACACAGTAATGGGTCATAGAAAAATACAATTATTGGCTTCTATAAATGAAACATGAGCAAAAGCCTGGAGTTGTTTTTATGAATATTCGAAGGCACAACTGGAAAGAAATAAATTATTTCCATTACCTGTCCTTATTTCAAAACCTTTTGGTTGTGTTACACTTTGGGGTTTCTTTATGAAAGAAGTGGATCTAATATTTAAATATGTGTATTGCTTGGTGATAAAAATTCAACTCCAGCATCAAGATCTGAGAGCCATTAACTTAATGAGAGCAGTTCTACTGCTCTTGTTTTCATTAAGTAGCAGTGGAAAGCATCAATACTAACCTATTAAACCAGAATTCCAAAAGAGAACATCTGAATATTAGAAAGTCTCACCAGGTAGGGGAGGTAAGAAAGATGAAAACAGTTAGCAGTGCTCAACTGGCATTTGTGTTTCATTCTGGCAAGGCTCTTTTCTCTACTAATAGGTAGAAGAATAGAAAAAATACTGCTCTAACACTTGGGTCAAGACAAAGTAAAGCAGGTTTTTAACCAAGAAGTTTCTAGTTATCCTGAGTAAACAACTTTYTTTTTTAATATGTGTCCATAGACAAAAGCACCTATTTTCTTATTTCCGTAACAGGAATAACGCTAGAAAAGCTGTTACTATAGATTCTCCCCTGAAATCTGAAATTTATTTAATTCTGTAATATCTGGGTTTGTCCTTGAAGTCTCATTGCAGAACTTTCACCCATCAAATTAGTTTATAGCTGAGATGGTGAGCATCCAGGTTTTGCAATTGCACAGACCACTGGAACAGTACCAAGTCACTTTTTGCACAGGGGACAGGCATGTAGCAGCAGGTGTATCTTGCATTTTGTCTGGTAACACCTGGGCTGCCATACCTTTACCTTTTGGAAATGAACACGTTTCTCCTTACCTGATTCATAAGCAGTACTGCCTTGAGACCACTGCTATCTGCCACGGAGTAGTGAAACTGAAAATGGCAATTCTTGCTGGAGCAATGACACATGGAGCTGTTTAGATGGGCCTCTTCATATAATGCATTGTAATTAACTTCTAACCACTCAAAATGGCCTGAAAAAGAAAAGGAAAGAAAATAAAGGCCACTTATTCACAAAACATTTTTTTTCTCAGTTTTTAAAAAGAAGGACTGCTCTCATGTAATTGCACCAAAGACCCATCCCAGAAACAATGAAATCTGAGCATCATGCTGATGATGTGACTTGGTTGTCATCTGTTTCCTGTTAAATAGATATAGAGATAAATATATTCATTTTCCTCACAGGTAGCCCCAGCAACCATGAATTACATCAGTCAATAGTATCTCAAAGTTTTTACTTTGCATGCTAAAACCTGCAAGAAGTCCCAGCTCAGCCCCCTTACATTTACAAACATTCAATATGTAATGACAAATATATATGGACGCTGGTCTTTCTTCCCACTGTTGTTCCCAGGAAATATGCTTTTTTACGGCAATGCTTAAAAAGACAAAACACAAAAAGGTCATCTGCATTACTGCTGTAGGAAGCAGTCACATCTCCACCATGTAATCAAGGTCTTTACTTCTCAGACAGAACTTCTGCAACAAAATGTTGGAAGCATATTGTCTTCCCACCTGAAGCAGAAAAGCAATTTGTGCTCTTCTTGACCTGCTGGCCCTAATAAAAGCATTCCTGCAGAGATCTAAAGGAGTTCTCCATCCCCAGAACAGTATCTATTAGTTTCAAAAATAAAAACGCTAAATATTTTTTACTAAATATATCAGCTCTTTCCCCTGCCTCGTCAGTCACTGAATATTTTGCTGCCTTTTACAGCAACTATTGAAATAATAAACCAGGACTGATTAAGGTCTTAAGTCTGCAGTTCCTGTGTTTATTTCTCTAAATACAATTTATCTCAAATGCAAATGTTACACAACCTCAAGGTGAAGGAAGTAATTTCACAATAAAAATGCTCATTTTTATAAAGGACCGTGTCCTTTTCCTTCTGTTGTCTATTTACTCTTTGTACTATGCAATGATTTACACTGTAATATATTCTTGAAATAACCTTGGAGTTAAGCTTGTAATTTCATGCCAGAGCAACTAACTTTTATATAAGGGAATATCATAGATTTAACCCCTATTTCTCTTTGACAGACATGAACAAAGTCTTTACACTCCTATGACTACTATCTTGTGCATAAGAGAAACATGTAACACCAAAAGACAGGTTGTTTATCTAACTTCAGAGTTCTCTGATGTCATAAAACCAACCAATTTTAGTTTCTGAGCCCAGTGGTACTTAACATTCTTTTCCCTCTTTCCTTTCAAGTACTTGAGTCTTTAAAAGCAGGGCAAAGAGGAGTTGACATGATTTTTTTTGACAAGAAGGCAAGTGCATTGCTCTAAATAAACCAAAGTCCTATGAAGTATCCAGAATGATCTTGTGTCCAAAATAGTGTGCTTACTCTTCTTTAGGGAATGTATTTTATGCAAGTAGTGTGATTGCTTCTGCTTAATCCAATGTAAGAAACATAAACTATGGAAACTACGATAGCATGTATGAAACATCAATAAAGGAAACAAGAAAAAAAGTACTTTCTTAGCAGTATTACAGGGGAATATAAAACCTCTGTAAGAACCTTTGACACTAGAAAAATTAAGAAGAAAAAATATAGATAAATTGCATACAATACAAAACTAGAGAAATAAAGCAACAACGAAACAAAGGAAAAAAGTTTTCCAAGGACAGAAAGTATTTTATTAAATTTAGGGATATCAGCAAGGGAGGATTATTCAAAGGCTATAAGAAATCTTTTCTTTATAAATATCATTGTTTAGACCTCTTCTTTATAATTTATTTCTTACCTCTCTTCTATTTATAGAGGTGAAAGCTTTGATCAAAATCAGAATACAAAGCTTAGTCAAGCTCTATTTCCATTGCAAGCTTAARCCCTCAAGCATGGCATTTTTACAGTTTGTATACCATTTCTTTCATTTTTAGAATTTATTTTATATTTGACCTCTTTGTTTTGTGTCTCAACACATCTGCATGAATAGAAATACTGAAAGTATTGAGAGGCCAGCAATCACAGTTCAGATTTTCAATGCTTTTCAATATTCATGATGAATTAAATTATGTGTGTTGTTTTGATGCTTGTTTCTTCACACATTTTCATTTTTCTTTATGACTTAGAAGCACAGGGGATGTCTCCAGGCAGCTGGGGAAATTCATCCTACTCAGCTGTCCGTGCATGTCCATACAATAATGCCCAAGAACCTATGCAGGAAACATTCCCAAATATATTCTCTTTCCACAGACAGTGCTTGTCCTGCAAAAGCCCTTACA
Source organism: Mixornis gularis (assembly GCA_003546035.1). Taxonomy (NCBI): domain Eukaryota; kingdom Metazoa; phylum Chordata; class Aves; order Passeriformes; family Timaliidae; genus Mixornis; species Mixornis gularis. The sequence goes on from QVAJ01000392.1 coordinate 543,927, forward strand.
GAATTTCAGTATCTTTTCTCAATATTGCCTAAAAAGGGAAATCCATACCCCTTACTAGCCCTTAAGATGTCATGTTAAGGTATGGCACAGATACAGTGACTTTCAGGGAGGTTTCTCAAATAAAATCAAATGAGAAGTCTCTTTTTTGTTAGATACTCCAGTAGAACTTGGAAGATGATATGACTCTTCTCCTCACATTCAAGGGGAAAACAATCTGCTTTATTCTATGCTCTGCCTTATACATACCTGCAAAAATTAATTTTGACATAGTGTATACACTCAAGCACTTTTCTTTGATGTTCAAGGATAATTTGACTTATGGTTACTAGTCTGTATTGAAATGCATGCTAAAATTTATTTAAAAATCTTTTTTTAAAATAAAAACAATATCTAACATCCATTCTGCTTCTATCAATGAGATGTGCTCCATTTCTGTGGGCTCAAAGTTCAAGCAGTAATCTCCACAATATCAGTTCTTCAAAGCTGCATCACAAACTGTGCTATTACAATCAGGGGTACTTGACCCCTCTGAAGGCAGTCTCAGTACACAAKCCAAACACTTAGCAGGCAAGACAATTCCATCTCACAATGGAACTCTCAGAGATTTACATCCGTTAAGCTTTCAAAAACATTTCACATAAACACATAGACACGTACTAGACAGTGATTTCAAAAACAAGTGATGCTCTTTACTTCTCAAAATTGCAGATGGGTTAATTTTATTTATTTTAAAGGTAGGAAACTATTTTCTAGAATATTTTTTTATTTACAGTTGCCCTAATAAAAGGTTTAAAATGAAGTTCCAGACTGTATGCTCAAGCAGAGTAGTACTACACGAGTCAAATTGCCAAGTATCAAAATCAAAACAAAGCAGAAAAAAAAACCCACACAAGGGATGTGGGCTTAGATGGATTTGATTTGATTTAACTTCACCAAACTCTTGCACAGATCTCATACAAAGAATAAACTGAAGAATAAATCAACTATGAGTTTACATTGGAATTCTTATGTTAAAATATTTCATGAATAACTGAAAAAGGTTCATTAATTCTTACAATAAAATATTTTATGTCTTTCCAGCAGGAGTGCTCACGATGCCCTTATTAAACAGCCAAAACAAAACCTAATATAAGTAGAAAATACATACAATTACTTTTTGTAGTTCTGTTCTGTTTTGGCATTGAGGCACCATCTTGCCATAAAAAGAACTATATTCTTCATGACAGCTAGTAATTTGGAGTTAAATTGAATCCCCACCTTCAGTGTTGTTGCTGGAATCCTTCAGGAAGGAGCAGGCGGCAATCCTGTGCCCGGCCTGCAGCCCTGCCCTCGGAGCAGGCTCAGCCCCCCGGTCTGAGTGCCACTCGCAGAGGCCGAGCTCAAAAGTGGACATCTGGGGTACTAAAAGAGAAACAATCACTTCTTAAGAGGTCATTATTTATCAGACTGTTCCCCATCAGAAAAATATGCTTATTAAACTCCTCGACAACACTTCTGCTTCTTCAAAAGTTTCTTCCAAAGCCCTGTGTGTCCCTGATTACTGCCCTGTATTTCAGCCTGCCATCTTTAAATATTCCAAGAAATCATTCCCTCAAGACAGATGCTTCTTTCAAAGCAATGGAGTGCTATTTATGTTAGGGGGTCATCACAACCTTCATGAATTCAATTCCGCAGAGAGGGTTGCCAGGTAACATAAAAATTGGCATGTAACAATAAGAAATACTTATTTACTTTTCCAGGTGATAGCTAAAGAAAAATCACTTTTAAATGAGGTTAAACTCAGCATCAAGTCCACAATACTTGTAACAGAATACTTCTTTTTAGAGTCAGAAAGGTTCTGAATGCATCTCCACATATTTTTGAGAGCCTTTTAAGGGCATAGCATGCCTGACTAATTTAGTTGCCTTCGGCAATGGTCAGGATTTTAAGCAGGATTGCACCATGAGAATGGAAGTGTCACTTCTTAATGTTATTGCAGGGGAAAGGYGATCTCCTGGTTAAAATACATTATTAAATAGCAGTCAGGTTGTCTCAGAGAAAACCTTCCTAACTGTATGGAGAAAACAGCTTCAGGTTAGTTTACATAGGTATTACTGTCTCTGTCATCTGAGAGAGGCATTATTCACATTACTGGCACCTCAGTGAAATGGCCTGTCCAGACAGTGCTGCAAACCTTTCATTTTCCCCTTGTGCCAATGCTAAATAAGTTTGCACCTTTTCAAATCGTGTGTATTATGTGAGAAAGAGTTTGTCAAAAACTTTTTTCCTATGGAAAATGCAAAATTCCACAAGGGTCTGGAAAAGGATGGATATTGTCAAACTCCAACATTCAAAAAAAAATTTGCAAACTCTTTCAAAAGGAATCAAGATTTTTTTCAAATGCTTTTGAAGTAATGATACAAAACATTTTGAGTAATTTTGTGCTTTTTTTTAATTTAGTTTTTCTATTTTTGAGGGGTTTTTTGTTTTGAAAAAATACCCCTTTTCCAGCTTTTAATGCTACAGCATGTCAGACAACAGTGAGATTAATATTTTGGATTTTCTGACTCCCATCCCTGTAGCAGTTCATCTCAAATACCTGCTTCCGTAATATTAAAGGCTACATCTTTGCAGGATTAGAATTAACTGAGGAATTAAGTTTAAGATCTTGTCAGTTGAAGTATTCATATTGGATTTTTGTCAAAATTTATACATTATAAGTAATACATATATAATTACTTCAGTTTTCCTGAACAAATCCCATAACTTTGCAGTGAGGTTTTGTCACTTCTGTGTTACAAGTGACTTAAGGAGGACAAAAGCCTCATTCTCCCTTACAGCATTCCACTTTCATGCCTTGGAGCTCTTTGCTTTCATCTCTAGTAGAGATCAGAAGGACAGACTTAGAGGGGTTCTTAGAGGGGTTCTTCACATATATAATTCTTTGGGAGTTGAGAGGGAATTCTGCAGAGCAGCCACTTGGATAAGAACATGAAGCCTTTGAACAAGAGGTCTACTAAAGGTATTAAAGGAGATTTTTGCATTACATGTGTTTCAAAAGATAACTTCAATATTTTCTATTTTACAGCCAAAGTACTTTTTTTTCTGCAGCCTATATTTAAATGTATGATAAAGAGCTGTGTGGGTTTTGAGTGATAACAAACTATCTGGCAGCTATTGGGAAAACTACAAACTGTAGAGTATCTTAAATTGCTATACTGAAGATAGGGTTTTAGTTGTATTTTTTTCAATGCATGAAGTTCAGTCTTTAGCAGAACTGGACAACACACTGAAGTGGGACAGTCTGGGAGACAGGGGAGGGATAGAAGGGCAGAAAGAACCTAAAGCATAATGAAATTACTTTTATATTTGATCAACACAGTTTGCACCAAGAAACTCCTCAAAGCACAAAAATTTAAGGTATTTTATTCACAACCCTAAAAACATAGTCATACTAATGAATACAAATGTCCAGGTCATCTCTTATGTGTATTTGTACTGGGATTAAAAATTATGAAGGGTGGATTAAAAATCATGAAGGGTACATTAAAAATGCAAGTTTTAACTAGGGATTTCACAAAATTAAAGTGCTTTCATTAAAAGTCTACTTATCCAGACATTCATTCCATAAGGACTAGTGAAAAAATTCTTTCAAATTCAACCAACCATCAGTCTGACCTTTTGTTTTAATTATTGGAAAATGTTCAGTAGTAACAGTTCTGTTTCAGGGAGAAAATTAAGATTCTTTGACCCTGTTTTTGGCTGCTGTGAGCCATTTAGATGTCACCGAATGAAGTTGACTTCTCCTAATGAGGAAACACAGGATAAGAACTGGCTCTTATTAGAATGTACCTGAGGCACTTAACAGTGCAGCAGCTCAATCTGTAAACCACAGCATGGAGTTCAACAGCTGCAGTGTAAGGTAAGTTTAACACCCGGATTTATAAGATATGATGAGAATATACATCAGTTTTCTTTTTTTCCTTTTCCATSTCTTTGAGACAGTGTTTCAACTCATAGCTCAGTTTTTTGGTTAGATTTCTTTTGCTTTAGAAGGATTTTGTTGAAAATCTCATTGTATTTTTACAAACAGATCTCCTGCAGGAACTGATGAAACAAAAACATAGCTTTCTAGAATTACAGAAATCTAAATACATGTGCCTGCTGGTGTCATTAAATTAGGGTTTGTATCTTGCTCTTAATGTGATCTGCTTGAAATTGCTTAGCACTCTAACATTTTAATACCCCTGTGCATCTCCTCTCAATAGGTTTTTTCCTACGGGGAAATGTAGAGAGCATTATTTAGGAGTGTGGTACACAAAACCAACCACATAACATAGCTTGGTCTGTGTCAAACACTGCTTTTCATATCTCCAGTTAAGTTTAAAGTCTAAACCCTCTGTGCCCATGCCAAAAATAAAAGAAAGAAAAACAAAGAAGGTGCTTTGACTCAGAACTGCACTCACCTGAGGATGTGACATAAGTGCCAGAGGACAATACTCTTGTGTAATACAGAGCAGCAAGCAACTCAGTTTGTGCTAGGATGGGTGGCATTCCTTTTCCATGAAAACACATTGGGTTAAAAAGGGAAGTAGGAAATGTTTTGCTAAAGAATCCCGACATGCAGGGATGGTCTGACTGCAGAGATGACCAGCCTGACATAGCAGCTCTTGAATGTAGCAGAGCAGAACAACATAACCCCACTGCAGAGCTGAGGATCAGGACCTCCATGCATCCAGAAATACACGAGTGCCTTGGGAATCTTCCTAGTCAGCTCCAAGGCTTTGCCTGAGCTGGCTGAACGCATCAATTCTTCAGCCAAAAACAGTAGATCTTTTTTACCCATTGAGCCCTACCTTTATAATGTATCAGATTACTTAAAGTATTTATTGTCTCTTTGTAACTGTGTTTAGATGTGAAAAGACAGATGATTGCTTAGGGAAATGAAAATGAGCCAAATGAAGACACAGAGTTAAAAAAGCCTTTAAATAGCAAAACAATTCCATTGTTTTTTCTCTTCTAATCCAAGGAAAACAAAATGTGAAATGATCTGGCTCCTGAAAAACAGGTATTCTTACCAGATGCTATAGAACATCCTTCACTGAAAGTAATATCATCAATGGCAACAGTTTCACCTTGTCTCTGGGTCTCCACCATCCCCGAAAAGATAACCTAAAGAGATTAAAAGCAAATCAACAAGAAACAGAGTTTACCAGTCTCACAGACAAAACAAAAAACCACACAATATATGCCAGTCAAGTTCATGGAGTTTCTATGGGAAATATGAGAACTCTAATCACAAATTTAACAATTCTGGAGGATTATCATCCTGGCTTTTTCACACACCTGTGGCTTCTTCACCAGAGCACAGATAGATAGTCCAATCATCTAACTCAAGATTAAAGTAGGAATTAACAGGAAGGGTCTGAAAATCACAATACAATGCCTTAAAATCTAAGCAAGGATTATGACAGTTAAAGAGTAGAACACAAAGGATTTGGTGTTTTATCAAGACATTATTCCACCAGATACTGGAAATATGAACATTTTATGGTTGATTTCAGAATTTTCAGAAACCTGGAGAAAAGTCAAAGCAAAAAACACCATTATTCAGAAGTTTTTCATCACATTTTTAGCCAAAAAAAACCCCACGAGGAATACTTGGTTGAGAGTTATTCTGCTCTAATGTTATAAAAGTGGAGTTTGCAACCCCCACCAAAGTCTTGTATACACAAGAAGTTACAAATATTTTACTTTTCCATCTTAAGGGCAGATTTCATTCCACATTTGTAAATGTACAGACTATTAGAGGTTTTCTGCAGTGGTGTACAAGGGACTGGTCAATCACAGTCCTTGGGAAAACACAACAAAAACATACCAATCAAAACAACCCAACAAATCAATCTCATGAATAACATTCCTTAAATTATTCCCTAGCCACATCTTGGGACGAAACAGCTCCAGGATTTTCCAGAGTCTTGGAGCCACAATCTACCTAGAGGTCCATTCTAGCTCTTAGTAAGGAATTCACAGTGTTAGCAACAATTTTTCAAATATTGCATTGAGAGTTCAGCAAAAATGTTGTGCATAGTTAAACAGATGGATGCAGAAAACCTATAAATTACCAAGAACTGAGTTTTTTGCTGTACAAGTTGACACAACTTATCCAACAATATGACCATTATGTTACAAATAAGAATTTTTTTGAGGGGGGTAATCTTTTGTCTTATGTTTGTTTTACTGAACCTGCAGTTGGCTTGCACAAGAAGAATGGCAGCCATATCACATCCAAAAAATGGCCAAATGAATGAAATGCAGCATCTTGAAAATTTGCTAATTTATTTCAGAAAACAGTATTTTGAATTCTTTAATTCTACTGCAATGACAAGTGCACTTAATGTGTAATTTCGTGACATCACCACAAGAAGGGCAAATAGTGTATTCCCATTTTATGTTTCTATTACGGCAAAGTTTCAGATAAGTTCCTAAAACAATATAGTGCACTGTTTTATAATTAGAAACACCACAAATATGATTTAATATCAAGGATTTGAAAATATTTTACATTTGCACAGTGATGTTTCATTTTGAAATCAAAATTTAGCTATCAATTAATAAGCAAGAAAGTACAGGGCAAGACACTACTCCCTGTGAAACGGATGGGCAAGTAACTACTCCCCAAGAAACTACTCCCCAAGCAACTATTTGGCAAGAAAACACTGGGCAAGAAGCTCATCCCAAGAAATTACTCCCCAAGAAACTACTACCCAAGAATATATTGGGCAAGAAACTACTGAGACAAAAAACTACTCCCTGAGGAACAACTCACCAAGAAACTACAGGGCAAGATATTGCTCCTCAAGATAATACTGGGCAAGAAACTATCCCCCAAGAAACTACTCCGCAGGAAACTACTGGGCAAGAAACTACTCCCCAAGAAACTATTCCCCTGGAAACTACTGGGCAAGAAATTACTGGGGGAGAAACTACTCCCCAAGATACAACTCACCAAAAAACTACTGAGCAAGGAACTACTCCCCAAGAATCTACCTTGCAAGAAAATTCTGGGCAAGAAACTACTCCCCARSAAACTACTCCCCAAGAAGCTACTCCCAAAGAGACTACTCCCCAAGAAACTACTCCGCAAGAAACTACTGAACAAGAAACTTCTGGGCAAGAAACTACTTGGCAAGAGGTAACTCCCTGTGAAACTACAGGGAAGAAACTACTGCACAAGAAACAACTCCTCGAGAAACTACTGGGCAATAGTTAAGATATTAGAAGATAATAGTGGGCAAGAGACCACTGGGCAGGAAACTACTGGGCAAGAAACTACTCTCCAAGGAACTACTGGGCAGGAATCTACTTGGGAAGACACTGCTGGGCAGGAAACAGCATCCCAAGAAACTGCTGGCCATAAAGTACTTCCCAAGAATATTCTAGACAAGAAACTACTGCCCATGAAAATACTCGATACGTTTAACATATATATGTATCTACCTATAGGTTGCAGTTGGGGGTTCATAGTCAGATTTTATTATATACTGAGATAAAGTGATTTTCAATGCTGAAGAGGGACTAGCTCACTTTGCTGGAGCAAAATCAGAGGCTGCTTCAAGTTCATATTCCATCAGTCCATATGCAGTCTGTATGAACATTTGTTTCCTTGAAACTCATGAACTGTCTCTCAACTTCCCCACTTCCAGAGATAATATTACTATATTATGCCTCCAGATTCTCTTTTGTCTAAGAACGATTATCCAGGCTTTATCTGGTACAGATACCTAGCCGACATCCCCTGAGTTCTGTTCAATAATAACCAAAGTGATTCACACCCTAGTTTGCTCCAGAAACAAACCATTCAATTTTCCTTCTCACACAACATCTAGAGCTCTTTAAGCTCACAAGTCAGTAACAAAAATATGCCTACATAGTGGCACTATTTGCTTATAACTGCAATGATCTATATCTATGGAATATCTGTGAGCACCAGATCAAATGAACATTGCAGCTCCATTAGTGACATGGAAGGTGCAGTGGGACTGTAGGTGGGATCAAATACGAGCTGGGCTGACTCCACCGTGCAGCCACAACAGCAGATTGGAGCCCAACAGCAAAGGACAAGGTAAACCAGGAATCAACTACAAAGGCACAAATGAACACCAAGCCTAGAACCCCTTCCCTTTATGATGTGTGGGAGACAGAAATTTGTTCTGAGTAAATCAGAGGAAAGGTAGCTTAGAAGAGAAAACCATGATATGGTTCCCCAAAACCCAGCCAAAACAGACACAATGAGCTTTCTTCTTGTTCAGTAATTAAATCACTGGCAATCTTTTTATTTCAGAATTCCATAAAATTGAGATTTCTAGATGCCAAACTAAATTCTGTATCCCATAAATATAATCCACACTCTCAGTAGGAAGAGTCTTGGGTGTTAAATAGTCAACATCAAAGTGAGCGAAGAAAATAAGCAGTGGAGGTTCAGAGGTAGATTTTAAATTAAATCTCACTTCAAATATGTTTTTAAAATTAACAAAAGTATCAAAGCACACTATTTCAAAGTGTTTTGTACATCCAAATAAAAATTATTTGTCTCTTACAATTTTTTCCATAGAAACATTAATAATCAAAACTTTATCTTGAAAAATGCCGCAGGTATCCCTGTAGGCTAAGTATCTTGTCGTATAAAAGAACAAGTGCAAAAGGGCAAGTGCATTGCATTCACTTGTATGACAGCGATATCTTGCAAGTTGTCACTGGAGCCAAAAGTGCAAACAAGAAAATTTGCTCAGCTTCAGACTAGGTTTTGTGAGGTGCTGAGCTGTGTTTCCTAAGTCAATTTTAATGATTACTACGGGAAGTTTGACACCTGCCTCTTTAAAGCTGGACTCTGCCCATCAGTGCACTTGATAGAGGCCAAAGGATAACCAGGTTTGCAAGCAGTAACCTAATTAGGATTTGACCTAGCAAGGGGAAGTAGATGCCATATTATATTAACCATTCCCAGACTCAGTCAATTTTCCAAGTAATATGAATGATGAGAAAAATAAATCTCAAAGTAAAACCTTCCAATACAACCTCTGATTGCTATAAATACACTCTTATCAGGCAGAGGTAAGTTATTAACCAATAACAAAGCTGATACTTGTGTTGAGCTGGGTAAAGGTATTTTGCAATATACATTCTCAGAAGAGTTGAGCAGGCCACTATTACTTCAACAATCAAGATCCTGTTGGATGCTTTAGCACAAAATGGAAGTCAAGTAATTATGTTACCCATTTGGTTTATTGAATTGAGGTTGTGCTGCCATGCCTTCAGGTTTGTATGCTAAACAATTCTCAGTAACTGCTGTAGCAGAAAAGGACTCCTATTCTCTTCTCCCCATGTTCTTTCCTCACTCACTGCATTATGCATAGCAGTGAGTGTACATCACTCACAATATTATAGCCCTAAGTTATATTTACTATGCTTATGTTTTTTGTATATGCACATGTAAAAACATTTAAATAGCCTGTGACAGTTGCATTGTTTTTCGGTAATTTTGAGCAAAATTAAACCATTTGCATGTGTTCTGTAACAAAGGCTCAAAGCTGCAATTAATAGTTAAGTACAGTGTTTGTCACTTGCAGTACCCCTATAAAACAGTATCTCATAGTATAAAATGCAAGGTCCTACATAAATAAAACCTTGAGTTTATCAGTCCAGTTAGACAGAGAGTTATCAATCCAGAGGGTGAGAATATTGTATTGAAATTAAAGATCACAAGTATATCACCTCCATGTCCTGGCAGATAATTTATGGCTCAATGAGACTGTTTTATTTAAGACATAATCACAGTTTAAAGAAAGTTTTGTGTCAGTTTTAACACCTTTAGTAGATAAGAACAAGCTGTATTTTTTAATGCCAACTACAATCTTCAAAATGGCTTTTTTCTTGTTTACCTCATGATAGTGCTTTCTTCTCATTTACAAAATATTTAGTGCTGACCTATTAAAAAGGTCCACAATTTATAAACCATTTAAGAAGTGTCCTTTATAGTAACCTCAATTTACTAACCTCATACTTTTCGGTGCTATTGATTGTAATGGTATTTACATTCCACTGATTTCGTAGTTCTCCAGAAACTTGCCAAATGTTTGTAACAGCATCTTCAGAGTGCTTTTGAAGCCCCACCATAAACGTTCCACTCATTTGACTGACCCAATAATGAAATCTAATCTAGGAAAAAGAAGAAGGTCTGATTATTCCAGGGAAATACTAAGGCAAACAGTGTAATACAACGTGCATCAAAATACCTGGCAAAGGTGTTCTTCATCAGTTGGAAGGAAAATGTTTGTCCTTAAAGCTGCAGGAGAGGATTGCGTTTCAGAGGACAATGAGAGGAAATAAGCTATTAAAAGGAAAAAAAGGACAAAACTTAGAAGCTTGGGGAAAAAAACCAACAATAAAACAAGGAGAGCAATATGCACAGGTATAAATTAATAACAAAAAAGCCAACTAGAATTGTTTCCCCAGAAAAGATTAATAACACTTGTAGCCATTGTGTTCCAAGCTTTTTTTCATGTTCAATATTTTCATGGTATCGCTACATGTTCCAGCTAAAATTTTAAGTAGGATTACAAAATGTTTCATGTGGTGATGTCTTGAGTACTCAGAAGTGCCACATTTTTGGACAAAGTAAGGCTAACTCAGAAAGCTGATCCAAAGACTTTAAACTCCAATGATTGAGTAGATAACATATTTCATGCCTAAACATCCAAGTGCTGTAAACAACAGTACACATTTATCGTGACAGTTCAGGTCTTTGAGGAGGTCATGGAACAAGGGAGAGAAGACTGTGGTGTTTTTATGGGTTGAAAACTGGTGATTTCTGGGTTCTGGCTCCTCAGAAAATTGCCTTGAGAGAAAGATGTGGTATCCCTGTACACATTTCCAATATAAAAAGTCATCTTCAGAATTTCAAAGCTACCAGTAAAGATACCATTATCTTTCATTTACAAAACAATGAAATTCCTTGCTTCCCTTGAAAGTGGAACAGCTCAGGAGGAGTCAGTGAACTATGGTTGTTGCCATGCCCTTTGACTGATTGTGTCTCTTCCTGACAATATTGTTTCAGACTTTATAACAGATGGAAGGCAACCACCCTATTTTTGGATATCAAATACTGCAAGTCAAAATTTGGCTCTTCCTGGTCACAAATCTTTCAGAGATGTTAGATGCTAAGGATGTAAGATGAAAAATAAAGAATAGAAAAAGACTCAATCTATTTTTAATTCTTTTTCTTCCTTTCTCTCCTCTTCCACTTCCTGAATTCCAAACAATGTCAAGTAAGTTGTTGTCCTCTGACATTAACAAGGAGGAAGATGAAGGAGAAAAAAGGCCAAACAGGACTCAAGGAAAAAAAATCCTAAAAATGAAGATTAATACATTAACCAAATATCAGAGGAGAGATCAAAATATCTAAATACTTAGTTTATTAAAGTACTCACCTTGACCTCTCACCCTTTTGTGGAACAGGAAAGCCCCTGATGAAGCACCAGCAGCCCAGGTCAGGGCTGGAGCCAGCTGAGCAATCCCCTACAGGGAAGCATTTTGCAGCCTGCTACCAGAACAATGGCCATGCTGCCCCCAGGTTTTAGACCTTTCCTGACTGCTCAGGCAGCACTTTCAGAGCCTGCCAGCTGCAAGGGTACAGCTCCTACCCACAACAGATGGTTTGGTGTCTCTGCAGAGCCCTCTCCCTGACTCCAATCTGTTCCACTGGATGTTAGCTTCCATGAAATTTTGAATTTTTTTCTTTTAGTTCTCTAAAGATGAATGTGTCTAAAGGTAAAAAAATTAATTTTCACCTGCCACAGGAATTTTAAGTTTACACAGATAGAGAAGAAATAGTAATTTTAAGAAATCCTTTGAACAGTCATTTCACATTAGACCTCTGCATAGAGAATAATTTCACCTAGCAAAATCAGGTTGTGTTTTGTTTTGGGCTTCTTGTAAAGTGGTTGTCGCTGGTCTGTTCAAGTGAAAAAAAAAAAAAGATCCATGAGAGACAGACCTAAAGAAATGTTTTGGGTTCTAGTAAATGATTACATAAATCTTCAAAAGAGTTAAATTTACCAAGGGATCTTTGCTTTTCTGCTGATGTGTGTTTTATTCTGATGGCAGGAAGCCTTCCCTTTAACACTCTACCATAGACCATACTCTGCTCAGTTGTCACAATAGAGAATAATTTCTGGGCTTTAAGCAGGAACCAACATAAAACTGATTACAGAGTCTGTTGAGTCACCAGCAGTGGGAAAACTCGACTCAGTGCCATAAGAAGATAAATATTTCCTAGGCGATTAGAATCAGCATTTAGAAAATGAAAGTACAGTTTAGACATTCTCCAGGTAGAAAAATAAAAGCAAATTAATACAATGTATTTAAATCTCCTTAGCTATTCAGTTCACTGATCTGAGTACACAGCCTCTCAAAAAGCTGAATATCTACAAGTATTCGAGCTTCCTGCTACCTGAATAAAATAACTGAGATTAACATGACCACTGCACAATTCCGAGCTGGCAGATACAACAGTGACTGAAAGCCCAAAACAAGCAAATGTGAACAATACAGGTGACTGAACAGTTTGCTTCGTGTGCAATAAATATTTCAATTGATGATTCTCAATCTTTTGCTGGCTTTGGCTGTCTAGATAAGTCAAATTTTCCTTTCTCAACCAATTTTTTATGATTATTAGAGTATCTTTCTGGCATGTGCTACATCCTGATGTGGTGTGTACTACCAACCATGCACAAAAAGTCATGCAGAAACTTCAACTACAGCAAGACTGTTGCCTGGCTAACCTATTTTCATTCTAGCCAAGAGTTGCTATATTTGCCTTCTATGGTACTTTTGGGGGTTTTTTAATGTGTTTCTTAATGAGAAAAGCTTTATATTTTAAACAATTGCACAACTTGTATATTTGAAATAAAGCTTGTGTACATGAAATAGTTTTGGTAGTTGCTCACATTTTTCTGCCAACGTTGGTCTAAATTGACGTTTATTGAAGAGCAACCTTATCTTTGGAAGCATAATACACACAGCAGGTTGTGCTTCTGAGATACACACAAGCAAAAACTGAAGTTGCTAAAAGCACATCACATATATAAATTTTCCTAATTGCAGAGTATCATGAAAATTGTCCACTGTGAAATGAGAACTTGCAGGAAAACTTAGAGTGGGATTTTTGGTTGCTGTTCTCTTCAATGAAAATATTAAATTTGGGTTTCATTTTCATCTGCCGATTTCTAAGCAAGTTTGCCATACATTCACCTCAAAACCACCAATTTATACTCATCATTATGAGGAACTTCTGTTTGATGGCTTATGCAACGTGTGGGAGATGCTACTTTAGAACAGTGCAGATTTCCACACTCCCAGACCATCACAGTTTGGGAATGGGTTGTAAAGCACCTGGGCTAATCACAACACCACTTGCATCCCACATAGGATTCGCTTCTTGTACATGATTCAACATTGCATGCCTGCCTTCAGGTGCTCTCCATGAGGGCTGCCAAAGCACTGCCTGTGCCCAGGAGAGGTGACAGGGTGTGGGTGGAGATGAAGGGAAAGAGAATAACAGAAAATATGGAGAAGAGAACTAAACAGCTATTGTGTTACAGTATGTATCACAGAAGGAAGAGCAGGGTTAATTTGGTCATAGGAAAAGTATAAGGTGTGTATTTTGTCTGAGGACAGAGAAAAGGAATTACTTAGTTGAGAGACACTCTTCAAGGTAAAGTAGCATTGTAAGAAGATTCAAAAAGAAGCTGGATCAAAAACAGACTATCAAAGCTTAGCCTGTCTCCAAATGCAAAGTCCTCTTCTCTCAAAATACTTGGAGTACTAATATCAGCCACAGATGATAGATACACACACCAGGTATTTACCAGTCCAAGAAAACATGAAAATACATGAAAATTTCTAAACTTTGCAATCATCAGGACTGAATTTATCACCTAATATCTCCAAAACAAGTAAAGATCACTCTGGTAGATAAACATATCTTTTGAAACTGATTACTTGCTCCTCTATGATAACAAGAATTGCTTACTGGAATACTCTTTCTCCTCTCCCCTTGAAATCTGGGTTATTGTAATTGCAATCACCTTAAAACAAAGACACAACTACTCAGGAAACATGTGGTAGAACATAACTGAACAATCAAGAAATTAGCATAATTTATTAAATTAAATACAAAGCTACATAATTTGTAAGAGTCCATTGTTTCCTCAAAGAACATGAGGGGTCTTACCACTCTCATTCCCGTTGGGGTCGGAGTATGGTGGTCCCAAGCCAGATTGACCATTTCTTCTTATCCAGCCAGGCTGTAAATCCAATTCAGGAAAAAATTTGCATAGATTGGTTTCAAAATCACAGTTGTTCCAGGAGGAACCTGAATTGAATAAAACAAACAAAAAATTAAAAGCTTAAAAACAGAAGCAAAGAGATGGTTTTTTCACCATCACTTGCTGTTTAGCTAACACACAGAAACACTCTGAACAGGGCCCTGAAAAAAAAGTGAGAAACACCATAATGTTTAAATCATGAACACTGAGAAATAGTGCAATGAAGAGAGACAACTGAGAATGAACACTGGGAAAAAAACCCCCAACAAACAACTAAGCCCTTCCTTCACCAAACCAAATCCAAAATTGTCCATTTATATTTTGTTACTATAATATATGCTCTTTTCATCACAAATATGTGCGTAGTTACCTTTTTGAAGGAAAATCTCCAAGCTAGTATAGTTTGTATGCAGAGATTGTTCTTAAAATACACTGCAGCTCTAAGGTGAAGAATTTGTCCAGACTTCTTGCATGAAAAACCAAAGACTTAACATCAGGATGTAATCAAAGACCAAGTTTGGTGGGGTTTTTGTTTTTTTTTTTTTTTTTTTCCACATCATTCAAACAGCAGACAAAATGAATCCTCAGAATGGCATAGTGTCCCCACTTGGCTTTCCTCTTTCTTATTTCATCCAATACATGC
>QVAJ01000393.1:10169-221654 GCA_003546035.1 Mixornis gularis
TTTTTTTTTTTTTTTTTTTTGCTACAGATACTTCAAGCAAAATGGCAGAAATAAAACTTTTTGTTTTGGCAGCATAGCTAGGTAAGTTGGATAATTTGTTGTTGACTTAGGTAATTATTCCTTAGTGATTACTATGTAGTACTCCGCATGTGACTAAGTAAGGTAGTGTAGAATAGTAATGATATGAATGGTGTAAATCCTAACAGGATTTCTAAATAGGGCTATCTCCATTATAAAAAAAAATAAGAAAAATAGTAGGCTCCTAGGCAGTGTTAGGGTTATGTGTGTGCTAGGCTCACTCCTATGTGAGATACTTGGTACTGGGGCGCAGGTAGAAATGCCCTGAAGAGCAGTTTTAAACACTTAAAATGCTGAAAAAGGCAGAGCTTCCTTCTACTTAGAATGAGGAAATGAGACAGTTGCCTCCACTTAAACCAATACAATGGTAAATAAATGGCTTGTCCCTTTTAATTTAATTGACTAAAATTTTTGGAGAAGAAGGGTTTTCCTCACTTTAAATCTTTCCAGTGATGGAAAAAAAGGGGATTTTTCTTCAATTCAAATCCTTAAAAAGAAGGGACAGCTGGGCTTTCTCCTCAGTTTAAGTCTTTGGATGATGAAAAGGGAGAGGTACCCTTAATTCAAAACCATGAATAAGCATCGTTAAGGTTTTCCTCTTCCATGAAAAATAATAGAAAATGGGGCTTCTGTATCAATAAATATCCCTAAAAGCATAGAAAATGCAGGGTTTCCATCAATAGGCACCACTAAAATTTCAGGGGAAGTGGACTGCCCCACAATTTGAACACAGATAATCATAGAAAAGGAAGCTTTTTTCCTCAATTTAAACCCTTTTTCTCCTAATAATCTGTCTCTTTACTGGGGCCTCTGGGGAGGGACTGGCAAGATAAAAGGGGAAAGTTGAAACCTCCCCCCTGGGACCCCGCATGCTGTCCGGCCTGCTCAGGTGCTGCCCCTCGGCATGAGGGATTTTCCCTTGGCATTTTCTTGAAGCGATGCACCATGCCCGGGTGCAGCTGGCTGTTTCTCGGGCCCTGCTGGATGCTCCAACTGTCGTTCCTGGAGGGACACTCTGGATGTCTCCCTTAGCCCCTCTGGACTAACAACTCCCTGTGCAGGGGTGCCCAGGTAACCCTCTGAAAACAGCCTCTGGCAGGAGCTGCCCCCTCCTCATCCTCACTGGTAACACCTGGGGCTGCTGCACCTTGGAGTGGGGGATTTTAGCCAGGTTTCTAGAACACTTACTGCAGGATTCAGTAACTCATGGTCAAAAAGATAATCTCCTCCCTGTGAAATAATTTTAAAAAAATAAAGTTAAAAGTTGATTTTGTATTTAAACCAATTTGTAATCTAGAAGTTTCTATGGATTAGCTGTCAACTCTCAGAAAATACTCCCTAGTATTTYTCTCTTTCGAGGTTGTTGAGAGAGAAGTTGAACACCCTGCTATCTTCTCTTGCCCTTATGTAGTGGAGTAATGTAATATTTTAAAATAAAATTTATTGGTTTTTGGTCTATGATCTATGAATGTTATTTGTTATGATTTTATGATGCTATTTTCACGTCAGTGTCCTGAGGGTAGTTTCAGTCATCCCTCGGTCCGCTGCCCTGTGCAACCAGGCCCCTGTGTTGTGTTGCTGTGTAAGGCACCTGATGCATCTGTTTTGAAGGAAAAGAGTGACAATTGTGTGTTGAAACTTAGTACCAGTTCCTTTTGCTGTYTGGTATTTTACATTGGGTTTTTTGAACAATAGCATTCTGATTGTTTCTAAATCAAAGGATATGTATTTTGGGCTTTAATTCTTTTTAATGGTGCCTTATCTCAGGGGAGCTGTGCAGGAGTGAGTAAGTCCAATGTCTAGAGAGTGTGAATAATATTTGCACAGCCTCTGTGTTTTCAGTGCTCAGTCAGTGACAACTAAAGTAAACAACAGAAGCTGAGGAAATGCAAAAATACTGCCATCATTGTGCACTTTTTAGTTTAGGTACCAAATTGAAACGTGTAGTGATTTGAAGACGGCTCACCCCAACTGGAGCTAAACATCTTTACTTAACCTTTGCAGGATTGAGATGTTCTGAAAGGGGAACCTCTTAGTTAAAAATTATTCAAGAAAGTCTTGGAGCATGGCAGCCAGAAATGCCTGAAGGGTTCACAGAAACTGTAAGCACCTGTTAAAGGCACAGGTACATGGGTCTTTTTGTTTTAGAATAAAAATGGCTGGTTAACAAACATCCGGAAGTGTCAGCCACCCCCACTCTTTCTCCAAAGAATCAGAAATTCTGAGATGTAATTACAGTATGAGGWGGTTTGGGAGAGCTGAAAAGTCACCATAGCAGCCTCCTGGCAAAAATCTTTGCTCATCCAATATAAAGCAAAATTTATTTTTACCTGAATGGCTTTAATGAGCCTGAATGTTTCCTGTGTTGGCTGTCTTAATTTCATTGTACTCCTCAGTCACAGTCTTTTCCTGCTCTAAGTCCTAAAGGTCATCAAAATCTTCCCATGGAAGTTTTGACTAAAAATGAACTCAGGATGCTGGTTATTTGATCAGAGTCTACCTCTGAGCTAAAGAAGAGATGCCCTCTCATGACATTCCAGACCCTYTCTAATCACGTCCAGTGAAACTCATAAACAACTTGTGCTGAATAATTGCAAGCATCAAAGTAAACTGAAAAACATGGAAAAAGATAAAAGAAGAAAGGGGAAATGGAAATCATTGAAGTAATGTGCAGTCCCTGTTCAGAAGGAAGGTTCTGCATGCAAGAATTCATGTTAATGATAGAAGCTATGAGAAGCTATGCAGCATGGAATTGGTGAGACGCAGTGCATGCCAAGCAATTGCCATGGATGTGATGTGCCTGTAATAGAAGGCACAACCTGCTGGTTGAGGCTGGTGGATGGCAGGAGTGTGCTTGGCTGTGAGAGGACCTGTGTGGGTGCACAGGAGGAAGGCAAAGAAGGAGAGGAGCTCCTGAGACACAAAGTAATTTGGCTTAAGGGGTGCTCTCAGTTTTTTGAGGAAAAACTTGAAGTCTGGGGTTTTTAAATGGGGGTAACCAAGAGGAGGAGACAGATTTGTGAGCAATAAGGGACACTTCTACTCTGTCTGGAGCTTAGAGTGCCTGGAGGAGTAGGGTGCTGTGTTTAGCAGCCTTGCTAAACACAAGAGGAGGTTCAGGGAGGTTCAGACTTTCTCTGGTTCCTCTTACATCCTTCTCAGATCCAGTAAGGGAAGCCAGCTACTGGGAGCTGCTGTCAAAACATTGAAGATCACACTCCTGCAGGAGACAGCTACCAGGCCTGCAGGGCTGATTTTGTCCCTCTAGAGCTAACTCAAAAAATTTGGGAGTTGACATCTGGCTGGCCAAAGTGACAGGCACACAGAGATACCCTTCTCTGTTGCCACTCTCTCCGAGACTTCGCTCATGAAGTCTTTCTCAGCAGCAAGCAATAATTAGCATTCTTTGAACTTGGCAATGACTAATTAATATCTTGCAGGAGGGAAGAAAGATACTGGTGTTGATCTTTGCACTTTAGTGTTATGTACTACAAATAAAGGCTAGACAGCTGTTGTAGGGAATTTTCAACTAGTGTTCTTTAGTGCAGTCACTTTTGGAGCAGAAAGAAGGGGAACTCTTCAGTATTTTCTTTCTAATTTGTGTTTTACAGTGCTCCATATTCTGGACTTTGCTCTGGACAAAACCTGTATCACTCTGTGACGTACCACAGGCTGGGATTGTAATGATTTGATTCTTAAATATTATTGCAAAAGTCAACAAATCCTTTCTGGAGTAATAAAAGAGAAGTTTGGAAGCAGAGATTTGTTAACACAGCAGATTTTTTAGGACCTAAGAAATGTGGTTTCAGAACAGAAATTACTTGTTCTTTGTTTCCTGACCCACTGAAAACATCACAACATCCCATCTGATTTTCTCTTTATATCTCCTTCACCAGTCTTTTGACATCTGACAGAAGAAACAGTATGCAGCAAAAATCTACCTGAGTTTCTGTGCTACACAGGGAGGTGAGTTTTTGAGCAGAGCCTTTAAATAACTATGGTGTTTTTAGAAGAAAGTATGACAGTATATGGGAAGTCTTATTTAGGTGCCACAGGCTGGGAGCATAATGTTTTATTCCTTAAATGTTACTGCAAAAGTCAGCAAAAAATTGCTGGAGTAATAGCATAGAAAGCTAGGAGAAGAGATAAGTTATCACAGCAGTAAATGGAAAACTGGATGACATTTCCTAACATTGTAAGTTTTGTAAAGTGCAAATTCTAAAGGAAATGGAGAGAGTTGTTATTAGCTCAGATGTTTTTATAACTTTCTAGTGTTCATTTTACATGTCTGAACAGAAAGGGACAGCTTCCATTTTGTCAGTGGGCAGGGTGCTGTAACCCTTTGTGGGGTGCCCCAGGCAAGGGCTGCATCTGATGTGAAGCCAGGTAACTCCACTGCATGGAGCTTGGCCACTTTAGACTATCTGAAGATCTAGTTCATCCCTCACAGTMATTTTATGTAACTCATTAATAGGTGAAGATTTCATCCAGTATGGTCCTAAATCGAGATTAAGTCCTTCCTCTGGTGCCTGGTGAAGTGAGTAGAGGAAGTAGAGCGGCGCAGGGGAGTTGCTGGGCACAGGGAGCGGGTCTGGGGCTCTTGGGCATTGAGGCTGCCTGTGCACTCTGTTGCTCTGGTTTAACTGTACTCATTTTGGCAGCAACTTCAGTCAAACTAAAGCACAAAACAGAATAAAGTTCCTGCATTTTAGACTGGCATATTTGGATTTTAAGTGTATGTCATATGCTTATATCCTGGAACTAGCCCTTTCTCAGTTATAAGCATGTTTTCAGGGCTTACACTGGTGAAAATTTGCTTCTAGACAGAGCCCAGGGTGAGAACAAATACTTTTACTGGCTGTGCTGTCCATGAGCAGCTCTGTGTCCTGTTTCTCCCTGTGCTCTTTGGCCTGTCTGTTGCTGTGTGGTTTACCATCTCACCAGAGTCTGTAGGATATAACTGTGGGTCAGCATACTTAACATAGGTGCATGGGCAGGGCTTTCTCTTCTTGTTTTTAGGAACTTCACCATTTTTTCAAAGCAGATTGGAAGTTGCTAACAGGTTTATGGAGTTGTGACAGATTAACAAAATATGTTCAATGTCATTGTATAAACTTCATCTCTTTTAGAAACCATCAGAGGGTTTGTGTAGCTGTGACCTTTACAGAGATGACTAATCTAGTGACTCAGCCTGGTCACAGGGAGTGAGGACTTCTAGGCTCCTGTGCTGTCAATGCTATTCCAGCAGATTGCAGGCGCAGTTTGGATTTCTCAACGAAGTGTGTGGGAAGGGGGTGCTTACCAACATCTCTTTTTCAGAACGTGCCTAGAAAATGAAGAGGTTCCTGTGTTGGCCTGAACAACACTTTGCTGATAAGGTTTTTTGCATCTTGATGGCTGCTGCTTGTCTTTTTCTCCTGACAGGTACAGTAATCCCATTTAGGATTAATCACACAAATGGTGCTGTCAGCAGGCTCTGGGCATCCCCCAGCCCAGAGAGTGTCTGATGGTGTACCGGTTTGTCCACACACAGTTTATCCCTACAGGAGCCTACTTTCCTTGTGTTCTGCCCCAGAGCAGCAGTTGTTCTTATTGTGRCCCTTTCCCTTCAGCCATTACTGAAGCATGGTGGCCAGAGACGTACAAGTCTGGACACGATGCATACCCTCTTCTGGGATGCTGGTTCAGTCTGGGCTGCAGATGAGTCAGTACAAATAAGAAAATACATCAAGGAGTGAAATGTCAGGTTTTGATTGCATCACAACCGTCATCCACATCTGGAAGTGAAAAGGCTGGTGGTTTTGTCATTATTCACTTCTTTCCCTCCTGGGTGTCTTTTGCATTTCTGCATGKTTTTTTTCTAGCTTTACTTGGGTCACCGTGAAATAGGAGCTGTGCAGTTGCTACTCGGTGTCCTGGGAAAAGCTACTGACACAACCAAACTCTGCAGTAATAATTCAGGCCCCAAGTTTCAACATGGTAAGCTGTGTGTTGTGAACATGCTCAGTGTCCTTTCACTCCACCATAAATCCCAGCAAAACAATAACTAGTTCTATGCTGGATTTTTGCACTTCTTCACTTCACTTCAAGAACAGTACAGGGCACAGAGATAATTCATGCCTCTGAAATGCACCCTGTAGGACRGSGGTCACTTCCAGTACACAGGGCTGTTGAGGAAAACTCAAACTCTTTCCAAAGAAAACCTTCATAATAAAAAGACTGAATTAACATCTAGCTCCTGCCAAATATATCAACTTTTTCTCAGCTTTGGTTGAGAAAATAGGACACTGATACTGGACTATGTGTACCCTRGAGCTGAACTATGTATTGATTCCTATTGAACGTGTCTTGAGGACTTCCTTTACTTTTGCGGAGTTAAACTTGTCTTTTTACTGGTAGTGTGGGTGGTCTCAATTAAATTTCAAAGGTAGCAGAAATGAGAAATAGAATAAATTCTAAATTTTTTAATTATAATGCAGGGAGGTACTTAAATGAGAACAAAGGGCAAACTTTTTCTTTAGAAGTGGCACTTCCCTTTTTTACTCTTCCCCAATGCTGTTTGCTGAAGCMCTCTAGCTACATGAAGAATGCCTGGATTTACTGGGAAGGAATGATAAATGTGTCCACGTGTGTTCTCATCCTCTCRCTGACTCAGTCTGCATCTCTTCCTCCCCCTACCACACCCACACACTACTTTCTAGTTTTCTTCTTAATTTTGAATAATCCAAGAGAGGGATGAATATATTGTGAGGCTGGGGAGGGCTTGGTGTGCACGGGTGCTGGAGGAAAAACCACATCCTCTTAGTTCCATATCCTTCTGTTTTCTTTTGAGGAGTCAGTTTCTTTTGTCTCTTGGGCATTTAATTAATTAGATACTTCTGGCTTCTTGTTTTCTGTGTATTCCTGAGTCTGTCAAACAGTGTTAGTGTTGGTTGGCGCACCAACATCCAGTAGATGGAACATCCAGCTCTATCTTGCAGCTCAATGAGCTAAAGCCCGCATATCGTTTTCCAAATAAAGAGTCAGCAAATACCCATCATGCCGGCTCATGTTTCTGACCTACTACAAGCAATGGGTTTGAAATGGCGATGTGGCAGCTTGCTCCTGGGCTTGCAGTGTCTTGGTGGAAGAGTAAAACAGAGTAGATTAGTTTGCTGATTTCCAAAGTTTACTGCTATCGCAGATGCAAAAGGCCTGAGTAAAGAGGAGAGATGTCCAAATGGGAATCTAAGATTCATCCAGCATGGGAAAAACAGGCTTGCTGCTTTTACAGGTTTCTGTGCATGCCAGGAACAACAGGGACTGTGGTCTCTCAAAGCAGGTTCCTAGACATTTTGATATTTGGAACAGCTGTTCTATCTTTCTTGCTCCCCATCCTACTCTGTGAGTATGGGATCCTCCTGGCTCAGTTCTCTACCACCCTTGAGCACTCTGCCTCTGTTGAAGAGGTATAACTATTTCCTAGATCATGAGGTGACAGCAAAACACCTCCGCGGAATATTCAGGGGCTGGAGGTCTGAGCTGAAGACTGCAAGTTCTGAGCTTAGTCTGCAAGAGCCAGACTGGAGAGATGACTCAGAGCTTGATTTCGGTTGCTTTTTTGTCCACTTGCTCCAGTTTGACCCTGTGCTGACTTCACAGCCTGTGGCTTAGTGCAAAGAGGAAAATCAATTCTGTGTTTAGCAAGTAGAAGCTTAGGTACTGTAGCATGCCTGCTCAGATTTCAGCTTGACTTCAGCCGTCCTTTGAACTTCATGAGATAATTTGAAGTCATTTAGGATAAAAATAGAAGACTTCAAGTTATTACCAATCCCTGTTTCTGTTATTGTCCATGGATGAATTGTCATTGATTTCAGTGAGTCAGAGATGGACTGTTGTATTTTGAGCATGGGTGAGTCTCCTTAACTCGAACTACAGTAGAGAAAACAATRTTTTATGTATGAAGCATGGTCTTATCCTGCTTCTTTCTGACCACACTCCTTATTCATAGACATTTGGCTTTGTCTTCATATGTTGAATTTATTTCTCTTTGTCAGAGCTGGAATGTCAAGTCTCTGACAGTCATTTCAGAGTGTGAAGTAAAAAACACCAATTAGCAGCCTCTCAAGGAAACGGTACTTCTGGGGCACAATGTTGTGATCCTGCTTTTCTTTCAGCACCCAGGCCTGTAATGCAGAAGGGATGATTGGGTTCACTGCTTTTGTTGTACGTGTGGAAAAATTCACAGTGCCAGAGGTTTACATCCAAAAAGGAGAGGCAGGAGTAAAGGGAGAGGCCATGCGGTATTTCCCCTGGGGTCTCTCAAATTGTTGGAGGACACAGCCTCCTTTTAATCCTGTTTTCCTGGCCACATCATCCTCACTCTTTCCCCATTGGCTGATGCACTTGAGAGGTACAGACTTCCTGAATCGCCTGCTATATGACCCCCCCTAATATGCAACACACCCCCTCCCCCTGCTTTTGTATCTGTTCTTTAAATTCAGGAATTTTACATGGCTTTGATTGAACAACACTCCTTGTCAATTAGTACAATTCCTCTGAATTTTATGGTTCCTTTCTGCTAGTATCTTATCCATCAATCTCTGGTCTTACCTGCAAGCAGCTTACACGATATGTTTGTATGTTTGTAAGGACACACTCCTCATTCTTTTCACAGGTGACAAACATCATCCATTTTTCTCCCTCTCTGCCCGGTGATGTGGCAAACTGCATACAAAAGACAAAAATCGTATCTGCTTTGACAAGGTGATTCACTTCAAGGAAAATTAGCTATGAATGGCTCCCTGGAGTTCTTTACTTTGAAAACAACAGGCAGGATGGCCACCATTTAAAATAAGAATCCTTATGCCAGGTTATCATTAGCCCAGAGACCATGATTATCAATGTTCCTTTCACAGACATTACAAATGCCTTTTCCTGAAGGCTAGCACAGCTTACATGGGCAAGACGGGAACACAGATAACTGCTGTCCAACACAAGAAATTTAAAAGGATCAAGGTGTATAAGGTCTGGTTTTCTCTGTGATCTAAGTCCTGTTTTCTCCCTTGTTATGCTGTGTTGACCTCTCTATGAAGAAGAAAACCCTGTGTGGTTATATTTTGCCCTTTGCCTTCACCCTGCTGAGGAACCACAGCAGCTTCTTTAACCATGACCTTCACAGAACCTTTCTCGAGTTCTTTGCAGAACTCAAACCTTTCTCTCACCTGAACTGCGCTTTTCCTCACACTTTTGCCAGTGTGGATTCTCAGGCATTTTATGGTTCTTTCCAGCAGCCTTCAGTGAAGCATCCTCAACAAGGACCCCCACGCTGCCCTCGTTACCTCCAGCCAGTACCAATGGTACCAGTCCATGTAAGTGCTCAGGGGACTGTTTTAAATGTTATTGTGGTCATCATTGACACTGACTGACACCATAAATGTGACAATTTAATGGTTTAAGCCCTTGCTGCTTAGCAAGGTGTCCCATGTCAGCAAATCCTCCTGTCTCTGCCTTTGCATTCTCAGCAGGCAGTAAAAGCTGAGACAGTGCACCTCAGGTATGAACCACAACTTGGTTGTTGAGGAGTGATGGTGTGACCATGTGTTTGGGCCCTTGAGGTCTTTAATAAAATTTGTATCGATGCAGCAGTAACATAGACTTGGACACTGCAGTCGAGGGTTTCCCAAAGAGCCTCAGTTCTGTGGGAATGGGAACAGAACCGTGGTCCTACAGGAGAGTGAGGAGATAGGAAGGGGAGCAGGCACCTTCTGTGCAAGCTGCAGGATGTACCTCACCTTTGTCCTCTTCTTACAGTCAGATTCTTTAATGTTCACATGCATTTTTCTCTCCGCTACAAAATGGAGAGAGCACCTGATTGTTATGATGCAAGAAGGCTTCTTGAACATTGGGTAAGTAGCTTGCTTTTCCTCACTCTCATGTGCTTCCAGCAAGTATCACACAAGGACAGCTGGTAGGATCATAGAGTACTTTGGGTTGGAATTGAATGTCTTGGAAGGGACCTCTGTAGGTCATCTAGTCGCACACCCAGTGTACAGAACACAAACTGTTGGGACAACACAGAAATGACCATTCATATAACAGTTGTGATCTTTCAGAGTCATGTTATTCAATATATAACAGGACAAAATTAAATTCTGAAGGAAGGGAAAAGCATTAAAATTTTGCAAAAATTCTTAGCTTCTTTCATTGGGATTTAGAGTTTTGATGACAATCTGATATATCATGTTAATATGTTAATAAAAATGTTACTGTTTTCTTTCCAGTCTAATATCATATTTACTGGAGAAGGATTTCTTGTGACAAACTTTAAAGTCAGGTAAGTTTCTGGCTGTGTGGTGGTGTCACCTTGACCCTCTCTTCTTTGAGCAGTCAGGTTCCAAATACCCATTTCCCAACTGACCAGTCTGTTTGGGGGTCATAGAGGYGAGCAAGGTTCAGACCCCGGGGACTGGCTGGTATCACATTGGCTCTTGTGTTGCAGTGCCTAATGCAAGGATGTTATAGTTTGAAAATGCTGCTAGAAACAATGGTTTTGTGCACCAGATTCCCCTATTTTGTTCCTTTTAGCCCACTCCACCTGTTTTCACATCCAAACTGAGAGCARCAGAGAGGGATATTTTAGCAATTTGTGAACATGTCAAGTGTATAGATGCAGAATTTTGTCATTTTATGTCTATTTTGACTTCCTACTTTCTTCTCTGACTTCCACGGGTACTGCTTGTTTTATAGATGACAATACAATAACATGCTGCACTTGTTCATGTGGATGAATCCAATTCATAAAACGTTAAGTAAAGATTGTTCCCATTCTGGAAAGAATGTTTTTTTATCAGAATGCATATCAATTATCGCACTTGGTCCTGGTGACTTCTGTAGATATACCTATGCTGAATTCAAGATGACTTACAAACTGTAAAGTCTGTTATTGGGGTCACAATTTTTTTTTTTTTTTTAGGTGGTAGCAGAAATGGGCATGTTACAGTTACATGCTACCATGAAATAATTGTTCTATTCTCTTTTGTTTTCAGGGATAATTATCCACACCACAATGCCTGTGAGAGGACTCATGTATGTAATCTTTTATTTTCTGATACCTCTTATAGACAGGTATATTTTTCTTACCCCTGCATAGAGGACATAGTAGTTGAACTGTCTAAATGTTGATGCTATTGTGTTTTGTTGAAATTATTTAATTATCATATAAACCCCTGAAAGTACTGTGAAAGAAAGGCTCCACCCAGGTGTCAGGTCCCAGTAACACTTAAAGCAACAGGCTGTGCTTTAATGAGCACACTGAGTTTCTGCTAATTGCTTTCCTAAAAACAGTATGTTCCTGTTCATTCTAACCAGTTTCTAACTTTTTGTGTCCTTTCATGCAAACTGAAGGGGAAGGTAAAGCAGATGTCACAAAGGTAAGACCCAGGGTTATGAACTGGATTTTGTACTGATGTCATTTCTAGGGGGAGGAGGACTTCTATCCCTCCATGGCTCTTTGAGTTTCAGAGTGACCAGAAAAGCACACATGGATGTCAGAACCATAGGAACGCTTGACTTGGGGGGAAACGGGTTTGGGCATCCAGGAGTTCCATCTCATACCCCAGATCTTGGGAGATTCGCAGTGCTTCCATGGCAGGCTGTGAGGTTTGTGCTTTCCTGTAAGAGCTGGCCCTGGGCAGGGTTGCTCACTAGGACCAGAACCGTGAGTGGACAGTGCCCAAGAAGGATACCAGGATGAATCCTGCATCTCTTCTGTAGGAAATCCTAATTGCCTTCTGACCCCAGGCCAGGGGGAGGAGGAGATGAATTACCATCACTTCCAAGGGGCTGTGAATGGTTTAGAAAGACCATGATGACTGGTCGATAACTGTGTGAACTGAAAAAGCTTGAAATATCCCAGCACTAAGGAACTCTTCACTTATGAGCCCTCAGTTAAATTAGAGGTCCATGAGGCCAGCCACCTGTGGCTTCTTGCATTTTCCTGCCATGCCTGAAGCCACTCAAAGAGACATATGGTCTTTCCAAACCTTCCAGAATCAGCAAGTGTAACTACTTAGACTGAAAGCTGTTCTGAGGAGAAGTGGAATCCACCAGCGATACTGAAAGTGGTTGGTTAAATCCCAGTCTTCCAGAGAGCCATGGAGTCACAGAGCATTCAGACGCCTCACTGCTTTGTGATTGGCTCTCTCCGAACTTTAAATATTGAAAAACCCTTTCTTGTGACAGAGATGTTCCTTTGCCAAATAAAGTTCTTAGGAACTTTATTTGACATATACCATGAAACCATAGAGAGATTCTTGTACCTGTATTCCCAGTATCTTCTGCTTTAGAAAGCATTTCCTCAATCATGCACTTACAGTGAAAAAAAATACATACATTATCCACTTCAGTGTAATTACCTGGGTTATGCCTTAATTCTGTAGCCATTTATATTTGTGAAATGTTACTAACATGGCAGCCTTGTTTGTGTATTCTCTTTGTAGCTATGTCTGTAAGGCCACTGTAAAGGCCACATCCTTGGAAATACAAGACTTGAGTCTCAAGATCAAAGAGCTGTTGAATGACACTTACAAAGAGGGACCATTTTCCCTGTATGTGAAACCTGAAGATGTAGCTGTGAAGTCAATAGGTAAAACCTCACTGAAACCTCACTGGAAATCACATCCTTTGCAATTCTGTCTATAACTGCTTTTTATCACATTTATATTCTGTGGAGAGGTTAGGCTAGAAAACATTCCTACAAGTAACCAGACTGACCCCTACATCACTGACACTGATGTGATGTATGATCTGTAGAATATCATGCGATGACAGTGATACCAAAAACTTGGGTTCCAGACGAATGGAGACAAGTTCAAAYGGGAATCCTGGAGCCCAGGCAAGTCTGAACACCTTTGCAGCTAAGCAAAGTAAAGCTGATGCAGCTACAAATCCAGGAGCTCATGGTGGTGGCAAGTACCCCAGGGAGACTGAAACCAAACAACCAAACCAAATCTACCTGCCAGCATTTTCTTAATGCCTGTGCATATTGGACCAATCCTCAGATGGCAAATAAGTGTTTTGTTGGTTTGGTCATCGTCTCCGTTCTTCCTTATAAAAAGAGTAAGCCAGAGAAAACAGCTAACAGACTACACCTGACATTCAAACCCACATTTTATAGCAGTCACTTACAAAATATCAGTTGCAGATGATAAAACAACAAGCCTGGAGAAAAGACATTGATGGGTTAATGAGGGGCAATGTGAAGCACTTTCTGATAAATTAGAGAAGCCTGGAGGTTGTGCTGTCATTGAATATGGTTTGTGATGCTGGAAACTCTGTACCTGAGAACTGACCTTGTCAAACAAAAGAGAAAAAATTGTAGAAGAAGAGATGAAATACTTAAACAAAATGTTTTCTTACGGACAGTAAACCTGTAAAATGCTCCTGTCTGGTCTGCAAATTAGAACTCATTCTCATCAGGAAACCAGGTCCACAGGATAGCTTGGTCCCKGGATGTCAGCGGGGGGAGAGAAGGTGTGTCTTCTTTTTGACTATTGAGTCTTTGTAAAGAGCTTTTATTTGTTTCCTCCTCAGCACTAGTGGGTTGTCCAGAAAGCTTTTCCCTCACAAGGTACAAGGGGAATTATTCCTGGCCTGTAAGAAGTCCAGCCTCCAAGACAATGGTCAGCTGCAGGAAAAATCCTCTGCAGCTGGCTCAGGGGAGCTGGTGAGTGACARGATATCTTGTATTGATTCTTCCATGAAAATCAGGAGGGAGCAGGTTTTGTAATGGAAAATAAGATGGCAGTCTGCCACAGCACACAGCAGTGCCATGCCAAGGTAGATGCCAAGAAATCCAGAGCTGGTCCTGCACGGCCTGCAGGAAAAGGGTGTGGGATTATTCCCATCACCTGCAGGGAGAACCTCCTGGCACTGCAGGGACCTGACTTTCTGCTTGGGAAAGACAGGGAAACCTTGCCCCATAGCATTTTGTGCCTTCTCTTAATGACTCCTGCCGTCCAACACCTCAAGACGTGTTTCACATGCCTCTGGCATTTGGGCTCTGCCCCCACTCTGCTGGGTGAGTGCTAAGTCAGATCTGACTATGAAGCCCATTTTAAGTTGGGTTAATAAATTGCAGTCTTAGGTGAGTGGGAGATATGAGGAACGTCATGATGATATTTTTTCTTGTAACAATGTACATTGTTTTAATTTTTCAGTGAAATTAGTATTGAACTTGAGCAAGGTTTTTGGAAGAAACCAAACATGACTAAATGCAAATTACTGGAAAAACTTCCAACTAATGTTCTAGACCTCCAAAATATCAAGATAACAGAAGGTATGGCATCAGATGCTTCAGTGGCACAGTGAATCACAGTAAAAATAGTTGTATAGATAGATAATGCTCAAGTTGCACATCTGAAGAACGATAAGGTCGTTCTAGTGCATCCTGCGCATCTGATCATCTTAAAGGTGTTTTTAGGGTTGTTTATTGTTGATGAATTTTGCAGGTTCTTCCAAATTCTCAATCAAATAATCTATTCTCAAAGTCTACACTTAGGTTTATAGCTAGGTAAGTAACCAGTGAATAATGTGGCAGGTTTTGCCTATGTGCTCTGTTACCACATCAAAGCAGTTCACAAAATCTCRTGGAAAAAAGCACAAATCAGTGTCTGGAGCTGAAAAGTTGGTGCTGTAATTCATGTGGGCTATGAGAACCTCTACCAGCTGTTTATACTTTCTTTAAGCTATGCCAAACAGTGCGAGTAGTTTGAATGGTGAACAAACCCAATACCAGAGCTTATCCTCGTCCTCAGCAGTGCATCAAATAATAGATCATGGAAAGGTATCTGCAGTTGCACACAGTCTGTCTGACTCCCAGGGTGTAAAATCTGCTTCTATAAAAGAATTAYAGAACGATGATCAGATGATGAATGGCAAATACAAAATACCATTCAGAATTTGGCTTTGCTGCTGTACCAGGTAAACAGCATTAGGGACAGGGACAGATATTATGTAATTTGGAACTCACTCTTCATTCTTGTAAACAACCAAAGTTAGAACTAAATACTATTTGCAGATAGTATTTATAAATCCAAAAGCAGGTGACAGTATTCTTTTGAAAAGTACATTGTTTTCCTCCTTTAAAACAAAATCTGAGGTATGCAGATTTTACTTTAAAGTTTTTGCCTGTTTCATTGACATGTTGAGGGCTTATTCACTTATTCTTAGGACGTCAGTTTGTTATAGATCAGGAGCATTAGAGAGAGACAGGTAGATGTATGACTAGGCAGATTACTATGGCACGTAAATCATCTGCACTTCCTTTTTTCTTCAGAGAATGCACAAGATGTTGTACAGCACATTTTATACCTCTTGCCTGATGCAACACTGCATGTGAAAGAAGTAGAAATCATTGCGAGTAAAATTTCTGATATTGTAGAGCTTGCAGATGTGACCGTGACACTTGCAGAGACTGTATTGTCTGTACTAGACTATATTCTGCTGCAAGAAATACAAGATGAGAGCTTTAGAAAAATAACCAATAGGTAAGTAAGATAACTTGCCCAGAAGATGTTTCCTAAGCTGAAATGGCACCATGGTAGAATTTATTTAGTCTATTATAATATCACYAGAGCTAGCAATTTCTGTATTTCAATCTTAAACATAATTTGAGGTTCTTACCAGCAGAAATTGGTTACTGTATGGTCGAAGGTGCTTTTAGCAGAAGCAGTTTCGCAGAAATCCCCATTCCAGTGTTGTTCCCTGTGGGCATCCAAGCCTGGAGTCAGCCCAGGGACTGCTCAGCTGCCATCTCTTCTCACAAGGACTTTTGTGGCTCAGTAGTGAGGGCTGTGGGCAGGTCAGCCTGGAGACACTACTCTCACCATCCACCCTTGCTGATAAAGACTTTTTAAATGCAGCTATTCAATGTTAGTCTTCAAAATCTCTATTTAGGATCTTGCATCCATGATGTGATTCTCACATATGCTAAAATTGAGGTTCTTAGCTTTAAAAACACCTCTCTTCTTTGAGGCCTTAAAGGGAACTTGGTGGCCTGGTTTTGAGTGTCTGAACAGAGCACTGTCCAGAGCAGCTGGACAGTGAAGCTGGCCTTGACAAAGGCAAATGCAAGGACACGGAGTTTACCCATTCAGAGCTTTGCTGGACAAGCCCCTGATCTGCCTTCAGAGCATATCCTGCCTGAGGTGGTGAGAAGCTGGAGGATGGACTTCCTGAGGTTTCTACCAGACTAAATTGTTCTGGCTCTGATATTTCATCTCCTGCTACTATTAGATGATTGAAAATAATCAGTTAGCAGATTTTACAAGTTACTGCCTTACAGATGAAGTGCAGTTTTTGACTGCGTGTGGATTTTGACTCAGGTCTTCTCAGAACCTCTTTCTGTGGTCCCTGCAGGAGGGACCTGCAGGTATCTTCTGCCTGAATCATGCCAACTCAACTGCTTGCCATCACCTACCTGTGCAGACAAAAGGCCATCTACCCCAAAATGGACCCATTCTGCTCTAGTGCTTGCTCCTTGTGATCATAAATCAGAGCAAAGGCTTTTAGTCTCTTGGGTGTGTGTTATGAAACCAGCAGAACATTTCAAGAGTTGTGTTTTTTTCCTTTCTGTTGCTCTTGTTGAAGTATCCTGAAGATGACTGAGGAGATGGGCTATAAGGTTACCTACACAGAGAGAAATATGTCAGTCATAACCACATCCTTGGCCCTCTTGGTGCTGCATCCTGATCCCAGCCTGTTTGGAGGACTGGCCTTTGGCATTACGTCCTACAAGAGAGGTATAGATCTCAAGGTGAGAGCAAAGTATCACCTCAGGGACCTCTGACTAAACCAGACAATCCTCCTGCTCTTTTGTCTCATTTTGAATTCGACCTGAGGATGGCACCTCTGAGCATGTTATTTCTCTCCTGCAGATCAGTGTACAAGAAAACCCTTTCAAAAAGGCTTTGGCCTCTGTGTTTTTGCCAAAATCCCTGAAGAACTTCCTAGGGATCGAGTACTCTGACCCAGACAAGAGTTCAAAGATCCAGTTCAAGTTTTTTGGCACTACTTCACTTTTTCTGGTAACTATGACCACCAGCAAGCCCTAACACAGCAGGAATGGGCTTAACTGCTCTCAGTGCCTACCAGAGAAATCCAAACAGCATCATCTATTCTGGGCACATTAGCATCAGACTGATGGAGGGGTGTGTAGGCAAAATTTACTCAGGTAGCAAAACCTTCTCTGAGGCAAGGATGCTYTGAGAGGTGCCTGTGGACCTTAGACTTTTTTCATTTTCTGTAGCTGATGTTATTCTAGTCCTTCTGTTCTGCAGGAAAAGTACCTACCCATGCCTTCTGTGATAGTAAGGAGGATGCATAGCATATGCCAAACATCACAAAAATAATTTCAGTACTTATGGCTCAATTAAAATAGTACAGCAGCATGCTATGCAGGATTTGTGACTATTCTAGTACTTATAGTATTTTCTTAAGGACAGGTGGGCATAATTTAGAAAGTGATACATTTCTTTGAAATGATGGCTCATACAGCATGCTAAACAATGGTTTGCACAATGAAGAAGCATTCACAGTTGTGTCTCCAGTCTAATGAGCCTAATGATGTACAATCAAATGTTTAAATGTACTGAAACAATTAGACAGCTTTCTCAATCCAGCTAGTGCATCTGAAACTCAGTTCTGCTTCAGCTGGTGTGGAGACTGTCCCTGAGCTGCAGCTAACTAAGTTTTTTTAATGACATAGAAAATAGCTAAATTATATCAGTCATCCAATGGAGTTTAGCTGATCACCATTTCCAAGGAATACAGTTTAAAAAAATGAGAGCAGGGCAGAGGTTGGATTCAGTTTGCATGTGTGTGTTTTTCCCCTGCAGGATGACAGTTTAACGATGGAGAGGTTGAACACTTACGTTGTGAGTGCCAGCATTGAAAATGCCTCAATTCAGAACCTTAATGAGTCCGTGACTGTCACTCTCCACCACATAGACCAGAACAAGGTAGGATGTGTTCATTTCATCAGGGACAGAGTGAGGCAAAGCTGACTTCACTTACACTTTCAATAAACTGGGAACAGGATAGATAAACTTAGAACATTTTACTATCTGATGTCGCCATGATACATGGACCCAAACATTGACTGACCATACAGATCTCAGTGTTTAAGAACTCCTGCAGGTCACTAAAGCTCATCTCCACTCTAAATCCATGCTTAGCAACAAGGGACATTGTTATTGTTTCCTTGTTCTGATCTAGACAATTTTTTTCAAGAAATAGTTTATTTGCCAGAAAATAATGGGGTTTGGATTGGACTGAAATGATTTATTCTTGATCTGAATTTGGAAAATAGGTGAAGTCACCAAAAGAGAGGAACTTTAAAAAAAACCAAAACCTTACAAAGATGTTTTCAAAATCAAATTGCTTTATTTCAAAATGGTGTTTCAAAAAGTTAAAGTCTGTTTTATTTTTAAATGAGCATGGATCAAACTCATTGATTGAATTCCTCCTTAGCATTTTTGTTCTGCCAATGTTTAAGGTCCAGCCTCCACATGGGTATATTAAAAACCTAAGGCAGAAGAAAATTATTCAATAAGATGGACTTGGTTAAAGTGCAAGTTAATGAGGACTTGTAATTGCTGCTCTCATGGCAAAATGCTCTTTCCATTCAGCAGATATATGCCCAGAAATTTCACCTAGCTATCTCCTCTCTTCTGTCATTTTTACTCCACCAGGCCATCTGGCACCTTTCAGATTTTTTCCTTGACCTTTTAAAATTATCTTAATTAAATATTTAATGAGTTATCATCCAAACCTACATTTTTGGCTCTGTGCCTAATTATATTTGACAGTCTACAAATCACACATCTTAACAGCTTATCTGTTAGGCTGGCTTCCTGTAAACTCTCTGAATTATCAAACTTTATTAATGATATAATAATAATAAAAGTAAATGAATTTGTGCCTTGGAAAAGTTTGCTGCAGCATTATGAGTAATAAAGCATAATGTCCCCAAGAAAAATCATTGCATTGAATATCCATTTACATCTGTTCAGCTCTCACTTGTTTTCCCTGCCTGGTTTCAGAGAGGGGAATTGCKGAAATTCTAAACTAAAGGCTTCTTGCAAGTTTTGTTTTTTTTTTTTTAATGTATAAAACCTCAGGTTTTTATTCCAGGTCTTAGTCATAACTTTTGAATTTCACCAGTAATTTGGTGTGATATCTCAGGCACCACATGAACCCAATGAGATTAGACACAGGAATTGGTCTAAGATGAACAATTTGTCAGATTTTCTGCTGTCCTTAAAAATACAATAATTTGTCCTTCAAATACAAAGTATTGAAAGATACAGGTAAAACTGGGAAAATCACTGACCCGCAGGATTTCCCTTGGTAAAGAGGAAGGCAGAAAGTGGGACTTTGCTAGTTTAGTGCCATGGGTGAGATGGCCAATATCCTGGCTGGCTCCCCAAACCCAGGGGTCCAGCTGCCCCTGACCTCGTGGCTTCCCACTCACCCACAGACCCCCTGCAAAACTGCACACACAATCACAGACACGAGTGGGCTTTGTTGCCAAGCACTGCAGGGGAAATCAAATCCAAGTCCTTGGTTATACACCCCAAATAGAGGTGAGATACACCATCTGCAAGTGCAGAGAGAGTGCAGTTGTCCTGAATAAACGTGACAGCCTCCTTTCTTCTGTTTCCAGGGCAATGCAGCAGTGCACTGTGTCTTTTGGGACTTCGGGAAAAACAGTAAGTGTTACTTGTTGAGCTAGCTCTGTCCCCAGCATCGGAGAAGCTTTGGCTTCTTGACATTTCACCTGGAAACTTGAGTTTGTGCTGTTGCTTTGTGTTGATGTCAACACCTCAGTACTCAGTGTTATCCCCAGGGATATGGCATTGTGCAGTGCTACATCTACATGAATAAGATGACTTTGCCTAAGAAAAAGGCAGAAATGCAATAAATGTCAGATGAATTCTTACTGTGACTTCAGGGAATAGTCAGGGCTTTGCTGGGGTCAGGTCTTTAAAATGGCTCAGTCAGTCACCAGACAGAGAGAGAGAACTGTGAATTGGGTTAACTCAGAGCATGTGGGAGAGGTTTCCTCTGCAATTACTAGGACTAGAAATTATTTGTTTCTTTTAAATCAGAACCTTAGCTTCTGAATATGTGATGCACACCACATAGATAGAGTCATAATGTTCAGTCTTACCAGGGAAGATCTGGCTGTTTCAGTGCTGCATTCTGCCTAAAAAAAATTGTCTGCCTTGTCTGTGTTTCTTTTATTCTGTTTCCACATCCTCCAGCACAATCTAGCCTGGCACTAGGTTCTTTCCCTTCCTTCCTCCCTCCCTCTCTTTCTCTCTTTCTGCAGATATGTAAATTACTTTAAATATTTCTTCATTCCATCAAAAGCTTTCATCCAAATTTTGAGGTTTTCAGGCAACTACAGAAGATGTGTTTCAGTGTGAAATCTCACTTGTGTACTGCTAAATGACCCTGCAATCTGTACTAACTTGAGCTCATCTTCACACACCCTGTGTACTGCAGAGCTATAAATGATGGAGGATGACTAACTCTGCTTAAAACTTCTTTTTCTCTATTACACAGATGGACTGGGTGGTTGGAATGCATCAGGGTGTGAAATAGAATATACAGATATGAATTATACAATCTGTTTTTGTAACCATCTTACCCATTTTGGAGTCCTACTGGTGAGTACTCCATGAGTCATCTCCCAGAAAGTCCCGTGGCACTAAATGAAGTCATCACTAGTTTTGGAGACGAGATGGGAGGTTCACATCTATACAAGCTCTTAGATATCTGCAATGTTGCCAAAATCAGCAATAACAAAAAAACCCAGTAAAAATAATTTAATGGTGTAAAATTCTTTAAATGTCACCTGCTTCAAGGAAATTTGGTTTTACAGATGTAGTTTTTACTTTGCAGGGTAACTTAATCAACCTTAATGTGTTATTTACTGTGTTGGGAGTACTGTGTTAAATTTATTAACTGCCATTGACCACTAATGACATTAAATATTTTTGAAAGTTTTATCTATGCTCCATCAGAAAGTGAAGTTTAGTATAAATATGGGAGATGTCATTATCTATCACCTCTCATTTCTCTATAATACAGAGAAAACTGGCTCTAAAAGCAAAATGTCAAAAGCTGGGATGACTGCCTGAAAATGGGCTGCAACAAAGGCAAAGAGACAGGTGGGTTCTAAGCAAACAAAGTAGATTAAATTGTCTATTCCCAATAAGACATGGCCCACAGGATGGGGTGAGGCCCCACCTTTGCCTTTGGATGCTTCCCCTAGAGGTCAGCACGACTCTACTCCAGAGACAAAAGCCCTCCTGGGAGTAAAATTGTGGCTTTACAGAAAGGAATTGAGATGGTTCCAATTTCAGACACTTGCTCAAATTTTCAAGCAAGAAAGAAGAATTCAGTCTGATTTTCAGATCACACCTCTCACTGTCACTTTGGTAATCAGCACAGCTACAGGTCTTCAACAGCATCGTCCATTGGACAACAGAGAAGTAGCTTACTAGTCTGAGGTTCAAACTTTCACAAAATAGAAGAGAAGCAGTGTCAGGGAACAACAGAATCATCACTGATCCTCAGTGTTCTCCACAGCTGGCAGCAGCTGTGAAGAAGCAGGGCCCAGCCTCCTGTCTGATTTTGCAGTGATGCTTTCTGGACAGCGAGGATCTACCACGCTCCAAGGCATTTAGCAAGTTTGTGCAGTTTCCAAGCATGGCATCTGCCACTGAAACAAAGTAGTTTCTCCTACAAAGTGAGCTCCTGGTAGAATAATTTTGGTAAGATCCTGGAATCCATATTCAATTTATGGTTTCTGAAGAACAGCTTTCCTAACTTCACAACTTATTGCTGGATACTTTAAATACTGCTGGTTAATTTACCATTTACTAGTTTGGATATTCTGTGGGACTATACAATAAGAAACACATAAATATATTAATCTCCAAAAGTAGCAGTAGGCAGAACAGTAATTTCACAATGTGAAAGTGTGGAAAGGAATTTTCTAAATCTGTCTTGGCAGACAACTGTGTTTCTTTATCTTGTAAAACAGGACTTGGCCCGGACAGAAATAGATGTCACACATGATCATATATTAACTCTAATAAGCTATGCAGGATGTGGTGCCTCTTCCTTTTTTTTGGGAATAACGCTCATGACGTATCTAACTCTTGAGTAAGTCTGATCCCTTTTCTTACACTGATTTTAATATTTTGGCAATAAGGAATTTGCAGCAATTATCAGAATGCTTGCTAATATTTGATGCTGTGATGCATAAGAGGGAAGAGTGAGAGCTGACAGTATAAATATTGCTTTATTTTGATGTCTGACTGTTGCGAAATTAGAGAGATTTGAATACTCATGCTTCAATACAAGCACCTGTCTGAACTSTTCAGCAATTTTTATGTTCCTAAATTTCACAATCATTGAATGCTTTGGATTGAAAGGAATTACTAAAAGGTCCAACACCCTGCCATTGGCAGGGACACTTTCCACTAAACCACATTGCTCCAAGCCCCGTCCAACCTGGCCTTGAATGCTTCCGGGAATGGGGCAGCCACAGCTTCTCTGAGCACCCTGTGCCAGGGCCTCACCACTCTCACCATAAGTAAAATGTCTCTAAAGAGTAAAAACTTCTGCCATTTCAAAAATTTGCCCCTGGACATGGGTGAGATATTACGTCAAGAATCTGGGATATTCCTGTGTATAGGCTGTAAATTGGATGTTGCAGTTAYAACCTTGTGGACTTTCCCCTTCTTTTTAGGAAGGTGTGAAGAGACAACCCCTCAAAAATACTGCTCAACCTTTGTGCTGCACTGCTGATGCTGAACATTGTCTTCCTCATCAATTCCTGGCTGACCTCATTCAACCAGCCAGGCCTCTGCATTACTGTGGCCATGCTCCTCCACTATTTCCTTCTTGCAGCATTCACGTGGATGTCCCTGGAATCTGTTCACTTTTATTTGGCTCTTGTCAGAGTTTTCAATGTTTATGTCCCAAAGTACATCCTAAAATTCTGCATTGCTGGCTGGGGTAAGTAGACTGATTTCCTCTCCTCTTCTGTGATTGTCAGCTTCTCTAATATTGGAACATGTTTACAGAAGTAAGTGAAGACACCAAGCYAGCAGAAATGTGATGCACCCCCTGCGCTATAAGGATGGATCTCTCCCCCCAGGCTGTTCAGCTTAAATTTTTTCTGTCCCAGGAGACATTAGCAGAGAGTGCTTGTTGGTCCCTGCACAGTCATATGCAACTGAAAGTGGGTGTAAGGCACTGTTTTCCCAGCCCTCTTCTCTTTACATGATGATTTAGCACGGTACCTCACATGAGTGGGTGTGACTGTGGAGTAATGCTGCCCACACCCTTCATCCCTCTGTGGGGATGCTCAGAGGTGATTTTAACTCCTTCCCTAGGCCTTGTGTCCATTTCTGGCATTCTCTTCCTGATTCYCATGCACAGAGTGGATTTGGCTTTCATCCATTGCTCTCCCAAGGACTTCCCCTGACAAGTATAAGAGACTTGTTTGGGAGAAACATACC
Organism: Mixornis gularis; assembly: GCA_003546035.1. Taxonomy (NCBI): domain Eukaryota; kingdom Metazoa; phylum Chordata; class Aves; order Passeriformes; family Timaliidae; genus Mixornis; species Mixornis gularis. The sequence continues at coordinate 33,830 of QVAJ01000393.1, forward strand.
AAAAAGAACCCAAATTCTGGTTCATCTGTTAGAAAGGTTATCAGAGGTACTGACCTACAGAATTTGGGCTGTATTATTTGGGTCACCATTAGATTCTGTTTTAAGGGATTTTGTTTTGCTCTTGAATAGTATGCAGCAGATTATAATCCCTSTCCTCAGATCTGGTGTCCCACACAATTGTTCTCAGGGGCAGAGATCCTTGATGATGCTGTTGTCAGTAGCTGCTCTCTAYAGAAAAGCCAAAACGGAAAAAAATCTGGGAAATGTGTGGAAGGGAAGATAAAGCACCACCTGGAAAACATCTGTCTCTGTGACATCGTAAAACAAAATGCTGTGGTCTGCTTATCCTTCAACACCTCAGCTTCTGTAACAATCAGTTGGTTTTATTTTATCAGATAGGATCCCTTCTGGAGATGTTTGAAGACTCACAAACATTTTGCAAAGACAGATATTTTTATGCCTACTCATTTGTAATTTGCACAAATAAGGAGATTAAACCTGCTATGCTACACATTTAATTACACTTGTTTCAGAAGGAGCTTTGGGGATAGAATTTGATCCAAAGATGCACACATCTGCTGTAATTATGTATCAGAGATTATCTGACATCTTTCCATCGTCTCAATTTTTTCTTTTGAATCAAACTATTTATTTTTCTTTTGTTTTCCACATTAGGAATACCAGCTATTGTAATTACTCTTGTGCTCATTATAAATAAGGACTCCTATGGCAATGGGTCACTCTCTGACAGCCATCCTTACAGCARTTTGTAAGTATAATACTTTAAGCTTTTTGATGGTCACCAGAGTATCTGAAAAATACAGGGAATAACCAGAAGTAACTCACTTTTGTCTCCTCTCCTCCATCTTTACCCTCTCATTTTAGTCGTTCTGCTTCATAGGAACATTTGAAATGCATGGCTACTACATGGAGCAATTTTCACATTGGTGAACTGGGCGTGAGGACAGGGAACATTTCTGCCTGTCAACTCCATTTTTATTTTCTGTGGATTTCTTTCTTTGCATTAACCCAGTCTAATGAGATATTTGTATGTGCTTCTGCATATTATAGGTTTCTGGTAAAATCTAAAGGCACAATAATTGCTGCAGTATTTTGCACATTTCCTTCTGTGTTTTTTTTTCTTTTAATGTCAATTCACATCACTGTTTCATCATAATTTCAAGTAGTTTCATTTCACTTGTCGCAACCTCTTCTCTTTTCCAGTAGGAAAACACTGCATTCTTTCATCCTTTTTTTTAAAAAAATGCCTTATAGCAAAGAATGCTTTGATCTTTTCACCTGCCTCTTGTATAGCACAGTCACTTGTTGGTGAAGATTACCTGAACTATTTGGATTTTCTCCCATCAGAGAGGCAACACACACCCATGACACYTCAGAGGAAAATTGTTCTCCATCTTTAACAAAAAGACGTAAAGGAAAAAAGAAGTAAAATTCACTAATTTATGTCCAAGGAAAAGCTAACCAGTGGTATACTATTAATTAGACCCCTAATTAAGTSATATTCAGCTTGGTTTTCCTAAGACAGTGTCAATTTGTGTTTATACATTATAAGGTGTAAAACAATTGTGAGGTTTATCTGAATTTGCCAGAAATATCCATGTCCTAAAGTTACTGAATTTCCATAGTGTCAATAAAAAAAGGCAAGTGCAGGGATTCTATGACTGTTCTTACTGGGGGAAAATAATGTGTGCTAAGGAATGCCCCTAACTAGGTGTCAGAGAACCATACAGAATGCTTATTTTGGGAACCAGGCTTCCTGTGTTTCTCCCTCACAAAACTCCTTATTGAATGCACCCCTCCCTTTCTTGCAGTTGTTGGATCCAGGACAACACAGTGTTCTACATCTCTGTTGTGGCCTATTTCTTCTTAGTATTTTTGATGAATACAGCCATGTTCATCACTGTTCTCCTTCAAATCCACTCTGTAAAAACAAGGACACAAAAGACAACCACATTCTGGAAACAGAGTGTTCTCCAAGACCTCAAAAGTGCTTTCAGCCTGATGTTTCTTTTGGGCTTAACTTGGGCCTTTGCCTTTTTTGCCTGGGGAGCAGTGAGGATATTTTTCCTGTATCTCTTCAGCATTTTTAACACCTTGCAAGGTAATTTCTGAATGGAGTAGTGCTATAAACACAAGGGTTTAGGGATGTGAAATAAAAATAAATCTGTAATACCATGTCAAGCATATACTCAAGCCTAGGGGAAGAGAACTGATACAGCTTTTGTATTAGAGGCTTTAGCTATTTTAAAAGGAAAGCTCTGTTGCCGTGGAATGACAGGATTTTTTAGATAATATTGCTGTGATAGGTAGACTATTAAAGACATGAATTCATGCCTTGGAAACACAGGTCCCAATAAATGTGCCTTGTCAGGAGCTGGCATGATCCTTTTCATCTGAGAATAAAAACCAGTGATAGAATCTATAATGACTTACAGATAATTCTTACACCAAATCTGCAGAAAACTCTTCCTATCACCCTTTCATATGCACAAAGAAGTCAGTGCAATTTTGGGCCGACATAATTACAAAATCATACTTTGGCTTGGGTTGGAAGAGACCTTAAAAATCCTGATGCTGGGCCAGGGACACTTTACCCACACAGAACATACTGGTGTCAATAGCATGATAAAAGTTTAGAAAAGGGGCAGCAGGTTGGAGAAGACACATGAAAACCCATGAATCTCTCCTTTCTTCTTTAGGGTTCTTTATTTTTGTGTTTCACTGCCTAATGAAGGATGAAGTAGTGAAGCAGTGCCGAGTACACTTCTGCTGTGGAATATTTCATCTGAGTAGTTATTCTGGTAAGCACTGAAGGGGTTTGTTTAGTTGACTCATAAATCTTCGTCTGCTACTGGTGTCACATTTGTTCTGCATTAAGAAATCAGGTTCCTCTCAACAGCCCTTCTGCATTGCATTGGATAATTGTTCTTTAATAGGTCTATATGCTCTTGCATTAACTGCTCGTGTGCTATGATGACAGGGTGACAGCATGCAGTACAGAACTGCAGATTTCCATAACCTATTTCAACTTGGTCTCTTAATTCTGTTCTCACATGCCATTCAGTGTGCCCTTATGTGAGCCATCTTTTTGGTGGCTTTCCAGTCTTCATAAAGCTGAGATTCTGAAATTCACGCAGAATACTGTGCATACTAGTTGCTATTTTTTTATGTGCAGGAGCTGGATTTTCTCAGCCTGGGAAGGAGAAGGGAGATGTCTTGCTGTCTGGCTATCTGAGGGGTAGTTACAGAAAAGAGATGGATTTTCAGAGGGGCACAGCAAGAAGACAAGAGGCAATGGGCACAAGCCACAAGTGATGGAAATCCACGTTATTTATAAGAGAACACTTTTTTTTTTTTTTTTTGCTAGTTAGGTAGCAGTGGCTCAGAGAGATGGTGAGAGGAGTCCCTCTCCTTGGAGAATCAAAATTCAGTTGGACAGATGCCAGACCAACTTGATCCAACTCTGGAGAGGAGGTTGGAGTRAAGACCTCCAAAGGTCCCTTACAGACTAAATTATTCTAAGATTCTTCTATTGCCAGCTCAGAAAGAAATAGCATGTGCCATGGCTTATTCTGGGCTACTCCAGGGATGTTAATTTTTTACAGAAATGTGGAAGAATTGAATAACTCTGTGTGTCTATAAAAACAAAATGACGCTATGAATAGGTATAACAAAGGTGAAGCTTAGCCTGTTGGTTTTCAGGAAACCAAACTAGAAATCCTGTATTAATACTTGTGTCTTGTGCCCAGCATCCTGTGTGGCCTGTGCTGCTGAGGAAGAGGCAGCTTTCCATTTGCAGAGGRGGATTTCAGCATAACTCCTCTCAGTAGCAACCTGAGTGTTCTCCCATAAGCAGGAGCCAGCTCAGTGTTGTATGACAAAATAAGGATGAGGCTGCAATTCCTCCCCTTTGTGTGACTCCTGCCTCCTTCTTTGTGACCTTATCAAATTAGTATTACTAGACTAGGTCCTCAAGGGGAAATAGAAGACTGAATTACTGGTATCCAGCCTCGTGGAGCTAATGTAAAAATTAACATCAGGAATTGTGCACTGTGTAGCACAGAGACCCCCAGCCTCCAGGCAGGAATAAGGATGGCACAGGAAGCAAGCACAGACCATTCTCCTCTCTGCTCTCTGGTATTTTGAGATGTGGCACCTGTACAGAATTTTATTTCTGCACCTTCCACTCTCTGGTTTCAGACTGGAGTGGGTCAGGTGCAACTGCTGGCTCTACACCCAAGCATTTAAACCACAGATCACCATCCCAGGCTTTGCAGAGTCTACATTCTAATGGAACAAGTTCAACTTTCAATGCAGATTTGCTTCCCGGAACTTCTCCAGATACAAATTTTAAGATTGGTAGGAAAAGCTGTGTACACTGCATAGACTATAATAGGTATGTACTATAATAAATTCCATACAGTGACAGTCAAATCCTAACTAATGGAAAGAAATAGGAAATCTTTCACTGCTTTGTCTGTGCCAGGCTTCCATTTGGGGATTAATGGCAACATTACATATGGCATTTGCTGTACTAGAAAAAATAAGAAAGCTCTTAAAATCCTGGGGCAGCTCTCCTCCAAAAGGACAGGAGCTGTCTGCTCAGCTGCCACCTCAGGCACCTACAGAATATTGTACCCTCTGTCAGCTAACTGACACTCACATGGGACGTATTCCCAGTTAGGGAGAACTATAATTTTGAGATAGACTATGGTGCTCTGTAACTGGAATTGCATTGCCAAAAGAGCAAAGATCTTGGGGATTACAGAAAACTAAACAGGACCTGCTGTGAGCCTTTTTAAACCTTTTTAAGAATCCCAGCAGAAGGTTTTACCTTCAAAGATGGAGAAATTGTCACAGAGCCATATTCTGAAAAAGGAATAGCATCAAACATTCCTGCTTGTTTTTGGAAAAATGCTGATTTCTATTATTTCCCCAAAGACATTAAAACTGCATAGGCAGGTTCTTTCTAAACACATTAAACCAAGCTATTATAATGCAAAAATATTCCCAATTCTTTCCCACAGCTGAAGTCCATTGCAGCCCCAGTGCTGTATTTCCAGAAGATGAGACAAACCATCCTTTTTCACGAAGAATACTATCCATGGATACAGGATTGCACTATCCACAGAAARTAGGATTTTTACACTGATACTGAATTTGTTTTTCTCTGCTTATTTAATGGTGGTTGCTTTTGAGGCTTGTAGAAACAAATACAGTTCTAAAGAATTTCTTCTAATGTACAGTTATCACTCTGAATACAATTATAGAGCTAAAACATCCCATGACTCAGCTTTAGGCTTTGTTAGGTGTAGCAGTACTGACCACAAAAGGATTTGTTCCCATTGTGTTTCCCAGATTAGTCCTCATATTAAACAGAGACTGGAAACACTCCTCACCCTGAGCCCTATTCATAGTTCGTCGTTCTGTTTTTTTCCCCTTTCCACTGTCCTGATAGTCCTCTGTTTACATCTTCATCTGATACTTATCTCAGAATCTAATACCTGTAATAACAAGTTACAAGTGATATTTTTGAGACTGTCTCAGGCATGGATATCTAGGATCCTTGATCAGTATCTTTCCTTACTTCTCTGAAATGGACTTTGACCAACTTACACATGAAGAAATTAGACTCAGATTTCCAAGATGTTCCTCTCAGTTGTATGTTTTTATTTTCAGACATGCTGTCACTGGTGACCTAAACTTAGATTCCCGAAGACATGTAGATGCACATCTAAATGTTTGAAAATGTTGCCCAGTACCTTCCCAAGGAATTTGGAAACATTAAAAACTGAAATTCCCACCTTCAGTGGGTATCCATATGTATGACATAGGTTTCAGATTATGTCTGCTGAAAAAACCTCCAAAACTAAACCCAAACAGAACATTAGCAGACAAAACCCTACTATTGGAGCTGGAAATAAGGAAATATTCCCTTTAGTATTGCTTTTCTGTGAATACAGCAGGAGGTAAACTCCATTTCATGACATCACAGGCCAGACTTARCTTTCCTTACCTGCTGAGGAGAGGCTTGCTTTCAGCAAATGTGTTCAAATCGGTAACTTGCCTGCTCAATCGAATCCTAGAAAAGGAATGTTTTGAATGTCCTTCTTTGTATTATTCAAGTAAAGATTTTTAAATTATTGTTAATATACTGGAACACTAACCTGTACCCATGACAGAGGAGTAAAATAATATAATGAAGTGATGTTTTAGAACTGGTATGTACAATACAAAATACAAAAGGTTCTTTCAGTCAGTGAATAACTCCCACATAGCAATTAATGGGAAAAGATGAATATTTTAATGTACAGTACCTACAGCCAACCTACTTGAAATCCGACAGATAACCTTCAGTTCCTTGGCTCTCTGGGTGAAATCTCAGCATTACAAACATGCAAACAAGTTCTACCTTGTACCCACGTGGTTTTAACTTGAAGTTGCTTTCAAGGGAAATGAAATTTAATAAAAAAGGCAGTTCATTATGTTGGGTGAACTATTACATTTTTTATTTTCTTTAGTAAACCCTTTGTTCTGCAATCTACTACTGAATACAAGTTTTCCTGCTTTCCAATATGAAGCACAACACACTATGCTGTGGGGCTAAAACCATGCCTAACCCCCCTGCACCCCTAATCTGGCTGCTGCCCACCCCAGGGGGGATCCTGAGAGAACAAGGAAGGAGGCTGTGTAGTTCTTTGGGGGAAGTGGAGTTTTAGTTCTCCCCCAAGCCCCTTTGAGACCAGTTTGTCTCTGCCACATCAATAAGACAAGGTGGGTGGACAGTCTGATGTGTCTCTACCACCCTGCTTTGACCTGCACTTTCTCCTCCATGCAGTAATTCTTCCAATATCCACTTCAGAAGACAGAAAATAATAGGCTTACATTTCAAATAGATGTTAGGTAACAATTTCTGGTTTTAAGGAATAAGAGGTCTAGAGACCACATGAAATTCCTATCACTGCAGGTCTTAAAAAACACACACAGGGTGATGAGACAAATACCTGCCAAAATTAGTATAGATTGGTTTTGCCTTAGGGCAAATATATTCTCTATTATTCTAATTTAAAATAAAAAGACAGCAGAAGAGAGCAAAATATGATAGCAACATAAGACAGGCCTTGTTTAGCTGCAGCTTGTAATTATTTTTTTACATTCTTCATAAAAGCTGAAAKGTACCTTGATTTTCTAAAGTTTTTGCTACATGCCCTCATAAAGGATTAGGAACAACAACGATTCAGATAAAAGCTGGATGAGCAACATGAAAAATGCTGGAATATGGAAGACTTCTCAGGCTGCCGAGAAAAGTCTGGAAATGGGCAGATACATCAGCATGCTTTGCACTTTAGAGGGGGACCAGTGGGAAGAAGGACAAACTGCACAGAGTGGAGGTCTCCAGTCTTCCTACTGATTTTTTTTTTTTTTTTTTTTTTTTTTTCCCCCCCAGCAAGATTTGGAAGTCAGTTTTTAAAAACCTGTCAGGTTGCTTACGTAAAATGCAAAGCAGTATTTGTTCTGGAAAGGTGGTTAGCTCACTTCCACTCTCATCACACGCCTAATGGCTTTTCCAGCTAAACAGTGTATCATTTATGTTTTAAGCATGGCATTGTGTAGGGTTGTCAGCTGGAATGAAGATGTGTAATTTTCCTTGGGCTGAAATAATATCTTCCGCACCAGCACTGCTGCTTTTGCTCTTCTCCAGCATATCTGTGCTGACATTCTGTCACAGAATTGTGCACTGATGGTTTTCACAGGGAGAGGACATGCACAAAGACAAATCTAATAAAATTTTCTAAGCACTTGTGTTTCACATCGTGATAATTTTAAATGATGGGAGCCGCTTCTGCAGCTCTGGATGGAGAATGAGTGGTGTGTGACCAATACTGGCGCATCCTTCTCCTCTCCGTTTGGATTCTCTCACTTGATTTCTGCTCATCGCAGGAGGCTGGAACAAGATCATCTTAAGGTTCCTTYCAACCCAAACCACTCCATGATTCTATGACTCAATGTAAAACTGCTTTGACTTCTAAGTTATTCTCAATTTACTCCCAGATTGTCGATTTTTAGTGATACATACACCAGGAAATGTGTGCTCTATTTTAAAGCAATAAAAGGATTTCAGAAGGTATATTTATCTATGAAGGCAATTATTTGAAGTCAGAACTCAGTGGGTTGTTAACAATAGGTTGGAGGATGCAAAAGAAATAAAAAATGACAGTAAAATCACAGCAGCAGTTGTTGTAAATTGAACAAAACCCTCCCCACTCCCACCTTACTATTTAGACTGGCACAAAACTCCACCACTCTTCATCCTAGCTAAGCAAGGGGATGCACATCCAAGGTGTAGAAAGCTCACTTATGGGTTCTTGGAGACTTTTTAAGTCTCTTCAAGGACAAGTAGCTAAAGTTGTCTTCTAGTTCAGCATATGTACATATGTTTGGTAATCCTGGGATAGGTAAATCTTATGTAGGATGACAGCTAAATGTTTCCTCCTGCCTGTGTGAATCTGCAGTAGTGGTTAGCAGTACACCCAAAATGTATAAATCTTTCTAAATTTAGCAGACAGTTGTTATTGGGACAATGAAAGAACTGTCATATGGGAAATGATTTGAGATTAAAAATCAAAATGCTGGGAAGATAATTGCCTGTTGCATAAGATGATTGTTGAGCCTTAAAACACAATTCYCTGTGCTTTTAGGTATCCAGAAGTATTTAGCATGTAATGGCACTTCAGTGGTTCCAAATTAAATGTATTATAGAGAGTTTCAAGGATGCCCTGAAGAATTCTCCTTGTTATATTAATTCATTGCCTGATTGCTCCTGTCACTAGAGAAGTGCAAGGATGTGTTCCAGTGTTTATTTTTTCTCTCTTTTCTAAGAAATGACACCAATATTTCACTGGCCATTCCCATTCTAAAATTGTCTGAGGTAACTTCTGGAAAAGAGGGCTGGAAGGGATGCAAGAATGGAAAAACAGGATGAAAGTACTTGGAGCCATGGATTAGTGACAGCATTTGAGATCCTGTTGCAGGCAAATTGCATCACACTAACTCCACTGAACAATCTGGATTTGGGCATTGTAACAAGAACAGAAAATCTTTCCTTATATTTTAACCAAGGGGATACCCCATCTTGTTGCTGCATCACTGAATGCTCCTTTGGACATTCATTCTGAACTGACCTTCCATCTCACTTTTGTAACCGTTGGTGTTTTTTTTGCTCCTAGACATTCTGATAAGTCTTGCGGTATTTGAAAGTTTAATTGGGTAGCTCATCTTAGTTTCAAAAAACAGTTAACCATTGCTCCAGGATTTGAGGTCCTGAGTCTCAACACCTGCACAGCTCCCTCTGCTCTTGGTGTAAAATCAACTCCACAGAAATAAACCCAGAAATAAACCAATATATTTTTCTCCTAAATAGATAGTCTTTGACAATAAATGGTTACACTTCGTTATGAATGTGACACGGATGAGGAGATTGTCATTCAAGTGTACTAAAAAACATTTTCCATTTTTATAGCTCTGTAGTTGTTTTGTCTCCAGCTGCTCAGGAGACTGGGCAACGGTATAAAAAATAGGCTAGAGAAGGTGTTCCCACTTAGTGGTGAAATCCATCAGATTGACCGACACTRAAATCAAGCTCTTGTCATCACAAGTGAAGAAATCAAGCGTGGGCAGTGCCCTCTGCAACATAACTCCCCTTTGCCTGAGACTCGTTGCTCTGAAATAGATGCCTGGCAAGATGGGGAGGTGATGTTCTCTCGTTTTGGGAGGCACTCAGTGTGGTGCATGGAAATGACTTATTCCCATTCTCCCAGAAGGACAGAGGAGAACTTAACACAGCCCCGAATGTGTTGGTAATCTGCTCTGAACATGGACTGCTCTCTCTGACATGGATGCTCACTCCAGTGTGCATTCAGGCTTTTCCACTTAGTACTTGCCTGCCTGAAAGCTAGAAAACGGATTGGGAACAGACACACAGCCATGAAATGGCTTTTTTCACCTCATCTTGCCATTACGTGCCATGCCATTGGCAATTTCAGTTTAAAGAGAAGACACGAAAGCTGTAACACAATCTGGCTGATGTMAGTCAGAAACAAGGCAATTGCACACACCCATCCCTGAGAAGGCTGTCTCTAGAGCAGGGACTCCTCTTCCCTAAACAAAGGTGGCAGAGCTGGTTCAGGCAACACTAGGAAGAAAAATACATTTCTGAAGTCCTAGTTACAATTACAAAGTCTGGGTTATAAGTTGGAGTTGGTAAAAGACTCCAGGTCAGGACTTTTTGATGAAGGAGCAAAAAGCTTTCCATCATGTCAGAAAAACATGATGTAAAAGGAAGGCTACTGGAATTTGCTGAAAGGGACAAAACATTACATTGATCTGGTCAGACTGCTAGACTTAAACCAGTKTTCTCCATCCTGGGTGGAGTAGGAGGAATGTGCTTGTGGTGTCCCAACAAAAAGTCCCGCTTCGCACTAAAGAGTTTGGCACATGGACAGCAACCAGGATCGTCTGTAGGAGAGTTCCTAACCTAAGAAAAGCCTTTTTAAAGAGAAGATGCCATAACAGAATATACCTAATTCAGAACTAGGATAGACAAGCTGTTCAGAATCTCTGTACTGTTAACACCCAACAAACATAAACGTCAGTTCACTCAGTGGAGAGACAGGAGAATACATCAGCCAGCAATAAACAGATGGTGAAACTGCTAGGAGAGACAATCAAAGGGTCTAAAATGAGTTTGAGACATAAAAGAAGAATTAAGACTACTAAATAGTTCTATTCAGAAATGGTACAAATAACAACCGGAATAAGAGAGTTAAAACTGCTAAAAACACCAGGCTGGCTAATATGGCTGCAGTTCCGTGTGTATGAGTTTTGTGCTCCTAGCACTTTAGCTACAAAGCATTCTGACATATTTATAAATAACGATCAATGCAGCAATGTACCTACAATGGCCAATGTACCTTGAAATACCAAAAATAAGCAACATAAAATACTTACTATTTTTGGAAAATAATTTTCTTTTAGGAGTTAGTTAATATTTTGGCTGTTTCCTTCCTATTTTGGCTTGGTGAAGAGCAAATGGTTCTGAAAGATTTTTCTGAGTTGGTGACACTCTGCAACACATGGCAATGATTTAAGTCAGTAGTCACACTGCATTAAAATAGAAAATTTACATTAAAAATACAGTTAAATTATATATTCTTGAGTATTTTACTGATTTTTTTGCAGCATGGAGTTCAAAAGGAGCATTTATTTTCTGTGTAGCTGGAAACTGAAAAAATAGCCAGAATTACTTAAACTGCTTTTCACACCAGGAGGCAAAGCTCTCCTTAAAAATAATGCCTTAGTGTCCTTTACAGTTTGGAATAACAATGCCATTCTCTTCCTTTTCAGCTTGACTTGAACAACAGAAAGCTATCAGAAATAGCTAAAATTCTGTTATCATAAAAAAAACTGCAGATGTGGTTTGCTGTCTGTCCTTCAGATTTTGTTGGGTCTAGACAATGTTATTTTGTGTGCTTTTTGAAAACAGTCTTTTTTCACGTCCTATTAATTCACTAAGACAGTATCTTAGGCTCCATAAAGAGAGAAGCTGAAAACCTAAAACCYCCAGTAATATAAGGACTGAAGAAAGAATTGTGAGAAATTATGAAACTTCCTTCTGCCACATTCCCGCAGGGAGGCAGAAAGATGGGGAAAAAAGCAGCTTCTCAGTGGACAGAGAAAACCAAGTAGAATTTCATGCTGCTTTGAGCAGGCTTATACATATGTGCTGTGCCCTGTTAGAGACAGAGAGCAGGGAAAATGAGTCTGTGTTTCCCGATAGGGGGCGGTTCTAAAGCATGAAACATCACAAGGGGCATTCAGATCTAGATACACAAACTCAGGTTCAATTTGGAAATAAACAGTGCATGAAGTACCAGGAGTAAAGAGAATTTTAAGCTTTTGCCACTTTCTGGAGTTGCTCACATCTGTGACACGTGTTGATGTCTTCAAGAAGCTCTAATATGGTTTGGGAGGTCTGTCTGCTTTCCCTTCATAACTGAATTATCCCCAAACCAACTGCTGGGAGGAACTCACAGCTCAAGGATCCAGCCCTGTGGGTTATGAGTTGCACAGAGGGGTATCAATTCAGGTCCTCTATCCCAGCATACAAAATGCTCGAGTGACAGAACTACGGAGCCTCACAGTTCACATTGCCAGCCCAAATCTCTTGGGCAGCTCTGGAAGCTCAGGGACTGTAAGAGTTGGTTGGGATCTCTGCTGCTGGCCAAGCTTTGGTGCATCAACCCACCTCTAGTGCGATTCAAGGTAAGCAATGAGCTGCTTTCAGCTCAATTCCAGTTTCAGCTAAACATCTGATGYGTCATTCAGATGCCACCCTTGAATACTCAACGCTTGGTGAAGTGCAATTAGTTTCCAATGTTTGGCGACACCCTGAATCTGCCATACAGGACAATGAAACATTTTATGTAAGTATCTGACATTAAGCTGTCACAATCTGCTACAGTTACTGAACTCTGTATTAAATATAATACATGGTACTACACCAATGTGGGTGGACAACATAATCAGGATCCTCAAAGGTACCTAAATCTGTGAGCAACCTACATACTGTGCGTGCATGAAAGGACGTATTCTGGTTGATGATGATAAGAGCTTCTCTTCTAAAAGCACTTTCAAAAAGCATAATTGGAATTTTTAACCCATGAATCCTCTTTTCATCAGTGACTCCTTCTCTCACCATTCCACAGCACAGATCTTTCATTTCATGTACAACCCACGAGCTGGTCTTTCACCAACTGGTATGTATGGCATAGTTATATTTGAAAAGATTGGGGCTTGGGGAGGAAAAATTAGGCTTTTCATGCAAAGTACTGACAGAAGTTTTTTGAATAAATGAACCAAGCTTGATTTTGTGTGTCTGCATATGCGCAGCTTAAGAGACTCATCTGTAAGGTTGCTTTTGTGATTTGAGCAGGGTACCTTCTCCACTCCAATGTTACAGCTCAAGAACAATCCCAAGGAAAAATACTCCATTGACAGAGCTTAATTTTCAAGGCATATGGCTTCAGTGCTTTGATCCCTTTTCCACTCCCATTATTTAGAAACTAGATCTTGGCTTTCTTAATTTTAGATTTAACTCAATGCACCCCATTTCTTGATGCAATGCCGGAGACACCCAGCTAGCTCGCATTCCCCAGACCATGCTGAGAGTGGTTGCCCCTGGGCCAAATGGGGGTCAGGTGGCGGTGGAGCAGAGCTGCTGATCCTGGCTGTGATGTGCCAAGGACTGGAGTAAAAAACAGGGAGGGGCCCTCTCGTGTACTTCCCAAAAGATTTTATTCCCCAAGCGGGACAGTCACAAGGAAACCAAAACTCAGCTCTTGCACAGTCTTTTAAACAGAGGAGGAATAGGAGGAAAGTACAATTCTTCAACCAATCAGGGATATAACTGGGAAGGGATTGAGGAGGGATTCACAATACGAAAACCTATAGGAAAGGCAATGGGAGTGGAAAGGGTCACATGGACCAATAGRCCTTCAAAGAATAGGGAAATTCCAGGGAAGGGTATAGRCAGGGGGTAGGGACAGCAAGAATTGACAGGGAATTCTCTGGAACTAAAGGCAGGGATTTAGAGAAGATTGACATTATGTGAATGATGTAACAAGTGGGTCTAGGGAATGATTGACAGCAAGGCAAGGAGAAGAAAACTTGGACAATACCAAACATATCAGGGGGAAAACAGGAACAAACCATTCAAAAGAGTTTACAAAAATATGCATGAAGAAAAACACACCACCACTATTTCTGGTATCTTAGTTTACAGAAAAGTTAATCAGGAGTTCATCAAAGTAAGATGATTTATCGTTACAATTTGGGATGGCTCAATTAACAATACGTAAATCTCCAGCTTCTTCAGAGGGCATTATAGCACAGATTTATGGAAAGACAGACTCTTTTATACAGTGCTTCAGTACAATGAATATGAATGGTCATTTGGAACAACACCTCTCGACCATTTCTTACAAGTAAATAGGAACCAGGCAAAAACACCACCTGCTAACAGTCTTTCACTTTCCAAGGATTGTTTTGATTCCTCCTTAWGATTTCCCAGGCGAGAGTGAGAGTTACATACTTGGCTTTCCCACAGGCCCAAGCTAGGGCCTGAAGCCTAAAAATCTGTCTGAATCTAAAAATCACTGTCAGTTCCCACAATGATTTGAGCAAATAATGAGATTATTTGAGATTTGACTGTTGACTTATCTAAAGATAAGAAAACCCATACTATTACTAACATGTCTGATTGAGAAAGCATCAAGAAAAGTAATTTTTCTCTCAGAAGATTTGAATCATCAGTTGTACCGTTCAAAGCCGATACATACATGGGTTATTGCAAGATAACAGGCATCTATCCAGTGACTACCTATAAACTTTAGCATAAACTGTAGTTTTGATGTCAGTGGGACTKTTTCAAGGGAAAAAAACCTAAGTGCTACCAGGACTGTGGCCATAAATTTTGGTTTTATATTGCCTTGTGGAAGATCACTGCATATTTRTGATAGAAAGGCTAATTAGAGCTTAGTCTGTCTCTATAGCTTTTTCAGCAAATACTAACTGTATTCTGATATATTTTATCTGCCATTAATGCATACAGAAGAGTTTTGTGTTAAATTAGTATATTCTCTTCTTACCCATAATATTGAAGAAACTACCTCAGGTTTTCATTTTATTTTCATTTTAGAAAATTTCGAACAACAGTAGCAAAGGTTTGCTATGTTACAGTTTTGATACAATATGATATTTACTTGACAAACATCTCCAGGAAAAAAAACCCCATCTCATTTCAGCTAATGTCTTTAAAGGATCTCTGTTTCTCTTTTTCTCCTCCCTCTCTGTTCCACTAGCTAAAAAGCCAATAAAAAAATTCTCCTCCTCCCCAGTTCAGAACAAGATCTATGTGCATTTCTCATAGGCATGCTTTGAGATCCAGAAGGGAGTGAAAGTAGTTAATGTGCAACAGGAACCTGAATTTCAGACACGAACGTGTATCTTTCCATTGACCCTGCTGACCATTGATCAATTGAAGTCCAGCCTGGGAAGAAAGAGTTAAAGAAATGTCTCAATTATACTTGCAATCAGCTAATCAGACTTTGTGTGCGTCTGTGGATGGTACAGAACTGAAATCAAGCTCTGATAATGAAACCACAAATGAAAAATGGACCGAAGACTCCTTTCCAGGATTAGAAATACTGTGCACAGTTTATGTTACGTATGCTGTGATCATTTCAGTGGGTCTCCTTGGAAATGCAATACTCATCAAAGTTTTTTTCAAGATTAAATCAATGCAGACGGTTCCCAACATCTTCATCACCAGCCTGGCATTCGGAGACCTGCTGCTTTTGTTAACGTGTGTGCCTATAGATGCAACACGTTACATTGTGGATACCTGGCTCTTCGGAAGAATTGGGTGCAAGCTGCTGTCTTTTATCCAGTTAACATCAGTTGGAGTATCAGTGTTTACCCTGACTGTTCTCAGTGCTGACAGGTGGGTCTGTGCAACTGATTTGTCAGGAGATGCTGCAGGTTTGAAATTAATAAAATAGCAGATATCATTTTGCACAGTGTTAAATGGCACATTGTAATAGATTAAAACTCCCAGACTGCCAGTCTCCCATGTACTTTAAAAATGCTTGTTAGCAGAATTGTAGCACTTCTTTTTTTAAGGGAGTGAAGTGAGAAAAAATCTGTAACTCTCCTGACCTTTTATTAGTTTGAAGTACAGTACAAGGGTTTTTCTCAATTGCACAGAAAAGGGAAATGGCTTAAGTTGGGAAAAAGACAGTATATTGGTGCTATCTAGTGGTACAGTGAAGTAGTCAAGGAAAATGAAAAATAAAACTGAGTATGWGTGAAAATTCTGTAACCTATGCACTCAGGGAGGCTTTAAATTCCTAGAACATAAAAGACTGACATGGGATAAAAAGCCAAAAAAACCCTACAGAACAGACCAGGGGACAAAGGAATGATTCTCATGATTTGATGGCTAATGTAATTTTACCTTGGAAAGTGCATATATATATATACACACACATACACACATACACACACACACACACACACACACACACACATATATATATATTCTTGCAGTTCTTCTATCTTCTACAGAAGTATTTTTGCCCAGGGGTTGTGAAGTTAAACTCAGGTTGTAATAACAGCATTGCTAGGAGGGATCAGTGTCCTGACTGCTGTTAGGAAGTTCTGAATCTGTTGTCTGTGTACTTCTTTCTTGAGTGAACAAAACTAAGATGAGATTCCAGTTCAATCAGCAGGAGCAGGAGCATCAAGAAGCAGAAAAACAAAAGATGAAATTTAGTATTAAGACAGAAAAAGATCTTCATCTTGTCTGCCAGCAATTGTGGAGTGTAGCAAATTGTTCCTGTGTCCAGAATTTTACCAAGGGTACTGTTATTGTACTGCAAAACAATCAGCCAGCACAGGAATGGCCACAAAGGGTCAAATCAAGGATCCATGTAGACCAACACCAGCCTCCAGCAGTGGTAGAACACATAGGAAGAATAAAAACCTCTATCCAACTACATTTTTAACCCTATGCCTTCAGGTGACACTGAACAGATGTGGTTTCTGTCTGTTTAATAACCTCAAAGGATTTCTCTTCTGGATACTTGCTCAGCTTCTTAAACTTAGCAATGACTTTCACTGCCTGTACAAAACAACTCCTTTTATTTCTGCACTGCACATAGCTTCATTTGATGATGCTGGTTCTTGTTTCGGAAGAGACAGTGATCCCTACTCATGTCCCCTGGCTATTCACGTCATAATCCATCCTTAGGTTGTGTTTCTTTTAGTTAACGTGTGCAGAGCAACACATGGTAATCAAAAGTTGCATGAATCACGGATACAGGTAATTCTACAATTGTCTCTTTTGCTATACATTATTTTCATAATACTACCTAACATTTTGCTTTTTTGTTGTTGTTTTAGTTTGAGTTTATTTTAGGGTTTTTAAACTACTACTGAAGATAAATGTTTACAGTGAACTATCTATTGTAGCTCCAAGGTCTTGGCCCTGTAGGATGTCAATTCAGAATTCACCGTGACTAGATGACCTTTAAAGATCCCTTCCAACCCCAACTTTTCTCTGATTCTATGGTTTAGACACTTGCTTCTGTATTTAATTGTATTTAATTCTTCATGGTAGCTGTTATATAAATACTCTGCCCTATATTCTCACAGAGTWAATACATCGTAAACTTACAGAGCAAGCTCAGATCAGTCGTGTGCTTAATGCCAGACTGTTGTGTTCCATTATGCTAGAAGAGCTCAAAGTCAATAAAAATGGTATTCATTTGATAAATAGCAAGCCACCTTCCAGCTTTCTATTTAAAATTGCCTAGAGAAGAAAAAGACCAGATYCTCAGCTTGTGCAAAATGGTACAACTAAGCTGTCTTAACCTCTGGATCCTTCTTCACCACTTTTCTTTCCATGCCAGCCTTGTGCTGGAGGGATTGCTTCTTTCTGCATTATCAAGGAGCAGGGTWTATTGTTTCCTGTACTTCATCCACCTTCATGGAAGTTGGTCTTCTTCCATGTCCCATTTCCACACAGATTATCACACATCAAKAGATTAATCCAGATTTTTCTCGTATGTCTGACTCAGTCCATATGCTGCAGAATCACAGGCATGAATCAACAGCAGTGGCCTCCCCTGCTTTATAAATATGAATGAATCCTGGAGCATTATTTTGAGTCAGATCACTACACTGAGCAGGGGTCTTAGGAAGATGGAAGAAAGGAGGGGTAAACATGCTTGTTTTCATGTATTTATAAAATAGGTAGCCTGTTTCATACCTTCATCAGTATTACATACTAACTCCCTCGTTTATATTTCAAGGCAGTGTCATAAATTTAGGAGTGATGATTGCCTTTAGTGATCCCAATCCAAACTTTAGAAGTCATCTAAGGTTTTAATGGCAATTCCTGCCTGCCAATCCATCAAAATACATGCATGAATTTAATTTTTACATTTCCATTTTAATTCCAAAGAGCTAGTGTCTGTTTTCATTTCCAAGTGAATTCCAGCGCCCTTTGTTTAGCAAGAACAGTAATGGCTTTAGCTTAAGAATTTTAAGCAGTGTCATTATTTCTGTGTTTATTCTGACAGTGATGTTGGTCATTATAGGTACAGAGCCATTGTTAAACCCTTGGAACTGCAGACTTCAGATGCGCTCCTGAAGACCTGCTGTAAAGCTGGCTGTGTTTGGATTGTCTCCATGATATTTGCTATCCCAGAGGCTGTTTTTTCAGATTTGTATTCTTTCAGCAATCCTGAGAAAAATGTAACTTTTGAGGCATGTGCCCCCTATCCTGTATCTGAGAAGATCCTGCAGGAAACTCACTCCCTGGTTTGCTTCTTAGTGTTCTATATTGTGCCCTTAGGTGTCATTTCTGTCTACTACTTTCTTATTGCCAGAACTTTATATAAAAGTACATCCAACATGCCAGCTGAAGAACACGGTCATGCCCGTAAGCAGGTAAGCTCTGATCAAGCACTAAACTCTTCCATTTTCCAAAGTCTATTGTGCTGATTAAATCTGAATTCTAAAGTACAAAACTTTACCTGATAATGGAGTAAAAAGCTCCACAAACTCAGCCATACCAAATTTGAATCCAAACCCAGCTGTGCACTTAGGCACATGCTCATGACACATCATTTGTGAGTGTCCACACTTTCCTAAAAAGAGACAGGTCTGTTGTGCTTTATCATGACCCTGTAAACTCAAGATTTAAAACACTGAATTTTAAACACAAGGACCTCATCCATGTCAGCTGACACATTAATTATGGTATTTCTAAATCCTAGTCTAGATGAGAGTGTCATATGATTTATAATGGAAAGGAAATATGCTCTGCACTGAGAATATTTTGTTAAAAAAATTATGAAATAGATTTATTTTCCTGTTTAGTTCTTCTGGTATGGAGTTTTTGTTTGTTCATTTTCTTTTTACTTTTTGCTTTTCTGGTTACTCATGCATTTGGATTTTTACATTGCTTTGCAAATCAGCACCAACATCACAAACACTTTACTAATTGCTATTAATACCAGCTATGCATTACTTTCTTGTAGATTGAGTCCCGCAAGAGAGTTGCAAAGACAGTGCTAGTGCTTGTGGCTCTGTTTGCCTTCTGCTGGCTGCCCAACCACATCCTCTACCTGTACCGCTCTTTCACGTACCACACTTCTGTTGATGCTTCCACCTTTCATCTGATAGCAACTATTTTTTCCCGTGCCTTGGCCTTCAGCAATTCCTGCATCAATCCTTTTGCTCTTTATTGGCTGAGTAAAAGTTTCCGGCAACATTTTAAAAAGCAAGTCTTATGCTGCAAGGCAGCATTCTGTGCAAAGCCTCCCAGTGCTCCCCAGAGCAGTTCTCCTACTAGAGCCCTGTCGGTCTCAGGCAGCATGCATGGCTCAGAAATCAGTGTTACACTGCTAACAGATTATAGCATCACGAAAGAAGAGGAAAGTGTTTAGTCCATGTGGGATGAAGAATGACAGAAACTGAGTCCTTGTGATCAAGTCACTGCTACTGGGATCCTGGAAAGAGGTGCCATGACTTGCCCTGTCTGTGAAAGTGTGTTCTTCAGGAGTTCCTCATTTTTCAAAATACAGAATAAAGAAATAAAACTGTGTGGAGAAAGAAGCTGCAGCAGCTGAACTTTCCAGTGTAAACTCAAAGGGATTACTCACGCTCCCAGACGTGAACACAGATTCCTAGCTGGAATTCTTCGACTGGGCAGGAGGGGACTTAGCAGAGTTGATGCAAGAATTGGCAGTAAGGATGGTTTTCTTCTTGGTGACTTGCTGTTTGAGTAATGACAGAGCTCCTTCTGACAACTACTTGCATCTACAGCATGAAAGCAAAGCCACTTAGTCATAACATTACCAACTAGGCACATTTTTGATTTATTTATTTTCCTGTCCTGAATGTTAAAAAATGGGTAAACACATGAGAAAGAATGCTAAAATGAAAGAAGGCTAAAGTTTGTAGCACTGTAAAGTAAAAAAAAGAAAAAGCATTATGGGCTAGATCCACAGTAGCTATTGCTCTGTCAGTGACTTAGAAATTCTGGGTAAGAGCTGACTGCTTTGTAATGAGATGGATGTTCCTAAAGAAGTCAAGGGAACGAGCAGGTGACCATCTCTCTGAGAAACTTCTAACCATACTTGTAAAATTCTTTGTGATATATGGGTAAAACACCTCGATAGTGCAGAATTCTTTATTGTTGCAGTGATTTAATATCAAGAAATTGGGGTAGATCTGTATCCAGAGTTCTATTTGGGATTTATGGTGCACTTCTGAAGTGCTCAAACATTCCCTCCTGCCTTACTTTACCTTTATCCCAAAGTGATCTTGAGTGCACAACCTGGATTTCCCTCAGATGGAAGTGTATGTCCAATCCACTGAACCAGATTAGAGTGAGTTTGAAGTGAAAAATGTACRGTGTGGAGAGTCAGACTGACCCTTTACCTGGACAGATCCACTCCTGCTGTAGTGTATGTGGTTGTATCTAAGTGTCTTCACATGTCTACATACATTCAAGGACACTGGGAGAGCTGGATTTTTCTACTATACTAATTCCCTATTGTTCAAGTTGTATCCTTTTCTAATATTAGGATAGGCTGTCTTAATGCCATTCTAATCTCAAATCCACTGATTTTATGACTGGGCTTGAAGAGGCAAATCAGGACAGCCTGATCTACGCCCAGCAGCACAGCTGACAGGGACTGCCTTCCCATCAAGAAGTACAGGAGGCAAGTCTTCCTACCTAATGTTACGAAATATTTGAATGACACTTATTTTTATGAATTCTGAGTTCCCAGAACCAAAATTTTGTTCTGTGGAAGCTGATGATAGAAAACACAATAGATTTTCCATTGTTTAAACTAAGGGACTTCTATTCCAGAAAAGAATTTGTTCATTAAAATATAGAACAGAAGTTGCAAATAATTCTGTCAGTCACAGAAGCTTCAATTTTTGCTAACCCTTGAAGGTAGTGTCCCCCTTCAACTGCACAGATCCCCTTAGCAACATGACTGGAAATCCATCTACTCATGCACCATTAACTAAGTTGATTATAAGATGAGAAAATATATTTACAGACTTTCTCTGTTGCCTGCTCTAATCAGAAAAATAAAGCCAAACTATTAATCCTAGGGGCATTGCAATACAACCTCTGTCATTGTCACAAACCAGTTAATGATGGACCAGTTCAATCCCTTCAAACCTGGCCTTGTTTTACGACAGTTCTCATGTTACAAGCTGCAAGCCTACAGGCAGTAATTTTCAAATGGATTCCTTCTTTTATTGTACCAGTTGCATACCAGCCTAGGATCACTGAAATAAATGGAAATCCTATAGCACAGAAATACACTTTATGGCACAGCAGACTCCAGAGAACTTATTTTACTCTCTTGTCTCAATGTAACACATTGCCTAGTAGAGAGCTATGTACAAATATAAGAAACATGTTGCACTGCTATTTTCTTCTTCTCCCTTTCCTTCATGGAGCTGYAGGGTGCGACTGAAATAAGTAGATAAGGCTACACAGTTATTTATCTTTTGGGATCTTAGTATAGGGAATTCTAAACAAAAGAAATATCCACCAACAATACCATTGCTTACAGCATTCTTTATTCTAGCTTAGTAATGCCTTTGGGAAACAGATTTACATGTTTCTGGACCTCACAATCTGTCTCTGACAGAGATCAGATTTCTCACTGTAAGATCTTTGGCTGCACCTCACAAAAGCCCTTAAAATGCAGTTTCTTAATTCACCATTTTTCTTCCTTTGCATGCAGCTACTTTTTGCTTGTGTAACTACTCCTCTAACTGGATTGTCTTTCTACTGCTAATATATCCTGTTATGAAACTGATGGTTTTGCTATATTCTGCACATGTTCTGTTAAAAGACTGGCAATATTTCAAGCCACAATTTAATTATTCTGTGTACTTTATGCTTTGATAATTCTGTACTTTCAAATCTTCATGGCATGATGTATTGGAGTGATATATGGGTCAACATATATTTTTATCTAACCAATCAGATATTATTCATTCCACCTACTCCCCACAACAGCATTATCCATAAAAAGTCTCCACATTACCATGAGTGGATTTAGGGGAAAAGGGTTGTTTCCTTTGCAGTCTTTTCTCAGTGTTCTGAAACCAGGTTCTTTGACCCCTATGTAATACAAGTATAATTCTATAAGGGCATATGGGAATACCATCTATTTACATAAATATTGAGTGCTTTCTAGCAAATAAAAGGGATGAATAATTAGAGGTTCACTTTTTATGTCCACAGAGTAAGAACAGGTAGGAAAAACGGCACAAAGTACTGAAAGGCGGACTCCCTCAAAGGTTGTGTCCATACGGAGTCATACTAAGAAAGCAAATAAACTTTCTAGGACATACTTTTTTTATAGCTTGTTTTGTGAATGAGATGGACACATCTCACGTTCACATTGGCAACAGCTTTTATATCAGTAGTTAGTTAATCACCCCCCAAATCCTCAAAAATTAAGAAACCTATGTCAAAGCAATGCTAAAGTGCGAGTGACTGGGGTATAAAAGTTAGTTACACAATTATAGTCGTTTTAAAGCTCCCACTCCTATTCCCATAGAAATTGTTTTGTTTTATTTTACATCGGCTGCCTGTTGACACTCTTGTGTTTCTACTGAGAATATTACAATTAAAGAACAACCCAAAGCTACACACAGCTACAGCACTTACACATTTCAATCAGCTCTGATGAGCCAAAATCAGCCTGTATCATACAGACACAGATACAGAATAATCATGCTAATGCCTCCTTTTAATATTTACTTCTAGACATTTTGCCAGGATTTAAAACACCATTTCTTGACACCTTTGGCTGACTCGAGTTGTTGAATGCTTGAGCTCTTTGCACCCTCCTCAGAATATACAGCTTGCAGCAGCAGTGCTTGTGCAGCCATGAGCTATATAATTTCAAGGGTGAGATTGAGAGGAAAGTTGTTTCGACCCCACAAAATTATGAGTTTCCAGCTGAGTTGTCTCCCTGGGCTGTTCACTGTGTCTTTACCAAGGAGGAGGGGAGAGATGGCAGTGGTGCCATCGGAGGCTGCATCTCAGCAATTCCTGTCGCACATTCTGTTATGTGAGGGAAGTGTGAGGGAACTCTAGGCAGTTTGTCCTCATAACTACATCAATGTGTGCAGAGCAGATTTACTGAGCATTAACCCTGCTGCACAAAGCACTCTCTCACTCCCATTGCATTGAGAATAAATTTGGATTTCCTGCTCCCCAGGACTATCCCAGTGCCTCACTGTAGGTAGATCTGCACCATAGGGAAAGCTGTCCAGACCTTACTGTCTAGACCTTACTTACCAATCACTCAGGTAATAAACATTAAAACCCCTGCAAAATTAAAACAAGCAGCTTAAGACTTAAATTGTATTTCYCTTACAAAGTTTAAGGCTATCATTATCTGATTTCCAAACATACACCCAATTACAAATTTTATAAGCAAGCACAGTTTATGTCAAGCCTCTCATGGTCCACTCCAAAATCCTATAACTGTTTGAAAGTGAAGACAAATGTCCCTTAGGTGGTAAGTTTATAAAGGATCACAAAGCAATCTTTGGACAGCTACCATAACAGACCTGCCAAGAGAAAATTCTTGAAGCATCAAAGATGACATTAACTAGGCTGGATGTTCTTTATTCAACAGCCAAAGGTTACTAGAAATTTATATTTATATCCTCAGCAATTTCATCTGACAGCCTGGTGCCCAGACAGAGAGCTGATGTTCGTCTCTCCCTGCAGAGCTTCACAATCACGTCTTTGATTTTATTATCATTCCCGTCTGTATATTTGGTCCTGGTATAGTAATTTCCAGAAAACTTTGTTTATAATTTTTATTTCTGAGTGGAAATATTGTTTTGCCCCTGGCAACCAGCCACTGTCACCTTTGCTGGGGCTGATCAGCTCAATTTTCATTTATAACATGTACACTGGTACATGAGGTTTTATAGCTCTAGGTTAATGTTTGCTAAAGAAAACATGAAGAGTGTGTTGCACCATCTTCTAAATAGAAATACTTTAAAATACATTAGCAATTAAAATTTGGGTTTGATAGAATGCCGTCTGGGCTGCACTGTAAAAACCACTAGATGGCACTAGATGAAGGGCTTTTGAAAGAACTGAGAGAAATTTGTATTTAAAATATTTAAGTATCCACAGACAGAGTACTAATTGCAGACTTCATTCATGCAAAAGAATTTGGGTGTTCTTTCAGCCAAGCTGCATCCCACTAATACAACGTACCATCCCTTGCCTAATGGAACACAACCGCTGGACACTCTCAGCCAAGAGGGCAGAGAAAAGCAATGTGGTTTCTTGACATTTAGTGCGCCATTTCAATCTCATTTTTCTAGTTTTGGTTCTGTCTTTGCCTCTAGTAGAACGTGAGTATCTTTCCAGTGCCAAACAGCAGCCAGCCCTGCACAGCACCACTGGCAGCAAGCCACTTCACTGTCCAGTGTCGTCGCTGGCGCAACAGGGAAAAGCATGCAGCAGGGAGGACTTTCTGTGCCCCAAACTTTTATTTATCATGTCAGTAAAGCTACAGTCGTCCGCATGAAAAGCCCATTAAGGTACAGCTTCTCGCCCAAAGCAGTCGACTGCCCCAGGGGCAGCTGCCCCCACGCACAGCCCTGGACTGCGGCGAAACAGCGCTGCAGCCTGAGGGTGAAAGTATTAAAAAAAACGGCAAGAGAAAAAGGGGCAGGGCCATTGCGGCGGCCGCCCCTGTCCCATGGCGGACCCACTGACCTCAGGCCCCGGCCAGAGGCGGGAAAACATGGCCCGCCCCTACCCCGCCCCCTACTTGCGCCCTCTCCGCACTCCCCAGGAA
The DNA here is from genome assembly GCA_003546035.1 of Mixornis gularis. NCBI lineage: Eukaryota > Metazoa > Chordata > Aves > Passeriformes > Timaliidae > Mixornis > Mixornis gularis. The sequence continues at coordinate 58,849 of QVAJ01000393.1, forward strand.
AGGATCCCCATTGGCTCCGCCGCTCCACCCATGACCAACCACCGCTCATCTCATTGGCTACAGCTCGGGGTAAAGAGGCGGGACGGGCGGAAGTACGGCGCAAGTGGGGTGCTTCCGGTGTTGTGTGCGCGGTGGGGCCCAGGCCGGTCGCGGCGGCCGCGCGAGGTGCGGGGTTGTCCGCGCGCTCCCGCCACCGAGAGGGACGAGGCGGGCCGGGTGTGCCGCAGGCGGCGGCGGAGGAAGGGGCACGGGTACCTGAGGCCCAGTGAACGGGACAGCATGAGCGGCGAGGACGGAAACGAGGAATTCTACCGGCAGCTGCAGCTCCAGCAGCAGTATGAGACCAAGCCAGTCGAGGGCGAAGGCGAGGGCGAGTCCGACCCCTTTACCTACGTGGACCCGGCAGACGGGGCTGCCTACGAGTGGGACCTGGAAAAGAAGGCCTGGTTCCCCAAGGTGGGTACGGGGGAGCCCCGAGGAAGAGGGGAAGAGAAGGCGTGGATGATGCCGGCTCTCGTCGGTTCGGAGGTGTCCGCATTCAGCCACATCGTGTCTGCTGCGAGGTCTCAGCAGCACCAAAACACACCTCTTTTCAGGCAAAACCACGGTGTCGTCTCCGTCTTTGACTGACTGCGCTGTTGTGAGGAGCTGTGCGTTGGCTATTTGCCTTGGCGGAGAATCTGTRTAGTTGCTCGGGCCTGGGGTGAAGTCACTGTTATATTTGTGGATGTTGATCAGAGGTGTCTGGGATGTGTTTAGGTCTTTGTCACAGTAGCTGTGGTGATGTGATCTCTTTGTGGGCAGTGTAGAAGTGAATTAGTATGTTACGAGGTCTAGATAAAAATTTTATTCTTATCTGAAGATAACGTAAAATAACAAAATATGTTGTTCTATTTCCTTCAGTCTTACAAGTGCAATTGAAAAAGAAGTGTATTTGTCTTAGTGGCATTGCTCAGCGTGGACATACTTTACAGTTTCCAATTTTTAAATTATTAAATGTTTTAAATATAAAATATGATCTTGCTGTAATAGCAAGAACCATGCTGTAATAGCATGGTTCTTCAAGGGGAGAATAAACATAAACTTCATATGTTGTGCCAATTTACTGATCTGCAAGTGAAATAGTAGTTTTGTTATCATATAGCAATGAGTGAGGGCAATTACTTAATTTARTGTTAAGGCATTTTGTGACATCTACTAGATGGATATAATGTGCCAGTTCTAGTTTGTGTCTGTGAATTCACTGCAATTCAGAGAATCTGAGTGAGAGCCTGTAGTGCCAAGTTTGAATGTGTGTAAACCTAGGAAGGTGTCTGTAGAGCAGATGGCTTTTGAAAGGGTAAAATCCAGACTCACAAAGTGAAGCAGTGGAGAAATGAGTTTTCCTGGCTCTCTTTGGGGTCCTATATCCAGTAAGCACTGTAATTTGTGAAAGAATTTTTCTTGTTTTGCTCCCATTTCTTCCCCTTCTTCTCACCTGTTTTGAAATGTGTCTCTTGTCAATAGCATTTGTCTTTCCTAAGTGCTTTTCATATCTGTTCTGTCTTGGAGAGGAGATAACATTAAGGGTTGGACAAGTTAAGTAGGCGCAGAAAAGTTTGTTAGTAAATAGGATGTATAATAGAAATTGGTGACCTATCCATGACCCACAGCGCTGCACAAAGATTCTTTACCCAGCTGAATGCCATCGAGGTTTTCAGGTTACTTCTTTTGGCTACTGATTACTTCTAGGATTTTTTATCCCCATAAACTGAGGAGACTGTTGTAACCAGAAGCTGTACTTCTTGCTCCATGGAGAGAAAGCTGTACTTCTTTCTCCATTACTTTCCAGTAATGACATTTTTAGTTTCTATTTCTTGACAAAAGATGAAAATATTCAGACTGGTCTAAGTAATCGTTATTTACAGACTGGGATTGTACTGCTGCTCTGATTTGGGAATACAGTGTCTGCGGAACTTCCACTAAAGCATATTTCAGAGCAGTGCAAAAAGTGAATTAAATTATCTGCCAGTGTTCCCCAGAAAAATTTGGAGACAATAAAATATTTCATAGAAGCAATTGTAGCATTGTTTATTATTTAATTATTTTTATTTCAATGATACTGTGTTGATGAGTACCAACTTTTTTAGCGCTTCACAGACATAGCACAAAATAATATGTGGAATTCATCTGCTGCCTGCATCACTTGCTGTGAAAACACAGACATTGGCTGTCATGTGCAAACACAGGGTATCTGTTCTTCATTTGGTTAATCTATTCCTTTCCGTTTCATTGAGACCAGCAGTTAATTACATGCTCCCGTGTCCTGTAGTATTTTGTTTCTTTTCCTATAAACTTAATCACCCCAAACTGCATGACAGTGTGGGTGTGTAGGTAGGACTGATATCGGGGATGTTCTCCACCAGAACTGGATTGAAGTCCCCAGTAAGTAATTCTATRACTACTTGTTTCTCGTGCTGTCATGGTATGACAGAAGTTCCAATAAAAGCCTTTATACGTGTACAAACTCCTCTGTGCTTGTAAAAAGACATTTTAAGATGTAGTTGTGGTAATGGTTATATGGTGGGATGATAGCATTTTATGCAAAAAAAATTTTCTGAGTGGCAAAATTTGATTGTCCATGATAGATAATTTGCTAATAATAAATGGAGGTTTACACAGAATGCAGTTCCCCCAGAAGCTGAAAAATAATCCTGTTGCAAGTTTAGTCACTAATTTACCAGTAGGTTTTCTAAAGAAAATTAATAATCCTGTTCACCAGCAACTGTAGAAACTTCTTAACTCTCTGGATCTCGTCAACTGTGGCACTAAGGATTTGCTAAGATGGCTAAGGTCAAAGATAATTAACTTGATGAGAGCAGAGTCTTTTTGTTTTCRCTAAATGTGGTTGCATTTTGTCTTGATGCTGTGTTATGTCATACCTGTTAGAAGAGCCATTTACATTCTTTATTGAGGTGTGTGGGAAAATCTTGTTTAGCCTAAGAGCTATTTTGTGCTAACCTTTAAAGTTATGGGGTGCCATGGCATCTTGCATTATTCCTGACAAGCCTGGTACTGTCCATTTTGCATTTCTGATTTGTCATAATGAAATTTTAGAGTTGAAACATTAAGCTTCAAATCACTATGAAAGATAAGGGATTACATTTTCATCACTGACACTTGAAATCGCTCTCTTACAATAGCTTAATGACAGTAAATTTTGTTGCCTATTGAATACAGATGAAGCAAGTGCAGCAAAGGTCAGAGTCAGATAAAATTTTCAAAGGTTAAGGCTCAATTTTGAGAAAAAATATTTCAGAGTGTGCAACTTCAGAAAATACTTCATAAGGCAGAGGAGATGCTAACAAACACAGCTGTGATGTATCTCTTTTGCATGTGATTGCTAGTGCCTGGAAGTACTGGGTGTAAATTGTGGGGTTTTTTCTTTTACTTTGAYCTCTAAAACATAGGCGTTGGCCAGTCTTATATTTCATCCAAATATAGTCTCTCTCTGGAAAAGAACGAACTAATTCTTTATCTATTCATAGGACAAAAAGTAAATTTATTTACTTTTTAATTAACAATTATTACTATTGCCTTAGAAGCAATGTGTTAAAATACATTTCTGCTTAAGTGCAATATTTACCACCTGTCAACACAAATATATATAATCTCTGGAAACAATTCCATGAAAAGGCAGATGCCTGCAAGTGTCAGTCATTCATCATCTGTGGTTGCCATCAGTGTCACTTTATCACTTCACCAGTGATCTTCACCAGGATCTTCCTCACTTCGCCAGAAGCGCTTGGTTTCTGTCCTTCAGGCAGATCCAATTCACATGTTTGAAAAATGGCAGAACTTGTGAAATGTTTGTGGGAAAACTACATACACTGTATGGAATTCGTGTCTTGATCTAATTCAAGTAATAACTGAACTGATTGTTCAGATTGTGTGTATGGCTTTGTAAAGATCATTTAAAATTATAGAATATTGTTATTTTCTATGTTGCCAGATTAGAAAATGACCGTCACCTAACTAATGTTAAAATACAAGCCTGATTTTATAGTTCTTTGAAATTCTATAATAATTTTCCTAATTTCTTTTCAGATAACAGAAGATTTCCTGGCAACCTATCATGCCAACTATGGCTTCCATGCAGATGAGACAGACACTTCATCTGCTTCTGGTACAGCCACTGAAAGTAAACAACCAGTAAGTTCTAAGACATCAGGAACACAACCATCAGCAAATGAGACAGGACAAAAACAAACAGATCCAAAACAAAAATCGGAAAAAAGGAAGCTAGAGCCAGGTAAGTGACAAAGCACTTGCCTTTGTGTAGGCTGTGGCCTGTATTGCACCGAGGGAAAACTGGCAGTTGATCGTTGTTATCTGATACAGCAAAGATAAGGCTGTGCTGGTAAATTGCGGAATGGTTCTAAAACTGTGTGATACTTCATAGGTATCCTGCTGAATCTGGATACAAAGGGGAAAGAAGCAAATTAAGGCATGTTCAGAGCTTCTCTGTGAGCAAGCAAAAATTCTTATAAATCTGATGGAATATAAACATGTATGCTCCTATGTTTAATATATTATCCTAACTGAATTAAATTCTTGTGTTTAGGGTGGTTTCATGTTGAAGAAGACAGAAACACAAATGTTTATGTGACAGGTAAGTAACAGTGTTTATCTACTTTGAGCTAAAGATGGTAAAAGAGACTCATATATGTCTCTAATATTATCTATTCAGTCTGTCACTTGAAAACTACTTAATGTTATGTTTCTGACTGCATAATGTCTTTGTGACCTTTAAATTGCAGATGTGGGAAAGAAGTAGAATGAATGTATTCTGTGCTTTGGTCTGTTAAATGGGGTATTCTGTGAGCTGTGACTTGATAGCCAAGTCACTAATTTATTCTTTTATAAGAAAAACAATGTCTGCAGGCTTTTAAGGGATAAGATAACAACAAGTTTATGATGAAATAGTGGATCAACTATACACATCACTTAATCTATAGTTTTCATTTACTCTAATCATTATTAGGTGAGAAGGAGGAAACAGTAAAAAAAGTTGGGAACAGAGTGAGAAAGTAATTTGAAAGCTCAAATGAAATCAGCTGTGCACTTATTATGGTGTTTTTCTACCTCTTTTGGATGGTGCTATGTCTAGATGCGTATACTTAGGTACACTTGGTGGTTGTGAGCAGTCACAGGGGTGCACATACTTGCATTTTCGAAAATCTTCATGCACGCCAAACCAGCATGGGACATCCACATGATTTTCTCATCCATTTTGGKTTTTTTTCTTATCCTCAAATCAGAGTTCAGATCTTAAAATCTCTATATTTTATCAGTTACTCTTTTTATTGAATTTGTGAGTGGAGAAAACAGTTGTCTGTCTATACGTCATGTTCTTACAGGTTTGGTGGTTTTTTTTGCCTCTGATACCTAGAAGTGCAGTGGAACTTGGAGCTTGGGCAGAAGAATTACATTTGCAGAGGCCTTTGTGTCCCCTGCAGTGTTGATGACATGTGTGACAATAAATCTCTACATGTACATATTAGGGAGCACAGAGATATCTCTGTGTATTACACCTATTACAAAGTACAAGGATTTTCAAAATACTGTTACGAAGTAAATGCTTAGAAGGTAATGCCCAAGGGCAGTGGTTTCTTGTCCTTTATTTTGATATCTTTTGTTTAAAGAAGCACAATGAGAAAATTTGTTCTAATGAGGTTTTTTTTAAAAAATAGACCATATTTAAGCCTTCTGTTTGAATTTATTTTGCAGGTTTACCTCCAGACATTACAAAAGATGAATTTGTACAAGTAATGTCAAAATGTGGTATCATCATGCGAGATCCTCAGACAGAAGAACACAAGATCAAACTGTACAAAGATAAGGAAGGAAATCTTAAGGGAGATGGCCTCTGTTGTTATCTGAAGGTCAGTGGTGCACTGAAATGCGGTTTTCTATCCCTTTGAAGGCACATGTGGCCATTGTTTCAGAATCACATTCAGAAGATTCTTGAAAATCTAAAGCACGATTTGTAGGTGTCTGTTTTAAAGATTTACTCCAGAAATGCTCACTTAGTTCATTTGTTTCCTCTTTTCCAACCTCACCCTATGCCTAGAAATGGCCATAATACCTGCTGAACATGTCTCTACATGCTCCTGTCTTGGGTGAACTAGATTACGGGCTGAAATGAGAGACTCCTCACCTTTTACTTATGAAAATACTCCACTGGGAAACCAAGAACACAGAAATAATAAGCTAGGAAGGAACATACTGTAGTCCTGTATTTACAGCTTTTAATTGAGAACTGGTTTGGTTCAGAAGTGTGCTTTCCTTCTTTATTAAGCTGTAAAAGCTTAGGCTGCAGTACTATTTCCTTATGTGTTTTCACTTGTGAATCATTTGGAAAGTTGGCGATTGCAGGTGCAGCCAGCTTTAGTTCTGCAAGAAGCACCAGACAGTACTAMATCAAATGGCTTGTAGTCTGTGCTATTTTTGTAATTGCAGTAGTTAGGGCTGTGGAGTGCACCAGCATAAGTACTGTCTGCACTCTAAAGGACTTTTAGGAACACATTAAAAATTACTTATGAATCTCAACATATGCTGTTCTTGGAAAAGTGATAAGCATTTTATAGGAAATCAGTCCCCTGAAACCTTTTTTGCTTTTAAGTTCATCAGCTTGCTTGGATATTGCAGTTTAGTGTCTATGACATATTTGAGTGAAATATATTCAGCTGCTTTTGGAAGTATTAATCAGTTACAACAGGAGTGAAGAAATACTGGGTTTAGATCAAGAAAACAGTGCCAGCTGCATGTCAGAAGACAGCATTATGGTTTTCAGTGACAGGGACTTGATTCTTAGCACAGTGTACTTAATGACATGTTATTGGAGTACTATTTGATTTTGCCACATGCTTTAAAGTTTGTGCTGTGTTTTATCTTCCAATAGAGAGAATCAGTTCAACTTGCTTTGAGGCTTCTGGATGAAGCAGAAATCCGAGGCTATAAATTGCATGTGGAAGTTGCAAAGTTCCAACTGAAGGGGGAGTATGATGCAAGCAAAAAGAAGAAGAAATGTAAAGACTACAAGAAGAAGTTGTCGCAACAGCAGAAGTTTGTATTTTTTATTTCAGTAAAATATTGCTTGAATTCTAAGTGCTATTAGTAAAGTGCTGCTGTCTTTCAGATACAGTGCTAAGTTTTGCAAAAGTTAAAGCCTTGTCTGACAGTGCAATAGCTTAACTAATGGATGTTTGAAGGGGACTAACTCCTAGATTAAGTGTTGATATAATGAACTTCTTTGTGATTCACACATTAAAACAATATGTAAGGAGCAATGGTGCCTTCATGTTGTGATTCTGGTTTGGTTTTAGGTTAATGCACTATTTATGCGGTAGTTTTACGTTCGTCAAATTTTGCTTGCTAAGCAGGAGATAGGATGTTGGGAGAAAAAGGCGAAGCAGGCTTAACTTAAAAGAAAACAGTTTATTAACACACAGTAAGGAAAAGAAAAAAATGAAACTTTTAAAACTCTTCCTCCTACAAGTGTTTACTTTTCTACAAACAACATAGAGACAAAACTTGTGACATTCAGTTAGTTTTACTATTTAAATATAGTCTTTTACCTATTTTTCAGGAGAGGAGTTTCTTGTTCTTTATGGAGTTCTCCCACTGATAACTTAGAAAGGGTTTTGTGGGTTAGACCTCTTACAGAAACAGCCGCCTGGGGAAAACTTGCTTTTATGTGGTTTTTTTTTTATTAGCAGTTTCTTAAGTTGCTTATGGGTCATGGAACTCAGGCATTTGGGGTGTCAGTTTTTAAAGATAAGCAGCTTCAAGGCAAAGGATTTCTTATTTTAAGACACAGAATTTTTTTTTACTTTTTTTACTGGTGCAGGAGCTTCTCATTTTTTTCTTTCTATTCAGGCATCTTATGGAACTGTACAGTCCATCACAAACACCTTTGCTCAAAAATCCACAAATTATCTCCTCAAATACATTTTTTTTTCATGATTTAAAGGACAATCTACCAATAGAGTTTATTTCTATAGCTTAAACAAGAAAGTCTAGCTAGCAGCCAACTCCTTCATTTTTCCTCTAATTAATCTTTTTCTCACTCTTTTCAGCTGACTGTTATGCCAAGTTTTTTCTGTGCTCAATCACTTTGTCTGTTCWCACTCTGGGAAGAGCCAGTGCTTTGGAAGTCCCGTCTCCTGGCAGGAAAGAGTTAAAGCTCGTTTAGGCCTGTGGTGGTCACATGATCTCTGCCCAGTCAGGATTTTCAAAAGCCGCGGGAATGGGGGAAAACTCAAAGCAGCCCGGCTGATGAAAGGCTCTTTGCACCCACCCCTCGGTTTCATTCAGGGTGGGCCCAGCTTGGAGCGGGTGTAGTCTGCAGGCTCCCCTCCCTCTGCTGGGGAAAGGGCCCAGGCCTACGGCCAGGCCTTGGGCCAGCTCCCCGCCCATAGGGAAGCAGCAGAGTGTTTTCCAGCTGCTAAAAACCGATCCGGGCTCGGACGGGGCACATCATTCCCTCCCCTGGCCTGGGAGTCACCGGGCCAGGCGRGCCTCCAGTGAAAACCCGGGCCCAGGCAGGCCAGACCATCCCAGCACCCCCCAAAGGGAGAGAGCCAGGACTGCTTTACTTCTTTTGAAGGTGGAAGAAAAAGAGAGCGATTCTAGGCTTTTTAACTTTTTTTTAACTTTTTTAAGGCCGTGTGTGTCCCAGAGATGTATCCCTGCATGCAATTGGCTATTTTAGTTGTTGGTTCAAAAAAAATCACTAATTGCACTTCACTATCTGTGAACAACATATCTGAAACCAACACACTTCAGGTGTAGAAGAAAATACTAYAACTCTGGGGAAATAAAAGACTCTCAGTGGATAAGAGCGTGTGAGTCCAGTCACAATATCTGGGCTTACTGTTGGAAGGTCATAATACTCTGGCTGCTCACATATATTTAGTGCTATACTGCAGACATTGCAAAGGGCAAGCAAATAACTTCTGGCTGCCACAGGAGCAAATACTAAAGTATCTCTGTAGATTCCCTCAGACATCTCTATCTGCTGTAAAATATACTAGGTTTTGAGTTGTACCTTGATTCATTGCTTTTGTCACTTAAAAATTGGTCTTCTGCCTTTTGGAACCAAGAAGATTAAAGAAGAAAAAAGTTTGAATATTTTTGATATTTCAGTGAAAGCAACATTCCACTAAGCATTGTAAATAGTAATGCAGAAATGTTTTCCTATAGTTAAGGGGAGCAAAGGCTACTTGATATTTTATCAATTAAAGCCAGAAGTGTATCTGCCCCAAAAATACACTGGTGGTTCTTGCTGTAAGAAGTCTCCAGTATGTAGGCGCATGTATGAAAATTACGAAATTGCATTTAACTGAAATTTGTGTGAATAAAAGGACTGTGTTCCTTTTGAGTTGAAGAGCATAATTTACTGGTATAACTACTCTCATTGGAAATCCAAGTTTTCTTCAGCTAAAGTAGCAGGTACAAGAAGAAACTTAAGATTTCCCCACCTCAATGTTTGATCTTGAGATTTAAAAGTGTAAGTAAATGTGTAGGGGTTTTTGTAATARGATATGAAATAGGTATTTGTATGAGAAGTAAAATTTGCCATGAGAAGGCAAAGTCGTGGGACAGATGTACTGGGTTACATGACTAGTTTGTGTTAGTGGCTCTACCCTGGGGAGCAGAATATACCTTGTAATAATGCCGGTGTAAGAGTCAAGGTGTTCTTGCATGTTCTTTTAAATAAAAGCAATTAAATTTTACCTAGGGGAATAGTGGATCGCCTTTCTTTACAGAGTAAGTTARGAAAAATAATAAAATACTGACATATTAATTGCACTTGAGAACAACTGGTTCCTTTATCTGAATTGATATTAGGAGGGAATTAATACTTCATAAATATTTTGTCAGTGTTTTAAAAAATACTGTACTTTGAAAAGTTATTTATATTTGCTCTATGAGCCTTTAAGTACCTTAAATCCTCAAAAGTTTTGTAGCAGTAGCAAACCTGGGTAATTACTGTGTTTTTAGAAGCATAATTTAACTCTTTGTCTCAAAATATATGTTAATATATTGCAAGAAATGCCAAATTAATTTTTTTTTTCAACAAATACTTGTAGAAACTGAAGAGAGCCGCAACAATATCTTCTTACTGTTGCTTCATTTCATTAGACAGCTGGATTGGAGGCCGGAGAAGAAAGATGGAGCAACTCGAATGCGGCATGAACGCATCGTTATAATCAGGAATATGTTTCACCCCAAGGACTTTGAGGTAGGAAGATGCAGTTTGCTTCTGTAGATTATGCTGTTAGGAGCAAACATGTCTGAACTTTCTGCCATACTAATTGTAGCAAAATTCTAAGCAGATGAAAATAAAATTAAGCTTGCTGTTTGGGCAGGGCATTCTGCTGTGCAAAACATCTGCWTTAAATTCATTCATTTCTCTCCAAATGCCAGAAAAAAATGTTGGTATGGACCTATTTTTCAATAGGCCAGAGTTTTTCACTGTCTGAAAAACCTATATGTCTGACAGTATTCCTTCCTGGGCTGGAAAGAGGAGTAAACAGCAGTAATGGTTAGAATGGAGAAACAAGCACAAAATAGCTGTATTAACAAGTATTAAATTTATTAAATTCATGTAAAAGCTGTCTGCCAGCTCCCAGGTGGCTTTGAAGATGCAGCATAGCAGCACTCAGTGTATGAACTTTAAACAGATTGTCGGATGTGTACCACTGGTGATGGAGCAAAAATAAAGCTGAGGGAAGTGAGTGCTTGTGTTAAATTAATGCTGTATAATTGCTTTGTAGGAGGACCCATTAGTGCTAAATGAGATAAGAGAGGATCTGCGGACAGAGTGTGAAAAGTTTGGTCAAGTAAAGAAGGTTCTCATTTTTGATGTAGGTATTTTTACATGTTGTGTTGGCAAAATTGATGTAATATGCAAAGGTGCAAAACATTTAGGCTGCTTTAAATATGAGATATGAGTGGAGCATTCATTTGGGTGTGTTTACTTCATGGAAACTTTACTTAATCTTTCAGTACTGTAAAACTTTTGGAACCTAATGTCCTAAGCACCTGTCAACTTCAGACTGTTTAAAGGTGAACTAACTCTTCTAGGAGCTTGGATGCATGTTACAAATTCCAAAGTGTATGGATACATTATTTGTAGCTAAGCTACCTGAAGTATTTTTTGTTGTCAGTGTTAAAATTTGACAATAAAATTATTGTCCCAATAGGACAATGTATGGAAACTTGAGAGCTGAACTTTTCAAACATGATTATGTATGATCAGAATGGAGCTATATACTGATTTATTTTATAAGATAATATAAAGGGTATTGGAATGAATGCATTAGTTAGAATATTATTAAATGCAAGTTGCCTATCCTTGCAGAGGCACCCTGATGGCGTTGCTTCTGTGTCATTTAAAGAAGCAACAGAAGCTGATCTATGCAAGCTGACTCTAAATGGAAGGTGGTTTGGTGGCCGTCAGCTCAGTGCTGAAACATGGGATGGTGTAACGGATTATCAGGTAGCCTTTCATCATTCTGTTCTATCGAACATGTCTTCCAAACAGTATATCTGCTTGAATTCTAGGAATGCTTGGCATTCCTGTCCCCATACCCTTCCCCTGCCCATGCCTGTGTTATCTTGCTTCACTTCAAAAGCCATAGAATGTCTCCAAAAATCATTCTCAATTATTCAAGTTAGCGAAAAATTAGAGGACCTGTTTGAGTACTGAAAGTGTCAACTTAGAGGATTAGCCACTGGATGTACAGATCATTAGTTCAGTCAGGATTGAGATATTTTTGTAATATAAATATTTGTTTAATTTTATCTGTGTAAATACTTATTTTGACATGTATGACTCTGTAATGATGTGTATAAACACTTCTTTAACAGGTGGAGGAGACTGCAAGAGAAAGGGAAGAAAGGCTTAAGGTGTGGGAGTCATTTTTAGGAGATCCGGACGGAAWGGAGCAGCAAACTACATCTGATTCGGATTCTGCATCAAGTAGTGTTAAACTGCCCGAAGGGAAACAACCTCCAGARGTTAATGACACGCCTAAGGAGGATGCAAGTGATGAAGCTTGTAAGAGGGAGAATAATGGTGAGCGTATTAATGAAGGTGGAGCTCCATCCACAGACAGCAGCCTTGCAGGCAGTGATGGTGAAGCTGATACATAACATCTTTAATACTTTCTGAAAGCATGATTCTTAGGGTGATGTTTGAGTGTATCCCTTTCTTCAGGGTGACTGCAGACAATATTCATGTGAATATAGGCATATTAGAATGTCATCTATTGTGTGCTTTTCATTAAAAACAGTATTTAATGAGGTTCTAAAAGTTTGTRTTAATTGGCTGTTCAGGTAAAGTAACTCAAATTGCCAAGAACGCAGTAAAACTCATCAGGCTTCTTTYGTTCTAACTATGCTTGTCAGTGTTTCATCATGTGAGTGTGAAATATGTTCCAACCCTTTAGTTTATGTGACTATATGTCTCTTATGTACGGCAAAACTTTACAAAATTTATGGATTGTATTGTTTTCCTGTAGCCCTTGAAACTCAGTATTCCACTAATTTGTGTCCTGGTATGTTGGATCATTTTATGTAACAGGTGCTGTGATCCATATATGGTAAATGCATTGGATATGTTGCTATGTATTAGGTGGCAGATGATGAGTAGTATCAGGTCACAAGCTTAAAGAAAGTGGCAGACGGTGTTGCCATAGCAACCTTAAGGCAAACTGAGTGAAGAGTGGTTATTAAATCACAGCATTCAGCAAATTAGTTTTTCCTTCCCCATTTAGATCTTCTGTTGATGTTGGATAGAGGCTGGAATTATGTCAAGGAGACTAGAAATGCATGAACACACGTATTCTAGGCCATAATAACATTGGTTTTACACTCTCATGGTCTGTATGCAGTAGGTATCAAAATAGGCTTTTGATTTTTGTGGTGGCTCCTTTGTTCTTGCTTTTCTATTAGAGTAGGAGCTTTTCGTTAACGTTGTTTTAGCATGATGAATATGAGTTCTCCTTGGCATTTTAGTTTAGCTCTTCACAGTGGTGAGGATCTTCCGTATTTAATAAAATTAAAATGCTTTTGGCAGCTCAAGCTGCAGTTTGTTGTGGAAAAGTTAGAATACTTTAAAATATGCTTTCAAATAATGCTCTTACACAGAAAAAGTTGATGCTAGTCCTCCTCAAAATATTTCCAAAAACAAGGACTTAGAAGATATTCTAACTTTAAATATCTTAATAACTGGCAGGCTTTCAAAAATAACTGGGGGGAGCTGTTTTGGGCATAGTCATTCTTAATTTAGAATTCCACTATTTTGATAAGTAAGGCTAGAAGAACATGGGTTTAGGCACTAAGCGATTAAAAATTCATAGTATGCTGTTCATATGGATGGTTACCAGTACACATTTGCAAGGAGGATCCTTTGAATTTTTTTAATTCATATTGGATTGCAAGAAACTCTAAGATACTACTTCCTGTGTTTCCATCATGAGGTAATCAGAATACTCTGAAAATACTATCTTCAAACCTTGTGCTCTGAGATTACCATACAGATTTTTTCCTGAATTCTGTATGGTTGTCTAAGTTTATTTTGTTGGGGTCTTTTTGATATATAGTCAATATGCGAGGGTGGCTATGCCAACAAGAGTTGGCATCTAGGTTATCACTAGCCATTGTGGTTATGAATTACATCTTTTGTGACAAAAATAACTGTCATATTTGAATTCAGGGGTTATAAGTGTGGGGGGTCATAATATGCTGATATGATAAATTTCCCATTTTGAGTTGCATTGTAAAGAAGAGATGCAGCTATTGCCAGCTAAAAAAAGTCGATTTTCTCATCTTTCCAAGTGTGTGGATTGTGTGTTTCAGCAAAGCAGGTGTTTGAAGAATTCAGGGAATCTGGAACATTGCCTAGTTGGTACCTGCACATAGTGGTATATTCAGATACATTTCTGGGTTGTGTTGGTTTTGTCTTAGTTATTTTTATTGGCAAGGTGCATCACAGACCTTTGAGAGCTGGAAGTGTTTGCATATGAGGAGTGTAGTTTAGTGTGGTGAGTATTGCTTTTAGTGCTCCTTTTTTTCTTGCAGCTTCTGAAATCCAGGCTTTAGATCTCTTACTCTTGTGTTTTGTTTGCTTTCTTTTTTAGGGGAGCCCAGTTGTGTAACACTACACAGTTAAATCTCTTGTTGGAAAGCTTGTGTAATTTATATATAAAATTCATAAAGTTCTATGAAGCCTTATCATGGTATCAGAAATGGAAAACAATGTTAGTGTTAGTGTCGGAAATAAGACTTAGAAAAATAAGGAGTTGTTGTATGTGCAGTAAACCTTTCTCTCTCCAATTGATGTGCAAATTTGACTGGCTTGCTGCAGAAGTTCAATGTGCTCTTAGTCCTTTCACCTTCTCCTTTAGACTTCACACTAAAGTAGAGCACCAAAAAAGACTGAGACCAAATGYTTTACTGGCTTTTCTATTAACTAGGATTCTTAAGAAATAAAAGCTTTTTTTCCATGCAGATATGTTGTTTTCAAGTGTGGCRTTATACTCAAACTTGTATTTTCCTTTTGTCTACCTCCATTTTCCCCAGTAAAATGTAAAAATATATTTTTATAGACTATTCATTGAGTTATTGAGGCATTTAGTAGTCCAAGGAGAGGTTAATCCAGCTTTGACTTGTTTCAGCAGATTTTCATTAAAACCAAATTCTTTAGATGTTTTCCTTTTTGAAATTATTTATGAAATTATTTTGAATTTACGAAAATTTTATAAATCAGTCTGAACAGAAATCAAAAATTTTCACAGAAGTTAAAATTTCTATTTTGAAGTACGATTATGGAATTYTTATAGTATAGAGTGGTAATGTTTAATAAGAAATTTTAACAAATCTGAACAAGGTGAGTTGCTTTTTAGACTTAGGTGTTTTTCTTACTGATCACCATCATACATAAATTAGTAAGGAATTTTCACTTTATTTTTTCTTTAATTTAAAGTGTTTTCTAATTGCTTTTCTTGCTCATTAGAAGTTACAAAAACAACCTTTTGGCTCAGTTTCTAAGGTTTTTTTTAGGTCCCATTCCAGTGTTCCAGTGTACTTCATGTTCCTCCATCCCTGTGCTTTTGGTGAGAGAGCCGTTTTAGGAGAATCTGTCTCCTTTCCACCGTTTATGATGAAAACAATGCCAGCAGCAGGCTGAAACAACTTGTGGATAATTATTTTTGCTCAGTTTTGAACTAGAGAAATAGTTRTTTCTGCCAATTTTCCATGTAACAAAATGAATGTAAAGCCACTTAAATACAATATGACAGAGTATTAACTGATCCTTTAGCATAATTTGGCAGAATCACTTTCTGAACCATCTAAAATAATTGCTTAGCTTCAGGATAAATTGGTAGTTTGCTTTAGAATTAAATGCTGTTCAGTGATGTGCTGGGAAGGAATTTTTATGAAGTTACAGGTATTCACCAGAGATGACGTGGCTGGAGGAGCATGGCCAAAGTAAAGCAAAAAACTTCAAAAGGCTTTTTAGAAGGCTTTATCTTTCTTCTCAGGTTCTTGAATGTTCGTATACAAGTGTAAAGAGAGAATTAGTTTCATTTTGCATCAAAATGCTTATCTGTTTCTCTTTCCGGCTTTTAAAAAAATTTTAAACTGAATTTCAGTCCCTCATACAGCTTAGATTTCATATAATAATTGCAATTCACTTAAAATCTTTAGTATGTTAAATGCAGTGCATTTTAGCTAAAACATGTCCTAGACATTATTCAGTTAAGGTTGACCTATTAATAGTTACAAATAATTAGCTTACTTCACTAAAGAAAACTTGAAGGTGTTGGATGCTTCATAGAACCACAAACTTGCCTTTCATCAGTATTTATACCCTGAATTCTTGAACCTAAACCAAACCAGATTTGGGGAAAAAAAATCCTATAGATTTTAATTGGATTTTAAATTCTTATTTTTATTTCTGTATTTGAGGAAACATACTGCAGTATGGTAAATGAATTCTGTGAGTTGCGTATTTGTGTTGATTTGTGTGTACTGTAGTGCTCATTATAGCTTGATGTCTTACTGTCAGGATACTCTGGAAGTTCTGTAAAATATTTATAGAATTACGAAACCTTTTGCAGCAAACTGGTTTTTTGCTCATTCTGTAATATGAAAGTATATTGTTAGATTAAACTTTTCAGTAAGTAGACTTGGAATTTTTTCTGACAGGTGATTTTCTTTCAATAAATTAATCATTTTCATTTATCCTTTAGAAAAGCAACATTACAAAGCAAGTGGTATTTGAATAATATCTAGACTTGTGACAGCATCTGAGAATACTCTTTGTTTGTCTTCAATTTGTTTCTTAAAGGGGTTGTGTTTTATACTACCTTTTTAATAAACAAACTTCTGAACAGAACAAGTCTTTGCTGGTTAGTTTTGAGATAACATATTTGTCTTTTTTTCTCAGTAAAAGATATCATAGCGTTTGATGCACAGGGGCTTCAGTTCATAAACCACATATGTTAATGTGCCAGAGCTTCCAGTTGGACCCAGTAGACACGTTGCTGGAACTAAGTGGGATGTGGTATTCATCCCCTATTTATGGGTTTGCTCTCAGCCTTCTTCCTGGCTTATGGTGTTAATGGACCTGTGTGGAGAGAACAGGAGCAGGAGTGATCATTGCAGACACCGTAGTTAAAATTGAGATTGTGAAGATGTTTTTAATACAGGTTTTAGAGTAGAATACTAATATTTATTCTCAGAACGTGTTTCGGGGTTTTTTTCTTCAAAGCTTTGATACCTTGAATGCCTCAAAAGCACTGGAAATAAGTCATTAAATTCCTGTAGTGAAGAATAGGGATTTTGATCCCATTTTACCTGTAGTTCTTTCTAGGAGCTATTAACTGATGTCATCCTAACCTGAGGAGAACTGTACCTGTCAGCGTGAGAGGAAGATCTCAAATGAGGTCTTGAAAAGCTTTAACAGAACAAGTCTCTGCCATATGACACAGTTTAGAAAAGGGAGTCAGAGAAAGAGCGATGGAGATGGTGAGGGCTCTTAGCCTGCTGGTGGACTGGAATCCAGTCTGTCTCACAATGAAAACGTGTTTATGCAAACAGTGTGTCAATAAAATACTGAGCACCGTCAGGGGAGCTCTCCCAGCCTGGTAGTTAAGTTGTTCTGGGAAGGGCAGAGGGCGGATTCATACGTATTTAGGCAGAGGGAATTGGATTGTGCTCTCCAGCTTTCTGGGTGAGTAAACAAACTCCTAAAGCTACTCTATAAAAGATATAATGTCACTAGTTGGGTGACTAGTTCCCCAGTGTGTTTTTTCCAGCTGAGACTGGCAAGTTTGACCCTGTTTCAGCATTTCTGGAATAGCCACAGTTTTCTCATTTTGGTAAACTTGACACAACAAAACCCAAACTCCTGCTGCAGCCCRTGCAGACAAGAATGATTCTCCCCCTGCCCTGTAGTAATTAAAACAGATCCAGCAAAGAAAAGTGAGAAAATTGATTATCCAGTTTATCTCGGTTGGAAACAGGTCATCTTTTTCTCATAGATGCTTGTAGTTACCAACCTAAGTGTGAATATTCTGTAGCATGGCAATAGGAAAAGTCCTTTATCATCCTTGGCAAGTTTGGTTTTCTGCCATAACTTGTTTACATCCTACTCCAAACTTTTCCAGAGTCCAAAGTGTCCTCCTTTATTGTGTACACATTGTGATTAAAAAAACAACAAAACCAAACAAACCTAAACCTACTTACCATCCTGTTTTCCTCATTCCTGAAACCTCCTAACCTGGTTGACTTGTTGGAGTGCATTTCATGCATTCTTAGCAGATAGGCTGAAGGAAACGCCTCGTTCGGCGCAGCTGGAGGCTAGAAAGCGTGGAGAGTTCATGAACGTGGCTTGTCTTCTGCTGCAGTCGCTGCAGTGTGCTCAGAGCTGGCCAAGCCCAGCAAGGATCCCGACCTGCTGGACACAGCGTGAGCGTCTCACATCTGGAAAATGACTGGTGTGACACTGCTGCTGACAGTAAGTTAAGGTAGGAGAATTCACTGACTTCCTCAAATGTTCCCTTATTTGAGGAATAACTTGATGAGAAGGAATGCATGCTTGTTAAATTGTGGTTTAATACTTGGGAAGTGGGAATTTTTTTTGTTTTTAAAACTGGTTTGAACTACATGAAATCAAGAATAAAGAGTTCTCTGTTGGATGCTCCAGTGGTAGGAAACCAATACTGCTGGCAAGGGTAGGGAATGTGAAAGACTTTGTAAAGTATTAGCTCTTATGGTGAGTTGTCAACAGCCACCATTCTTAAGCCTGTGTTGACTGTGGGTTCTTGTCCACCTGAAGGAGAAATAACTTGGACTATTTTGCCATTAGTAACCCATTCAAAGAGTAGTGTGATATAAGCTACCCCTTTCACACTGAGCTCCACTTCTACTCTATTTTGGCAATGGTTTGTGGCAGACACAAGTTGGAAGTATTTCTGCCTTTTGCAGACTTTGTGCCAGATGATGGAATAATATGAAGTTCAGGTAATGAAGACTACAGTGTTCTAAATTTAGGTCCTGTCTCCTGGGACGTTAGAATCCTTGTGCCCATATGATCACTAAGAGGACTGAGATGTCACCTAAGTTATACCCAGCCTTCCTCTGGCTACCTGTTAGAAAGCACAAGAGATTTTTAAGGGAAACAGTGGGAAAAAAGAGATAGGTGGGTTTTTTATTTAAAATATATTATTTTTCCAGCTTTTTAACTGGTCACAATCACACAAGCTGCTTTACACGGATAAACGATGCTGAAGGAGCCCATAATTAATGTCAGGAGCTAGTTAGCATGTTAATAAAGTGATACAAAGACATAATGGCTTGCACTGAGTGAAGAAGGGGGAAAGTGATCCTCTGGGCTGGCACTAATGTTTTCTAAATTGTATGTTGATGTGTAGTGCTGGAGCAGAGTCAGAAAAGCTGCTTTTCTTCTTGCTGTTGAGATGGTTTCTTGTCCTTTCTCAGGCCATCTAGTTGCTCATGTCTTTGCCAAGCTTTCACTCCTTGGGTTGGAATTTTCAATGGCAAGTGTTGACCCCAGCTGAACAATTGTAAAGTTCCTTAACCCAAACAGCAGGGTGCTTTCTAAAACAAGAACAAGACTGGGAAAAACCAGTGTCTCTTCCGGTGCTCAAAGTCCTTCTAGTTGTGTGATTGGGTTGTGCTAGTTCCTGCTTCCCCTCATGGGCCTTGGGAAGGTGCCTCTAAATTGGGAGGAAGTGTTTCTTTGTTTAGATTCTCCAAGTCTGGGAAAGCTGGGTCGATTTTAAAGTTGTGAAAGATTATCTTCTGAATCAGAGTGTGACCTTGCTGTCCTGTTCCCACTGCTGTGTTTAAGTGAATCTAGGAGGATGGGGCAAAGCAATAGAAATTCTAAAATAAGGACTAAAGAGGTCTTGAGTTTGGACATGAGTTGACAGTTGGTGATAGGAGATTAGGGCTGGTTGAGCAGGTGACCATGAGTCAGGGAGAATTGAACAGAGCACATGGTGGTGAGAGATGGACGTAATAAGCAAAACTAAACATAGAAGCAAATAATAAACAGGGACAAGAAGTTTGTAGGTGAAGACTTAAGCATTAGAATGGGAACAGATTATGGCTTGACAACCTTAATCCTCATATTTCTWAATATCTGAATACTTGTCTTACAGTCTGAGCAGTTTTTGTTCATGTATAAGAAAATTCTGAGGAACCATTTGAAGGCAGTCTTCACTGGCACTTCAGAGTATCCTTTGAGATACAGATGGGTGCAATGTTTATTGGGAGGCTTCTGAGGGTTGGGGGATGTATGACCAGTAAAGAAATCAGATAAGTGTGTTGAACTAGGTTAAGCAGTGCTGTGTGTTTCAGGGTTAGTTGGATGGAAACACATATCTAATGGTTCATGAGGTTTTATGCAGTACAACTGGCTATTGGCCAAAGGTTGCCCTGATCTCTGAAAAATAACAGCCTTCCTTTTTGCTACCAAAGTAAATCAATTATACTATGCAGTGTCATGAGCTGACAATGAGACTGGAAAATTGAATAGAAACAGCAGGCACTTCACTGCATTTGTAGCCTGAGCCTTGCTAAATATGATTTTGATTAGAGCAGGACTTGTGAGCTCTGGCTGGGAACTTACTCCCTTGTGGCCAGAAACCATACAAATGCATGAAAATGATGCTTCTCCAGGGCAAGCAGTGACATTCCTTGTCCTGCTCTTACCATATCTGGCAGAGATTTTTAAAGAGAACAAAAAGGAGTCATAGTCTTCTGTTGACTTCCTGTAAACTATTTTAAGTGTAGTTGCAGCCTTAAACCTGTAGATTCTAGTTGACCCACAGTGTGTGTTTCAGCAGTCTTGTGCCAAAGTTTTAAGCATATGGCAGACCCACCACATTCTTAGGTAAGTTGTTTCAAACAAGAAAAGGTTATTTCTTTTGTTGTTGTTTCTTGGGGTTTTTTTACTTGAATTTGCCATGGTTTGAATTTCCAATAATTTAATCTGAATGTCTTTTTCTAATAGGTGAAGCAGCTAATTACTCTTAGAAGTCTTTTGTTTTGGAGATCTGTGCTAACAGTGATTAAGGTACTTCAGATTTTACCTTATCTAAAATTATTATTTTCAGCTCTAATGTCGTATAGTGGGGTTTGGGGTTTTGTTGCTCTTGGTTTGTTTGGTTTTTTTTCACTCTATCATTATGTTTTTTGAACCACACAGAAACCTAAATTGGACAAAGCATTTTGATAAATTCACCCTGAACTTCATTCAGGCATAGTGCCACCTCTGAATTATTTTTTGAAGTGTTTCAGTTCTTCCAGAGGGCACATTCGCACAGTACTAGATCCTAAGCCCGGACTTAAAAAGTCAGGATGAGAAATAAAAGCTGGTGGGTAAATGTATCCATTCTGCCCAAGTATTACATTTTAGGAGTATCTAATAAGGAAATCAGTAAAGAAGAGGTGCGTGGAAAAAAAGCAGAAAAACAGAATCTAATCCTACTAATAAGTGTTTTTCTGGCCCCTACCATTTGTGGAAGGAAACTGGGCTTACCATTCACTAGGCATTTGAAGTTGAATGTTGTCTCTTTGACCTATCTGGGTTTTTTTGGTTTGTGGGGTTTTTTTCAGTTTTGTTGTTGGTTTTTTTGGGTTTTGTGGGTTTTTTTGGTTTTTTCCTTTTTGGTTTTTTTTCAGGGACTGTGGGTTCTTGAAAATGGAAGAAACAAGAAAGCTTTCCCCAAAGCCAAGTAAAAGCAAAGAGCCTGTGAAAACAGAATGGGGATCTCAGAGCGTGGTGTTCACCTATTTCCAAGGGGACATTAACAGCATGGTAGATGAACATTTTTCTAGAGCTCTCAGCARTGCCAAGAACCCCCAAGACCTGAGCACAAAGCACAGGGGTGAGACTGTTATCCTGAAAAATGGTGAGCTCCTTTCCATATGTGAGCCTGATGTTGGATGGGGGTGACTGGCTTTCACTAAGGAATTTAAGATCCTAAAAAACTGAGCTTAAATTTGGAATTGTGTGCAAACAGAAAGCAAGAAAATCATACTTATAAAACCCTAGGTTATGTAGCTAGGACTACCTGGGTAAATCCCTGTGACTGCTGGAGTGATTCCCAAGTTTTCCCTGGGCCTGTTGGCAGGACTAGGTTTCTATTCATCCTTTTCCAGCCAAGTGTTCCCCATCACTGCTGGATGCAGTAAGTGCATTATGACTTAAGTTGTCATCTTCACAAAAATATATTTGTCTAAGCTCGCAGCTCTCAAAAACCTGCCTGAGTTGGTTGTTGTGTAGTACTTAAGTACACACTTAATACTTAGTAGAAACACTGGTGATGGTGGTGGTTTAATCTGATTTTAGTATGAATTTGTGGTTGATTTTTAAGATAAGCGGCACTAAAGTGATTATATATTTCTCTTAAAATGAGTATGCAATCTCATAGCATTCTCCTAGAAGTCCACTGGAATTTGCCTTGGGAAAAAAGTAAGAATTGATGAGACTTCAGATGCTTTTCTTTCTGTTTTTTAGTAGACAGCATGTCTCCCCATCAGTGGAGTTTCTCTTCACGTTGCTACAAACCATATCCATCATCTTCTTCAACAAGCATGGCAGGTTCTGCCCTGAATTTTTCTGCTGCTGGTGTAGTAGGCCAGTGCCAGCCATCATCTCTCTGTAGTCGTCCAGCTCAACCTGCAGATTTATGGCCCTTCCCTCCAACTGGGACTCCCAGTGTCACTGGTTCAGTGCATCCTCACACCCTCCCTGACCTCTATGCAGCCGATGAGCTGATCTCTGACAGGAAATACAGTTCTCTTCTTGGCCTTCTGCAACAGGAAAGGTGCTTAACATCCGTGCAAGAATGCACCATGAGGCAACACTCAAGTTCTGCTTGTATGACTGGACCTGCGAGGTTACAAAATATGAGTCAAAGTTCAGCTCCTGGGGAAGGTAAGAAAATACTATCACTTTATTCTTTGATGACATCTGATGTAAAGTGACAGAATAGTATTGTCTATTCCTACACTTTTCAAGCTGGATCCAACTCACAGAAATCTTTTACAGTAGATAACCCTGATATGTACTGTGGTCCTTGGGCTYAATTAGCCATATAGTGTGGGTTCATCAAAAAGTGTGCATTGCCTACTCACAAAATATTTCACCTTCTGGCTTACATTGGGGAGACATTTTAAGTGACTATAAGCATTGTTCATAGTGCTAACATAATCTCTAATACCCATGGGTATTAGATGTGGTGTGTACCAGATGCTCCCTCACTGGGACCAGAAAGGGGTGGCCAGGAAAGATCCCTGAGCAGCCTCTCTTACTGTGCAGGCTGTTAATTGTGTTCTGAGTACAGCATGGGAAACTGCAGCCCTAACCAGCATGGCCAGGGGTTTTTCTCCCTCCCAGTCTCTGTCCATGGCTGGAATGATGAGGGTTCAGGGGCTGGGGACCAGCCTTGCCTTGTCTCCTGGCTAAGAGCTCCCTGCCATGAGGTACTGCTGCTGCCCTGCCTGCCGAAGGCTACGTCCGCTCCCTGCAGATTTCCCCCGGCTAATGCAATTCACACAGTGATGATTGTTGCTTGTTTATTATCCACAATTATTAAGAATCCCAATCCTAGGTACTGCCAGCACCCAGCAGGAAGATGCCTGAAGTTCATTTATGTCCCCACAGTGGCTAGATCTGCTGGATGAAATTGCTCTCTTATGAGTAATTCTGCCTTTGAGAAGCCCTCTGGGGTTAGGCTTCCTGGCTGAAGTGCTGATGCCTGTTGGGGTACATCTGCATTGCTGTTCCTGGGCGTTTCTCAGTCAGGCAGCTTGACACTGGTCTCCAAGAAAAAGGGTTTTGAAATTGTTTTGGGAGTCTGCTGGAAAAATACAGTGCGTCCTACCTGATACCTCCAAACAAAAAAGATCAGGCATGTGAAGAAGCAATCCTGAGGCTTAGGTTTTGAAAAATAAGCAGCTGTGAAATACCTCCTGGTTACCCGGTTTTGAAACTGCATCAGAAGGAATTTGGCAGAATGTGGGCAAAAAACTGCCTGCAGATACAAACAGGAGTTTATCTAGAGTTCCTCTTTTGAGTACACTACAGAGTTATGCTGTTATGAGRCCCTGACTGTAGGTGTAAGGTGTAACTTAATACTGCTAGAATGTCTAATGCCTGTCTGTATCTGTTCATGGTAAAGGGAGACTGTCTGTAAACTTTCTGCTCATGGTATATGACCAGAGGTTTTGTGTATGTGTTGCATAGGCATTCACCCTAGACTTCATGTAGGTAGTGAATGAGAGTTTAATTACTTTAAAGACATTGTCTGAACTGGGATCTCATTTGAGAACAAGGTAAAGTGCCCTCTTCCCCCAAGGGGGCAATGCAAGCCTATCAAGGCTTGGGAACCCCAGAAACTGACTCCTTCAGAAAAAGAGCTGTTTCATGAAATTAGTCTTGTGTTKGTAACAAGGAAGCACTGCTAACAACAGTGGACTGGTTTTTCCAAAAATTCAGAAARAAAATGAGAGAAGAAAAAATTGAAAAGGAAATTAAACAGCTCAGTATTCCCCAGCCATTACCAATTAAAGTCTTTTCTTTCAGGATGTATACAGGGCCATTCTGAATATTCGGGAGCCTCTAAACACATTATTAAACAGCCCAACAAGGATTGGTAAGAAATGGCTGGTCCATGCTCACAGGGAGTATTGGGCAAATTACTAGGATGTGTGCATTTAGTTTGGCTGTAGGAGTCCTTGTTTCCTGGCTCTGCTCTGTGTCATGTTTAAGAACAGCTGATATTTATATTTATGGAAGTGTATGTTGCTGTGCCAGACAGCACAGAGCTCCTCAGCACCTGTGCTATAGGCTGGGCTGCAAAAGCACAAGGTTTCTTTAGTAACTACTGTCTACTTTTATCTCTGTGCTGAATCTTTGCTCATCCCCAGTACTTTTATTTTTTCATTTTTTTAAGAGAGAAAAGCAAGCTCTTACCAAGGCTCAGAAAATCCCAGTGTAAGCCATGCAACTGCAGGTGAGTAAAGAAACCAGCAGGTTTAGAACAAATCAGACAGCAGCTTTGCTTACGCATGTAGTATTAAAGATGCTTCCTTGTTTGCTTTTGCATTTCAAAAGCTCCTTTTTCTCACAGGTAGAAACACCACTTCCCATAACTGCATTAACAAAGAAGAAAAGCATTACATTATACTAAAATAAGATGCACGATTTTTTTTGAGCCCATCTACCTTAGGTTTTGTGCTTATACCATCAGGGTGCTATTTCACAATGCCTGTTTTCCACTCGCAAGTTTCAGATCCCAGAAAGATAGTGCAACTCTTGCTTTGTACCTCACACACACGTGGTAGCACTGCTGCAGTTTGCATCAACAAACCCACCATACTGCTGGGTGAGTTGTTCTAAGAAATTATTCCCAAAGCATTCAGGCTTATTTTCACCATATTTTCATTGGTGTCTTGATACTGGTCATACCCCAGTGTTGGTTCTTTGACGTGCAATGTTTCAGGGATACTTCAAATGGTCGTTCTTGTTGTTCTAGTAAGGGTTCTTTTGAAACAGACCCAAAGGTGCAGTTTTGTTTGCACAACATCTTAAGAGATTGCAAGGAYTGTGCTGCTTGACTATCCTGATGCTGCTGTGTCTTTCAGGTATTCAGATTCATGACAGAAGACGAGATTTGTACTTCTAGCAACTGACTGTTTCTACTTTATTCTGAAAGAGAAAGATATTTCTGTGAACTTTTATTATTTGGAACTGTGAATCRAGAAGAAATGAATTGCAGCTGTTCTGTGGCTTTTTTTTTTAGCTGGAAGAATACATGTACTATTTACTGTCTGGGGAATGACAAAATAACCCTTTTCGATACAGTAAATAATTTCTAATGTTTGTGGTATTAACCTGGCAGTATGTTTGTTGTGGCAATATATCATTTATTTAATGCTTTTCATGTAGCCCACTTGCAAGGACTCCTGCACTTTTAATCTTTCTGTGTTTATTAATTTACCAGCACCTGATAAGAARCACAATTCTTATCAATGCAGCTGATAACCCGTAAGTGCAGGGATGTAGTTAGCATAAATTCAATGCTGCAGCTTCTTAGCCTGATTTGATATCTCCATATTGTTTAAAATAGTCTTAGGCYACTGGCAAGGGACTTCAACCACAAGCGAGCAAAGCACATTATTGTATTTATGTTTCAAAAGTGCAGCAATTTGTGGCCATACTTGCAATTCCTAGAGATACTCTTCAGAAGTTATATAATATACTTATGCCTAAAGGTCCTCTTTTGCCCACTCACTAGTGTATAATCATTCTCTAGAAAGCCATGAATTCACAGTAGCTCTGAGAGGAAACCTAGCTTCTCACTGGGTGTAATTAAAATACCATTCAGCAAAAAGCTGCAGGTAGCAGTGTTCTATTTTCCCAGCCTCTCTGCAGGTGTAAAAGATTCTTTTTCTAAATAAGCTCTATGGGTTTATTTTTCCCTTCTCTATTGGTTGTACATTAATATAATATAATGGAGCATGATTAGCTTTTTCTGACAGCTCTACGCAGTTGCTGAAGGCAATTTGACATCATGATTTTATAGAACAAATCTTGAGCTGCTATAAATGTTTGTGACTTGCACCAGATATCTCTGCTGCCACTGCTCCAGTTTGGGAGCTTTGATAGCAAAACTACCTTGTGCAGTTTTATAAATAATAGGATTTTAGCAACATCAGGTGTTTATGGTACTAATTTACAAACTGAGATTTTGAAAAGAATTCTTTTTTTAATTCCACAAGTTTGCTCTAGCAGTTACATATTCTACATCAATYTGAGATCATTAGGGGAACTGTTTTAACTAGACTAATAAAAAATCCACTAATGTCCTGTCTCCCTATAGATGAGCATGGAAAAAAAACCCCACTCCTTCTTAAGATTTCTACAAAGATCCCTTTCTTCTAAGTTCAAGAATGCTTCTCCAAGTAGTTTTCTTTTGTTATCCGAAGTCACTTTAATTCTCTCATTTTAAAGGCTACATGGTAATATAATCTGACTTCCTCTGTGGCCAAAGCAAAGATTTCCAACCTGTAACAGGTGTACATTTGTCCTATTGGCATGTGCTATAATTCTAGTGAACTATAATTCTATTGCTTCAAAATATTGAAATTTTTTTTCCTCCCTCTTCCATCCCTTCCAAAGAAAAATGCTTATATAATTTCTCTGCAAGGTCTGAGAAGACAGTCAGTTTGAATGCTCTTAAATGTAGTGCTTCCTTGAACAATTTGTTTTACAGCTGGGAATATTCAAAGTGACTTATAAAGTCCTTAGTTCTGGTGAATCAGCCAATTGGGGTTGGACAGTGTGGGGGAGAAAACCCTTGTTTTTAAATACATGTCCTTTATTGCAATTTGCCTTTAATGATTTGTTATAATAGAGTTTTGAACATTTCACAGCAATTCTCTACTTCAGATAGGCTTTTCTCTTTATTCATGTATAGACTAAAACAATATAGATACACATATATGCTCCTCTAAAATATTGTTTGTCTGGAGTGGAGTGTTTCTTGCTCTCCAGCCCAGGCTGTTGGTGTCTTCCAGTGCTGCCCTGCAGGAACTGCATGCTCCAGTGACTGTCTTCATTCCCGTTCAGTGCGTACTCTCCTTGCTGGCAAGGACTTGGCAGCCAGGATGTTGCATCCAGCATCTGCCATCTGGTACTTCCCACAGCTATTTTTGGTCCCTCCTCTGAATGCAGCAATCCTGGAGGTGATGGGAGAAGGGATGCTGGATGTTCCCCTTTCAACAGCTTCTGATTMCCTTAATGCTAAAGGACCTCTGCAGAGACCATTCTGCAGGATATAGAGGGGTGAGGTGTTACATCCCTGGAAGTGTTCCAAAAGTGTGTGGATGTGGCTCTTAGGGATATGGTTTAATGATGAACACAGTGATGCTAGGTTAATGGTTGGATTTGATGGTCTGGGAGATCTTTCCAACTGTAATGTTTTTATGATTTTCTGTTACTGACCCTGTGAGAAACCACTACTTGCCTTTGATTGGGTGTCTTCTAATCCACGAATAACTTGTTTGCACGGATGGCTTTTCTCCTGTCTTTTTCTGATGGGCAGATGAGATGCCAACTACATGCTTTATGAGCTCTGGTCAGAGATTAATGTGTCTCTGAAATGCATTAGTCTCAGAGATTTATGTCAAGCACTGGACATGCCTGCCCTGTGTGGAGTCTGGGCCTTTTTTTACTCAGCTGCAGGAACTGGTGTGCATTTTTTCCACCATGTGTGTCCCAGGACACAGACACTTTGCAGGCATCTTGTTCTGACACCTCACATGAGCTGGCTCTGGTCCAGGTCCTCCTCTGATGGTCAGATAAACCTTGTGGGTGGCTGGGAGCAGCGAGCTGGCTTAGCTACTCCACCCTGCTTTAGTCACTCATGAGTAGTGTTAAAAATAGTCCCAGACTGCAGTGACAAACACTTTACCAAGCATGGCAATCCTGGTCCAGGGTAAAACTGTTGTTCCACTGCTTTGTTCTGTGTTTTGTTTTCCTGCAGTGTCTGGTTTAAAACATTGCATGTTTTAGGCTCAGGGCTCTATTCCACTTAGCTGCTGACCCACTGAGAGTTTGGTACTCCTCTGAGCTAGCATATGTCATTACGCTTGGAGGATTTCAGCAGAAAACTGATGCAAACTGATGGTTTTGGTGCCTTGGTATCTGGGAAAGGTTTCAGCATCACAGGCTCCATCAAAAGGCTGTGTGTTACTGGTCTGACAATATTGCTGCACAAGCAGCTGCACTGTGGTCATATCCTACAGATCACAATTTATTTACTGAGGAGGTGCAAAAGTGGCTGAGAGGTGGGCAGGCAGCAGCTGGGCTCTCCAGGACAGCACAGAAGATGTTCTCAGGTTCCTGGAGCCATAATGGAGCTGGCTGAGCCAACATGAGCCAAATCAGATGTGGTGCTCCCCAAAACAGGATCCAGCAGGAGTGCCTAGGGTCCCCTGTGAGCCACCATGAACCTGGCTGAGCCCAACACCAGGAATTCACTGCTGATTCATGCTGTCCCCCAGCCTGGTTTCTAGGTGGGGGTTAAGTTGGGTGCAGCAAAGCCYTCAGAAAAAGTTGCTGCTTCTCTAACCTTCATCCTCACCTCTGTACCCCTGTCTCCTTCTATTGCCCTAGCCCAGGATTTGCAAGCTGTGGCTTTGTGTCTGACCATGGACATTTGTATTTTCCCCATCTATCTTTCTCTGAAAGGCTGGAACCAGCACAGGCTTATAAAAGTATTATCAAGCAGCATTTCATTCTGGAATGCAACAGTATTACAGTTCCTGCTTATGATCTCTCCACCTGAGGTAGGGATAAAATAACAGCTCTATCCTACAGAAAAATACAAATGTTCTATGCTCAGAATTATAAAGCAATCAATTAGCTTCCAATGCTGTGTTTTCCCAGAGCAAGGTGTCACTTTAGATAGATCCCTCTGCCAAACAGAAAAAAACAAATTGAGTGGATGGAAGGAAACTGAATGTACAGAAAACGCAAAGGGCATCTCCAGTGACTGAGCACAGCCTAAAATAATCCTGTGCAAGCTGCCTGTTGGTCACTGTCACCCTGAGCCTGGACAGCACTGCAGAAGCACCCACACTCCATGGGCTTCATGTGAACTGCCTGAACATCATCAAGTCTCAAGCGTGTGCTGGATGATAAATGATATATAGGAGATGTTACCATCTGCAGCTCCCCAGCCAAGAGACAATGTGTGCAGTCTGGGTGCTGTGCTCAACCCACATTGGGGGAAAACACATCAGCTAATTAAAAATTATGAGCAATAAGGAAAATCCCCCCCAGCTAGATTTTTTGATGCATAAATTTTTTTGGTTTTTCTTTTCTAAGGTACACTAAGTAGATTCTAAGGAAAACTTCCTGGCTTTAGTGAAGCCATCACATAACCAAGACATTTGAGGCATGTGATACCATCACAGTTCCACCCCACATTGTTGGTGCTGGATTTGTGCCACATTTTAAGAAAAGATCAGCATAAAAACACTCCTTTTCCCCCCTCCTTTCCAAGGTTTCACTAATGACTGCTGACTGTAAGTGTGCAAAGAACAGCCTGGCATTATTTTGCCTGCAAATGACAAAGGGACTTTGCTAGCAAAACAGCATTAAGGGTGGTGACACTTGTGGGTGCTCAACAACAGAGTTTGCTGCATAGCACAAAGGTGAGTGATTTACTCTGAGTAAAAGAGCAGGGGCAGGAGTGTTTCCACTCTGCTCCATGCAGGATTTAAGCAYCTTTTTGCTGACATCTATGTTTGCAAACAGAGCATGAAATGATTGCCCAACATGTGCCCTGGATGATTGGGACTGTTTCCCTGAGTTCAGATCTGTAGGACTAGATCATGRTTGTATCACTCTTTCCTGCAAAAAAAAAATTGTTACAGATTAATACAAAAAAATTATCTGATTATTAGGTGGATTTAAGGCATAAAATCCACATGCAGCACCTGGTGGTGCATTTAACAGATTTGGTCAGTGGGGCTCCTTCCCTGGCAAGCCACGGCTGAGCTGCTGGTAGGATATGAGTCAGGACAGGGCTRGAGGATGAGCTGGGTCTGATGAGGAGGCTTCTAGCTCTGCCCTTCAAAACACACTGTTGTGGAGCTCATCTCGCAGGAACACCGTGGGATGGTGGGACAATGGGGAAGATCAGGAAGTGTCTCACACCTTCCAGACACCCTGGGCAGCATCCTCCTGGCCCAAGCAGAAGCAAGAACACCCCTGCCTGCACAGAAATCTGTTGTCTGCCCACAGGCTGTGTAGAGGTATCCCAAAAAGCAGTTGCATTTGTTTGAGTCTGATTTTTTTCTTGCTTCACAGGAAAGCAGCCTGAAAATACTGTTGAGAAATGACAGTTTGGGAAGCAGCTCTGGAAACACCCTGCAGGGTGCTGATGCTGCAGAAGGCTGCCAGGCTGCACTGATTCCGGGCAATTTTCCCACACCAACAGGCTGCAGGGCACAAAACAACCGTGCAACAGTGACTAATGAGCATGGCTGCCTGTCTCTATGAAGAAGCTTGGGAAGGGAGGGCTTTTAGGGAAATAACAGCCTTCTCTATTGCTCCTCCTTGCCTGGGAAAAATGCGTTCTATGGTTTTGCAAACTGGGGAACGTGAGAGCCAGATTTATACCCGTGTGCAAATCCATCCCCTGGTCTCTCATACACACAGTTGCAGCCRGTACAAAAATCTGCTTTAATGCAGCCTGAAAAGCTCAGGATTTCCTGGCTCGATTCTGCCTTTTATGCTTATGCTGGCAGACACAGGCTCCCTCAGATGCAGTGGAGCATCAGGAGCTGCAGCTGTGGCAATCTTGCCCATGCCTCTGACTTTGTTTATGTCAATAAGAGCGGGAATGTTATACATCTCTGTAGGCAGGACCAAAGGAAGAAATTAGTGTCTCTAGTCTCTCTGGCTCAGTTTGTGCCGTTCTGGGATTGTGTTCTTTTTTAGCAATCTTGAAAGGAGGGAGAGAAATCTGTAATTAAATCAATACATATGTAAAGGAGCATCTGCCACAGAACCAGTTTTACTTTTTTGTGTTAAACATGTATTTCTGTTGATGCATTATTTGTGATATATTCTTTGTATATAAGGGTATAATTAAATTGGATTTTGGCTTGATTTAAGCAATTAAATGAGTCAAATAATTCTAAGCATTTGCAGGACTTCTTAAGCTGTTACATTGGTTCTTGATGCATGTTCCTGAGGCTGTCTTGGCTGACAGCTACTTTGACGACTTATGATTATTCAGAAGTGGGTTTGGATACATTATTCAGGTAATAACCAGTTTTTAGGTTTTCACTGATCAAATGTGGTTGGATGTGAAACTAAGAGCCCTTCTTGCTAGCCTACATTCAGATCTGTTTTTTTCTGAACTTATCTAAGAGCCCTTTGGAAGCAATGGCTTCAATCACTTCAGTCTAATTCCTTGGTGGCTCTAAAATGAAGTGGCTCCATTTCATTCATCTAGCATACAGGAAAAGTGCCAAGAGCTTGTAGTCTTTATGGCATGAAAGAAGATACTGTTATTGCCCATTTAGAAAATTAGTTTGGTCTTGTTTTTTTCTGAATGCTCAGTGCTGCTGTTTTACTGGATATCCAGGGATAAGTGTGATCCATTACTTTTTCATTTGTTTCCAGAGCTTGGACCTCTCTAAATCTCTCTTCAAAAATTTTAATGTATTCCTGGCTGATCTSTGGAGAAATAATAGTACTGGTGATTGTGCTGTGATCATTTATTCTGCAGTGACATTCCAGCAGTTGCTGGGCTTCTTTGTTGTGCTTGGGTGCTGCTGATGTGTGGGTGTCAGGGTCAGAGGATGAGCATCTCCTCCTAACTTGGGAAGTCCAGCTGTGTCAGTATGGCTTGGTATACAGTATGCTGTTATATTTGTATTTTTTCTGCAACAGRTTTTGACACATGTCCATAGTCCCCTGTGTCACTGGATCAACCAAATGATGCATTTCTCTTTGCCTTCTGGGGTTTTTCTCTTTATCTCCTGCCTTGTGTTACTTCCACCTCTGGGATGGAAGGAGAGTGAGAACAGTCAAAACAGCAAATCTAAACATCTGGCTGCTTCTGCAAACATCTACCAGCACCTGGTAGCTATCTACTCTGTGTGCCAGAAGGTGTGCAATGTATTTGCATGTGCCATCAGGTTTGCCTCTGGTTTGTGAGTGCCCTCATGGTGCTGCTGGGGCTTATACATGTGCAGCTCCTGGGTGACAGATGTCATGTCATGATGCTGGCATGTTAATTCCAAGAGACTCCATCACGACAAGGCTCATCTGCTGTGATGTTCAGAATGAAAAGATGCCCAGTGAACCTAAGGACTTTGACATTTGTCACACTCTGCTACTGCTGCAATCCTTGAACAGTTCATTGGCTGTATAAACAGCAAAAGACCCAAGAATAAGTAATGGTTCAGAGCAAGGAACATGAATAATACCTTTTTGCTTTTCGATAAGAGGAAGATATTTGGTAAAGCCACCTGCAATGGCCAGTGGAAGAGGAATAGTGCAAAGTTCATACCAGCTTCAGGCATAGTGCTTTGCATATACCTTAGTCCTTGAAAGGTGACTGTAACAGACTGCAGGCAAGCTAGACCTTCTTCCTAAGCTCCAGGCTCCAACAGCTACCACTGCTTCCCAGGAAGCCACGTTGTGTCCCAGAGCTGTTGTCAAACAGTGTAGTGTGGGAGACAAACTTTCCATCAGGTTTAGCTTGGAGAAGTGCCACATTACTGCACTGCATCAGTGAAACCAGTGAATTCTCAGGGCTAAGGAAATGAAAGCTATAGAGCAGCTCAGCAAGGATCAGACAAGGTGAAGCAAGGAGAAAGAATCTGTTCTGTTGCAGTGTGAGATCGAACTGTGGTGCTTCCAGCTCAGGGATGCTCTGGGGGACAGCAGGAAGCACAGGTCTCTTCTAAATGCAGCTCTCTGGATGTAATCCCCAGTGTGAGAAGTTACAAACAAACTTCGATGTGCACAAGGTGGATCCTTAATTTCCTTGGTTATCAGCTGCTCTTGGAGGTCAGTATTGTATCTTGGATCTTAATGTAGGATGTTTTTTATGCCTGCTGTCTTCCGAGCAGGCATCATAATCCAGCCCTTCCTCCATGTGATGGTGTGTGCTGAGCATCATGCAACCCCATCCCACATCCTCTAATGTTGTGTGTATGGACCAATACCATTGGGCAATGTGCTGCCAATCCAGGGGAAAGGTCTTGCCACCACCACACCCTGCAGGAGCACAAAAATTCAGGAATTGTGTCTGGTCAGTTCTTCCATGGCCTTAATCACATTGCAAAGCTGTGAGTGCTGGGGTTTGGTACTCACCAAGGCTGCACATTGGACAGATATATGAAACTCTCAAGGGCTCTTCATGAATTTTGTACTTTAATATCCCCAGGAGTGGTATGGAATTTCAAGAGCAGTTAATTTCCCATGCAGAGTTCTGGCCATTTTCCTACCTGAGGCATAATTTTATGAATGACTCACTGGCACCTTGCCACCTAGCAGGAGCCACCACACTGCAAAGGGTTGTAGTGGCAGCTACAGTTAGGGAAGAAATTCCCTCGTTATTCTGGGATGGAGCAGAAAGTTGCCCCATCCTATGAACACAGATTACCCACAGGCTGTGAAGAGGACATGGCAGCAGAGGTTTCAGGGAGTATTGCTTCTCCTGTGTCAGGCAAGAAGGGTCTCCACCCTGTGGTATGCCCCCACCTGTGCAAAGGGATTGTAAACTGTGCTTCTTCCCAAGTCTGGAGAGATATATCTCAGGGTTTTGGTAAATCTGCTTAGAGCAAAGAGYGATTATCCACTTCTTTTCTGTGTGATAGTGCCTTTGGCCATGACCAAAGAGAACCTGGARAACTGGTGTGGGGACAGTGTTTGGCAGCTCCTGAAATGGGCTAAAAGGACATAGTTTGTCTTAGAGATACCCATTGCCTGTTGTTGATCAAATCTGGCCTTTCCATACAGCTCTTTCCAGCCACCTTGGACCTCAGGCTCTGTTCTCCTGGGAGATGCCTGTCCATCCTCACCACGCAGGGTGGAAATCTTGCTTTACATCTTCTCCATGTGATCTCAGGTATATGGAGGAAGGTGATGTGAGAGCTATGGGTTTATACAAAACACTTTCAGGATTCTTTGAAAACTGGGACTCATTCTCCGAGACCTGAATCRTGCTTCTACCCTCTAGGAAAGCTCAATGGGTTTTCTGGCTATTGCAGACCAAGAGGTTCTCTCTAGCTAAAGTCTTCTGAGGCTGCTTTAAGCAGCAGCCAGTGCTCAGGAAATGAACCTGGTGTAGACTGTGTAATTGCCTGGTTTTGTGGTTCATGATAGTTTTGCATGGGTGGGTGCTGTGGTGTGAGCCTACTTTTGGTCCCACTGATTTTTTTTGCCTTGCAAACTTAAAAAGCCTGTCACTTGAGTCCTCTTTTCAAAGACCCCAACAACCATTCCAGAGACTGCATGCTCTGCTGTCATGAAAAGAATTTTTGGGAAAATTTGGCTTCCTCCACCAAATTCAGCCTGTGAGAGAGAGAGACGTAGAGAYTGTCAGCATTTCATGTCTGTGCAATGCAGCTTCACAGCTGTGTGCTCGTGACAGCAGCAAAACTCAGCATTGCACTACAACATTAGTAGCTGTAGTGATTCGGCTCAGTTCTTGGAAAACTAGGATGAATTCCTGGATAAGAAAGCCAGGAAGGGCAGTGATGTTCCTCAGGAGCTGCACTGCAGAGCAGGAACTCAAGGGTAGCTCATGGGAGGGCTGAGACCTTGTGGTGGGTACACCTTGCTGCTAAGATGTCCACCCAGCCGCTCAACAACATAGGGGAGGAAGGTAAGATGAAAAAGCTTTGACATAAGGGCTTGGATATTACTCTGCAATTACCATCGTTTCCAAAACAGACTCAGCTTTGGGGGGGGGAAGGGGGGGGGGTGGTATATTCTGCTTATCCTGCAGCCTCATTTTGAGATACAATACACTGTGAAATTATATTGCTCTGCAGATTAGCACTGGCATAGTGATTATTTTCTATATAGGCTGAACCTATTTGTCTGTTTATACCTCTGGATCTTTACCCAGCAACAGAGATGCCTCGTTTCACCAGTGATGAAACTGAGACCAGGTGACTTATCTAAGGTATCATAAGCAACCAGACACAGGCAGCAAGAGAAAGGGAATATCCTGCTTTCCAGATCTGTCCATCTATATGCCGAGATCCCAAAGGCGAACAGGATCCACATCCTGGCTGGCTCATGACCTGCAAGGGGGTGTAAGGAGGCTGATGCTGAGGGAAGAGATTAGGATGTGCTCTAGGTTTGCTTTCTTTTCTGTCCAACCACTGAACCTGGTTTCCAGTATGGTTCCCCCAATTACTGTCATAGAAATGACAACACAATTCTTATGTTGGTAGATTTTCTTGTGGCTCAGCAAAATGGTGATTGTTGCATGTTCATCTTCCCCTCCCTGAACACTGGGGAGAAATGGTCCTTTTTTCTCTCTCCTTAGGCTTAGTGCCTGTAGTGTTTTCCTTGAACAGGGTGTTTAGGGTTTTTCTTTCACTGTGTTTTGCAGCAAGTGACCATTCCAGCATTCAAGCCTCTCTGACTGCATCACCTCTGTGTAATACTTCCCTTCAAGTGTGCAGGGGGTTTCAGGCCAAAGATTTTCCACTTTGAAATAAGGTTGCTTTTCTGCTAGAAGAGAACTATAGCTGCTGGGGTTTGGTGACTCATTCAAGTGAGTGAGAAGAAATATGTCCAACAACCTGGGCTTATTAGGGACCTGCTCTGGAAGGAAAAGGTGTGTCCTGAAAAGCATCTATGTGTCCCAAGGCCAGGTGTCATCAGCCAAAGTAAAGGACATGGTTGTTCCAAGGTGGCACAGGGATGTGCTGCCGGGGACTCTGGATGAGCCTGAGCACCAGCAAAGAAGCTGAAATCCCATGGCCCTGCAATCTGATGTGGTGACCTGGGCCCATAAGTAGCACCCACCCATGAGGTGTCTGATTTATTATGCATAAGTTATGTTTGCAGGAATCTTCTCTATGAGAAACTTGTTCCTCTGGTGTGACTTCATCCAGGGGGACCTGCGGACCTGCATATGGATAATCATCTCAGTTTTTGGGATTTTTTAGCCCCATCATCTCCTGAAACAGAGAGCTTGAACAAGCCATGTTTCTCTGGGGGTTTTTTCTATACAATTTTTTCCTGTCTTTGGAAAAGCTCTGGCAAGGATGAAGCACCAGACATGTTCAGGGATTTCCAGCCACCAGCCCGTCATAGCCTGAGTGCGCTGGGAGAGGGGCCGGGCATGGGGATCCAAGAAGGGCTGGTGCTCTGTGAGTGCTACCTGGATGCACCTCTGGCCCCTGTGGTAAATGTGAGATGAGCTGAGGTCTCTCAGCCTCTGTAAATAGACAGTGAGCTCCAAGAAACACCTTGTGACTGCCAGTAAGAGCCTCTGGTACCTAGAAACTGTAGCAGCTTTGCTCCCAGCATCAGCAAGATGCAGGAGCTGGGGCTGCAGCATCCTCCTGGAGATGCCCTGCTTGCACATCAGAGCCTTGCTGGCTGTGATCCACCTGGGGTGGAGCCACCTCTGATGGCTCTGATGGCTGATTGTGCTRTTCAGATGTCTGTACTCAGCCCACAGTCAGGAGTTCCTACAAAAGGGGGGACATGCACTTCTGTCTGGGACCTGTCTATGTTCCTTTGGCCATAAGGAGAACCAGCTGAGCAAGGTCAGTGCTCAGCCCAAACCCAGGCTTTGCACTCCCTCTGGTCACGGTGTCCCCTCTTCCCTGCTGTGGCTGCCAGTGTTTGGGCTGAGCGCACGCTGAGCCAGCCCTCTTCCCATGGACTGTGGGGAAAGTCATAGTGCACCTGGACAAGACACTCACCAATCCTGAGGTGCTGCTTCCTTGCAAAGGAAACCTGCACCTGAGGTCTCTTCAGACAGAGGAATTCCTGAAACATAAGTGCTTTATGAAAACCAGACTTTCTCTTTTCTTTAAGCAGGTCTTGTCCCTGGCATCAGCACAAGGGATGTTGTTATGTCAGCAGCAGCTTTTGCAGTTTTATTTTGCTCTTTTCCCCATAAAGCCCTTTGCTCTGCAACCTGAACTGTGACCTCATCCCTGGGCCACCAGATGGGTGAGGCAGCCTGTGAGGAAGGGTGCAGGGCTTCTCTGGCATCTCCTGTGGCATCACATCCCGGCATGGAGACCCTTCATTTTTATCCACGATTTTCCAGGTGGCTGTGTGAGGCAGGGATAGAGGTATGGATGGGGCAGGGAGAGGAGCTGGAGGAATCAGTAGATGGCAGAGTTGTTCTCTGCTCTCTGCTGTTCCTCTCGCAGGTTCACAGGGATTTTATGGTGGATTTGTTACAAAGACGATGCCCCAAGGCTGGAGATATTCAGACTGGCCAAGGAGCAAGCTGGGTCTGGAGCCGGGCTGAGCATTCCCACACATCCCACCTGTGCCACAGCTGAAACAAGAGTGGAAGCATGCAGGGAAAGGGCTCCATGCAATACCAGCATGACCTGCTCAGAGCACCCCGGCTTACAGCTCCAAGGCAAAAGGGCTGTGTGACACCATTGCAGTGTCTATACAGGCATGGAGGGCAGCACTGCTCATCCTTTGCATTGCTTTGCAAGAGATTSAAGATTGGTTGTGCTGCCTCTGATTTTGCGTGCAGTGTCTTGGTTGGGTTCCCAGACTGAGATGAATGCATGCGAATTTCCACTTGAGCACAGATTCCTGCTGCCCCTGGCACTGCCTTCTCTATGGGATTGGTTAGTGCTAAGCAGTGGCCRAGGATTTCCTCCCCTGAGCTCTCAGGTCAGACCAGTGTTCCTTGTCTTCTCCTCACACCTTTGGCTGCTCACCCTGCCTGGCTCATCTCCTGTCACTGACAGCAGTGCCACTCTCTCTCGCTCACCTTGGGGTTCTGTGTGGCCCCAACGGGATCCTAGGCATCTGGAGATTGGAGCACAAGCCCCCCAAGGGATCCAAAGATTGACGAGGAGAGTGGAGAAATGACAGCAAAGGCTGAAAGGGGATGAGTAAAGAACCACAGATGTGACTCCCATAGTGGTGAAGAAAGCCCTATGATGAGAGCCCTGTGGAGGTCAATGTGTAAAAGGTTTGGGGAAAGATGAGTAATTTACATTAATATTGCCTTGGCAAGGGGATTGTGGTGTAATGAAAGGAGCTAATGGAGAAGAAACAGACAAAAGATTAAACTAGTGGCTGCCAAATCTGCCTTGTGATATTGCTCATATCTTGATAATTTCCAGTCAGGATCTAGATGATTTGCTGCAGGAGGGTGTCTTGCTGTGCAGCCCCAGTGGAATAACCAGGCACAGCCAGCCCAGGACTCAGCCATGGTGAGGGCTCTCTGCAAACTTCTACCCATGAAGAGAGGGAAAGGAGAGAAAGGCTGAGTAGAACAACAGCTGATTGAGGCTGTATCTTACCCACCTGCCAGGACACGAACCCACATGAAATCCTTGGGAACCCGTCCATCCCAGTGCTGCACATGGCATCTCCTTCCGGACTTTGGTTGAGAGCTGTGAAACTGTCTATGGGGCACAAAGCCTTCAACCGTTGCTGTGTCCCAGCCGGTGGCCAGGGATCCTTGTGGGGTGGTGGGAGCTGAGGTGGTTCTGCTGTAGCAGGGCTGGGTAGTGGCAAGGTTTGTTTGTGCAGCCCAGCAAGTGCTTGGAGCCAGTTGCAGTCGTGGCTGCCAGGGACTAAACCCCACAGCGGGGAGAGAACAGCAGAATCCCCCCCCTTTCCTCCCGAAGCTTTTGGGKTTTTTGTGTGTCCCACACGGATGCTGAACGGGCAGTCCCGTCTGCCTTTTGTCCCGACGGGGCAGGCAGGGAGGAAGGAAGATGCAAAGGTGATGTAGGACCCTCCCCACCCACCCATCGCGCCGCGCYGTGGGAGGCAGCGGTGGCACCGCCAGCCCTGCAGCCTCCCCAGGTTTTGCTTTCCCCCACTCCTCCCTTCTCCTTTCACAACATGAAAAGGCAGAGCCTCACCGGGGCGTTTCACTGCGGTTTTGATGGGCACAGGCCCCTGCATCCCGTGCAGGGAGAGCAGTTTTCAACACTTGACCGAGAACGGAGGGAGGCATGGGATGTTCTTGCTGCCTTCCGCCGTGACTCAGGCCAAGAAGGGCTTGTTTGGTAGGGCCGGGGCCGTGGGCCTCCCCACACTGGGCTCTATTTTTAGGAAGTTGGGAGAAGTAGGCGCAGCCTTCACAGCATGAAGTTTCTAGTGCCATTTGTGGTTTCACAGCTATAGCAAAGCTCAGCATCAGCAGTTCCGAGGCCAGGTGCTCTCTGTGGCTCAGCACAGCAAGGCTGGCATTGTCACCCAGATGTGGCATGAAAGCCGCATGCCCTTTGGGGCCCTCCATCCTCTGTGGGGTCAATGGGGCTTGTTTCTTTGCTGTTCCCTGCTCTCCACCCACCTCAGCGCCCTGGGGAAAATGCTGGCTCGGGGTGCAACTGCAGATTGTATGGAAGGGCATGGAGGTTAGGGGGTAAGGAGAGAATTGACACAGGGGGCAGTGACCCTTGAAACAAGGCTGCTTAGAGGGACAGCACCACCCCAGTGCCACCCCCTGTTGCACTTTTTCTATTGTTCTTTGCTGCTCTGGAGAGTGGCAGGGAAGATGTCTGGAGGGCGAGTTGTCTGCTCACATCTACAGGGAAAATGCAGTAGAGATGACACCGTAGATCTGATCTGATCTGATCTGATCTGATCTGATCTGCCTGCTGGGACCAGCTGTGTTCACATCTGCTGGAGCTTGGAACTTTTGCTCATCTCCACATGGGTTTCTCCATGGCTGAGGTGGGGCTGCAGCCTGCTATTGCCACCATGGTGGCTACAAACAGCATATTTGTCTCTTCTTTTCCACAGGGGATATGACTCTCACAAGCATTGACACGTTTTTCTCTCCCTGAAACTGCTTTTTGCTGCTCTGGACTCAAAGAATTTTCTCTTACTTGTACTGAGGTAGATAATGAACAGAAACCACAATGCAACCTTTCCTTCTCCGGATGCTGGTGATGTTTTCCACCGTTCTCTGGCTATTTCTGTTCCCTCTTCCTCTCTGATGACAGGGTTGTCCTGGAGATGTGAGAGATACAGGAGAGTGAAAAATCTAAACTGAAAAAGCAAGTGGCAGAAASTTCAAATTGCCCTTTTGCCCCTGGCCCTGGGCTGAAGGGACTTAATTTAGGYTTCTCTCATAGATTCTTTTCTGCATACCTCCCACAGCATTGCAGGCAAACTCTTTTTCTGACTCAGAATAAAATCTTCTTTTTGAGTGTATTGTTCTTAGCATTGCACAACACCCAGCTTTTGTTAATTGTAAATACCATGTGGGGCAAGCAACACATTTTAAAAAGCTAGTCAAGAAACCACAGCAGGCACCCAAAAAAACCCAAAAAATCACTCTCTTCTCAGCAGCTTTCACCTTGCTGCCTTCAGAGATGCTCCCAGGCTTTGAGAGATCACAGGGGCAGGCAACCGGATATTTTCTCAGTAAACAAAACTCAGAACCCCGAGTACAAACGGAGACAATTTGCTGATCAGCGGAAATACCACAACTAGGGCAACAGGAATGCAAGCAATGGATCATATTTTCCCATTGTCTCACCCAGCGGTTATCTGGCTGGAAGAACTGTGCCAGTTTGGGTTCACAAGTGGGTGGGCATGGTTACATTCATAGAGTTCGGTGGGAGGTGTAAGAAAACCCAGTTGGTTTCTTGGTGATGGGCTTGTCACTGGATGAAAGTTGTGACTTCATCTTCCCTGGGATTATCCCATGAAAGCAGACTCTTCCTTCTGGTGTTGGGTCCTCTCTAGATCATGCCCCACTTTCCCTAAGACTGTGTTCCCCGCTCTGCTATGCTCCCCCATGTTTCTACAGCAGCCAAACAGTCAGGGATCTTCATCCCCCCCATCCCTATTATCCATGTGAGGTGGCAACAGAGCATGTCCCAAGGGGCCAATGAACCCACACAGGGTGCAACAGGTTCCTGGGTTTCCTGGCTCAGGACAGCAACAATGTCAGAACAGCTCACTGGGGGTCTGCCTGCCACAGGCCTTGGTCAGCTCCTCCTGTCTAATCCAACACTGCTGGCAGAGCAGCCATGGTGGTCCAGGTGAGCCGGGGAAGCCTCAGGACCAGATGCTGCAGAGTGGACAGCTCCTGAGGGTTGCTCCCTGCCAGCTGCAGCAGCAAGGGGCTGTATTGCTGGTGTGGTGCAATGGTTTCCTGAAGAGGAGCTGCTGCTGCTGAACCTCTGCCAGGATCCTCACTATCACATTTTCCGCCTGGTTTCTCCTATCAGGGTGCTGYTGAGGAGCAACTCAGTTTCCTGGTTTGCAGCACAAGCTGGCCAACTGGTGATGTTTTGCACTGGGTACCCAAAACTGGAGCCTTTCCACATCCTCCTCACCAAACCTGTCAGCCTATCCAAGGCTCCAGGCTCCCCATCAAGGTGCATGCAATGGGACCAGTGACATGCTTGGGCTTTTCAACATTTCCTACAGGTTCTTCTCATTTCAGTGAAGCAGGTGGCTTTACACAAGTGTCTTTGGAAAGGTTTTATCTGCTGGAGAAAGCCAGGCCTCAGGAATAGCTGTGCAAAAACTCTCTGCAACACTCAGCGCTGTGGTTTCACACATTATTGGCTGCTTCTGTCCCAACACATTTGGGAACAGTATTAAGTGATGACTTGACATGTAATTTAGTTTCACATGTAGTGACTTCCCCCAGATGTGTTAAATTTAGAGGAAACTCTAAAGAGCCCTGGAAAATGCTGGTGACTGTGATGGGGCTAAGGCAAAGCATGAAGATTTTGGGGAGCTGGTGCTGCTCCCCACTTTGGCCTTGTGGCCCTCAGCTGTCTGGGCTATTATTGGGAATTTTCAAATGGCGTTCTGCCTGTGGAAAACTTGCCATGGTAGGGACAATCTGCAGGAGCTTGATGTCAGACCAGATGCATGAGAGGAGGCCAGCCTTGGCCTTTCCAAAGATTATGGCAATTTTAAGAMAAAAAGAAGTAAAATCAGTCACTTGGCAGTGGCTCCAGGCCGGGTGTGGGCTTGGTCCTCTGC
Organism: Mixornis gularis; assembly: GCA_003546035.1. Classification (NCBI taxonomy): domain Eukaryota; kingdom Metazoa; phylum Chordata; class Aves; order Passeriformes; family Timaliidae; genus Mixornis; species Mixornis gularis. The sequence continues at coordinate 101,174 of QVAJ01000393.1, forward strand.
ACAGCAGAGCTGCAAGCCCGAGGGAGCAGGTCCAAAGCTCAGTGATGCTGAAGAGGCCCTGTCTGGGGACACAACTAATGCATCCCCAGCATTGTTTGGGTCACCTTGCTGCTACTGGGAGGACACTGCTGAGGAGACTGGAAAGCCCTGGTGAGCTGAGCAGCAGGGCAGCCCTTGGATGGTCAGGGTGTGTGGGCAGCCCTCAGAGCACAGGCAGTCATGGAGAGGGACTCCAGCAGCTACTCCCCCCTCTAGAAGGGAAAGGGGGGGCTGACCTTGGAGCTGGCAGCCTCTTCCCAAAGGATGAGCCCTACCCATCGCTGCAGAGGTGTGACAGTCCTGGCAAGCTGAAGGGTCACATGACTCCAAAGCACCAGCCAGGGCCTCAGCCCTGAGCTGTCCTCTGCCCCTGTTACCCAATTGCTGCTCACAAAGACCCTGGAGCCATCCCACACTTGTAATAGGGATGATATATTTAGTAGCACAATGACTTGCTAAGGTCAAACCCTGATTCAGTTGCAGAGGTGCTTGTGCTTTGTTATCAGTATTTGCATTTGCAGCTCACAGCACCTTAACCACACAGGGCAGGATGCGGGAGGGAAGGCAGACAGCAAAAGCAGATGCTGGACTCCGTCTTGCAATGCTCTAAGCAGACCCAAAAGGCACTGTGTACCCTCCTCTCCTAGGACTTCCRGCAAGCAGAACATGTTCCCCAACGTCCTGCCTTGGCACAGGATCCAACCCTGTATTGGCTGTGTGTAGATCTAAGAACATCTCCTCTAGCACACRACATCCAAAACAACTCTACACAATGGTTGATGAAACCTTCAAACCAGCGCCCAGCCCTCTCCAACATGTTCTTGCAGCCACCCTCCTCTGCATCCCAACAACCCCCCAAATTCATTCTCTTTACGTGGAGAAAATTAGGTCTGCCCCCTGTTGGGAGCAATGAGGACCCCCTGGTATTTACTATATCTCATTTTGGCAGTGTTACATGTACTCATGAATGTTGGACTGCTGAAGAGCTGGGGGGCAGGGCCTCACCTCCCTGCAGCCAGCTTGAGAGGGGTCAGTGTAAAGGGGACATGGGTTTCTCAAAGTTGCTCAGCAGTGATGCTGGGAGGTCAGAAGCTGGCAGGAGTACCTCGCATTCCCAACAGCCCTTCTCATGCCTATGTACATAGATATGGGTAACAGGGATGAGACAACTTGTGCCCTTGGGTACATGATGAGCACCTCACTAGGGTATGAAGAAAGCTGCTTAAAACTTGTCTCTGCAAACTCATGGCCAAGCACCAAGTCTAAAGTCTCACTGTCTGGTGAGGAGCACGAAAGCTGTGCTCACAAAAGGGTCACAGTGTCTGTACAGATGATCCTTTCTCCCAGATCATCAGCCTACCCAGGCAGAGACATCACCCATGGAGAGCACAAAGGAAAGCAGAAACCAGCACAACCCACCTGCCTCCACCAAGCATCTTCACTGCAGAAATCATCCTTCTCTTAGAGGAAATGAAAAGCAAAAAAACATTCTTCCCCTTTTGAGAAACAACCAAATTTCTGAGTGCTTCCCAGCCTCTGCTGTACTGTACTGCTGTACAGTACTGCTTAGTGACTCTGTACTTGTATTCAGTCTTTATTTCTTTTGAGGCAACTTGCCACAAAACTTTCATCCACAGCAGTAAAAAAACCCCACCAGGGAATATTTTGGAGTGATTCAAGGGCAAGTATGAATATATGAAATAAGAACCTCTCTCTGTTTCTGGTAGAGCAATAGGAAAAACATGGAAGTGCAACAAAATCTAAGCAACTTTTTTGTTGTTGTGGGAGATGGCAGTGAACAAACCTACGCACTATGAAGAGCTTCTTCCAGGAAGCGTAGGTTGCTGTAGCCTGTATCCCCTGAGCGGGGGGCGCTCACACAACAGTTCTCATGCTACTTGCAACCAGCACATTTGGAGGAGCCCCAGCAGCGTGCACGGAGGATGAACGAACCCTATGGCCCTGAGGCACCCCGTCCCATCAGCAGCACGTCTCCTGGCATCATGAAAATGTTCATGGGCTTCCTCACTGTATTTATTGTATTACAGACCATTGGGACCGTGCTCTTCTGTTTGTATCTTCACATGAAGATGGATAAGGTAAGCAGAGAGAGAAGGTTGTCTCTGTCTCTGCTGGATTGCTGGCATGGTTTTACTTCAGCTCTGGTGAGATCTGCTCACCAAGAGGAAGAACACAGTGGAAAATGGTGCTGACCACTGAATGGAGGTAGAAGTATCATTTGTCACATCCATGTTCTCACTTCTGCTTTAATTTGCCACAGAGATGTATGCGGGAGAAGAGATCTGTTCCCCTTGCTAACAAAAAGAGAATGACCAATCAAGAAGAGACATTAAGAGTAAACCTGGCAGCTGATGGCTAGTCTGTGGACAAGAGAGTGTGGTTTAGACATGCAAGTGGCTATTTTAGGCTTGGTGCAGTTTTTCTGATTTTGTAGCACTTATTAGCACTGTGACACTAGCTGAGAGGATGAAAGGTCCAGAAATGAAGTTTTCTTTGAGCATTTCAGTGATTTTACCAACATCTACCTTCAGATACTGTCTTTCAGTTTAGGGAGGGAAAGACTGGACCTTAGTACTTGCTCAGTTTTTGAAGGTACACCATACCAATGATCCTGCCCCATACTTGGGACAATATTTACCAAAAAGTTAAAGTCTGGAAAGCTGCTTTTGAGGTTGGTATGGCTACAGCTGCACTGCATGATGCCTAAAATCACCAATCTAAAGCTACTTTCCTCCAAGCCAGAAATTACTACCAGCTAAAGTAATATGTGCCTGAAATCCAGAATGCCTTTTTTCTTACCAGATACACTGATATGGTGGATGTTACTGATTTTTATATCTGTCATTTCAACTTAAATTTAAATTTAAGTGTGTGGCTTCTGATCTACAAAGGTGGAGAGCAACGTTGAGCTTAGGRGGGCTTTAATGTCAGAGGGCTGGAAGGGGACTTCACTGCATGGAGGTTGCAGGCTGTCCTGTAGGTGTGTGTGGAGGGACTCTGGCAGAGGGAAATGTGACTGCAGGGGGACATGGCTGAGGATCAGAGGCAGCTGAAATGCACTCACAGGTGGCAAGAGGATTTCAGTTGCCCTAAGAGTTTGTGTCAGGGCTTCAAATCTGACCCTCCACATTGTCGTGCTGCCTGTGCTGAGCTCTCTGCCTGGCTGTGTGTCCTCATGTCCAGCTGCACTTTCTCTTTACCATTTAACTGAATGTTAAGTTTTTACAAAGAACAAAAAAAAAAACCAACAAAAAACCAAACAGGTTTGGGGTTTTTTAATTTAAAAATTTAAATTTAAAAATCAGTATTTGGATGCATTTAATTATTTTCTTATTGGCTTTCTGATTTATTCTTTTTTTATCTGAAGGTCTTGGCACAATTTAGCCCCAACCCACATGTTGTTTTGCTTCACTGGCAATGCTTTTAGTCAATAAGTGAGCACAAAAAACTTAAAGCCCCTCTGTGTGGACAGGGCAGTGAGCGGCTGAGTGAGCATCCCAGCTGCCTGCTGGGGCCATTGGGGAAGGAGCTGAAAAGCCCAAGCCCCTGTGCCACCCACTGGGATTTCTGTGCCTTTAGAAAAAATCACAGATGGACACTTAAATTAATTATCAAGGTGATAGAAAATAGATCCGGAGCAATCTTCCTCTCACCTTGCACTGTCAGTCAGGGTGAGCTCYACGGGTTCAGTTCCCAGTGGATGAGGGGACAGATGCTGTGCTGGGTGTCTGGTGGGAGCTCTTGCTGTCTAGAGTTTGTCTGCCCACCTCATCCCAGTGCTGAACATCTAATCCTGAGCTGCCCAGGCTGGATTTATTGCTGGCAGGAATGCAGCATGGCTCTGCTGCCAGCTGTTGCATGTTTCCTACTAACATCCCATTGACCATTCTCTCCCCTGTCGGCAGATGGAAGAGGTATTGAGCTTCAATGAAGATTACATCTTCTTGAAGAAAGTACAGAAGTGTCAGACAGCAGAAGGTCAGAAGTCAACATTATTGGACTGTGAAAAGATTACAAAGAGCTTCCAGAACATCCAGGGCAAGGTACATGGTGTTCAGTGGATAAAGATCCCACTGAAGGGGAAGAGGGGCTCCCAGTCAAACACAGAGGTTCACCTCAAGTTCTTTTTCTAACCCTGGGTGCCCTTTACTTTAGGGCTGTGTAGCACATACCCTTTTTTATACTGTATTGTTTTTACACTATATTGATACCATTGAAAAATCTCATTGATTTTTTTCCTAAAATGCTCTTGATCAGAGCACATCCAGCTGCAACATGYCATGGTATGTTTGGAGCTTGTGGGTGGGATGGAACTGCAGCTACCTTGGTTCTGCTCCCTGATTCTGGTCTGAAAATAATAGATTTTCTGCTGTCYGGCACCTAGCTCCAGTCCTGTGCTGGGTGGCTGTGGGGGTGCTCATCCCACCTGCCACTGGGAACCCTTTTCTGTCCACTTTGCCCAGGTGTCAATGACAGTCCAAGGCTTGGGCCAGGAAACAGAGCTCCTGCCAGCCAGTGAGGAGGAGCATGAGGGTGCTGTGCAAATTGCCACCCCATGGACTCAGGGATGGCATCTCTAGTTGGAGCAGTGGCTCCTCACATTCAGATGCAGAAGAACCAATTGGCATTGCAGCATCGTCCTGGAGTGGCTGAGGGATGCTCAGCCAGGGATGAGATGCTCTTGTCCTGCTCAGCCCTGAATTCATTGCTTAGGAGTGGCTGTGCTGGCCAGAGTAGACAGGACAGGAACATTACTTCCTCATTGTCACTGCCTGATGACAACAAATGCCGCAGCTAAACTTGCCTCAGCTAAACCTTCAGGTTTGCAACAGTATCCAACAGACCTCCAAAAATTATGTCTGAGGGGTAGGTGGTGCTCAGCAGCCCTCAAAACCCCAATTGCAGGGCAGGGGTGCACATTGGCAGCACTTGCAGCATGGCTCTCCCACATGAAAAGGAGGTTTTTCTTGTTTATTTATCTTATTGTTTTCAATAAACTTTACCCATCATTTTAATTGAATAAAACCTAAGACCATAAACCCTAAAAACTCSCTGCTGCAAACAGCCCATGGTCATGTGTGAAGCTGGGCAAGGTACAAGAGGGGCTCTCTGGTTTTGAATATCCTCTGTCAAGAGCTGATAGGGCTGTTGGAGCCAAATATCACCAACCCCAGCAGTGACCAGAGCATCTTTCATACAGAAGCTTTCAAAATCACTGATTTTGAAAAAAACCCATGTATTTTTGTTGTTGTAACAGGACAGACCCCTCAAGGAGCAGCCCAAGTTTGACATGCAGAGAGGTGAGTTTCCTGGTGTAACCAGTGCACTCATGGCTGCTGGGGCAGGAGGAGTTCCTTGGCCTGGCAAGGGGTTTCCTTTAACAGCCCAGTAGTTTCTCAGGGCATGATACGAAGGCAGGGGATGGGTTGGGATTTGGAGCATCCCCATGTGGGTAGGGCTGAGCTCGGTGTGGGCTGGCAGAGGGGAACATTGGGCATGGCTGTCTCCCCAGGGCAGGCAGTTCTGGATGCTAGAATAGACAGTCTAAGGCTGTTGAAATTGAACCCAAAATTAAATCTGTGACCCTTTTACACAGCAGGTCCTGAGCACCATGAGCATCCTCATTTGACGCACAAGAATGAGACATCTGTGGCAGGTGAGGTCTGGGCACATCCAGGTCCTGTTCCAATGGGAGGCAAGGTGGCACCACCTCCTCTGCAGGCTTTATCCATCAGAGGTTCACCTCAGAGGCACCTGCAGGTCTTWGCTGAGTGGAGGCCACGTCCTGCCTCACTCAGGGTAGGGGGTGGAATCTGGAGATGATGTCTTGGCCCGCAGAGAAACATTAAGGACGGGAGGTGCTGCAGTCCCTGCAGAAGAGCACGGGGGAAACAGTGGGTGCTAAGGCATCTGTAACACTGGCTTTTCTAAATTGCAGCAGAGAAGAGGGAGCCAATTGCAGTTCACCTGGCAGGTCAGCAGAGCAACAAGGCAGGCTCAGGTAAGACAGACTCACTCGGTCCCACCTCGACCAGGGAGCCAGAGAGACACAGCAGTGTGCATTCCCAGTCCTGCCCTGTGGCCTTCTAAGGGCAGGGGCAGAGATGGAATAACTCCAGCACAAAAGTGTGTCCCCAAAACACAGCAAACCTCTCCACAGTCACATTGCCATGTGCACCTGTGCCACGTGGGGTTTGCACATCCCAGCTGTCCTCAGTAGCCCTGTGTGTGCCTTCCTAGAAAGGCACCACAGGCACCCAGTCTTTCCAGGATTTTTTATGAGTGGAAAATTTTTATCTTTATATTTAAGGAAAACAACCTCCCCCTTTTCTTTTGTTCTTAAAATTGATCTGTTTGCCCTCCTCACCATCTCTTGCTGGGGTGGCTGCTGCAGGAGGGCTCTGCTCTCATTTGTATCTGCTGATTTAATCCTCTTCTCACCCATAGTGGCCCTGGTAGCAACATGGACTGGCTGAGGACTTCATGATTGCAGCCTAGGGCTCCAAACTGATTTAGTCAAGTTGCAATTATTCAGGACCAAGGCCACATTAGGTTTGAGAAATATATCTGAGCCCGTTTGCATTTCTGCATCCCACTGTATCGGCCCTGGCTGCTCTTGCTGCTCTGTCCCCCGGCGTAGCCTTAGCTGAGGGACTTCCCACAACAGCAAGGATTGCCAAAGTGAGTATGAGCTTGCAAGGTCAGTCACTCCATCTGGCAAGGATTTCACAATCTGAGCACTTCTGAATTAATTCTGGAGTAACTGACAGTAACTGGCAACTGCTCTTTCCATCTCTGATGCAGCATTTCAGCCATTTCAATCTACCTGTGGAAAGCTTAGTGTTAGATGAAATCAAAGAAGTGAGAAACTTGCTGTATTTTAAAACTCCCTGCTTGAGCACTTGTTGAGCCTATTATAAAGCAGGGTCCAGAGAGCAGCAATTGCCTGGAGCTCAACTCTATGTGGGGAAACATCCCTGTGGAATGCTTGGTCAGGGCCCGTGGGCTGCATGCCTCCCCCAGGACTACCCATGGCACACTATCTCTGGGCAGTTGAACCCATTATTCCCTTGGAGCTGAGTTGCTCCTCCTGGCTGCTCTTCTAGCTGTCTCTGTAGGTTGGGGAAGGCAGAGGTCCAAATTCCAGAGGTCATAGCTGAGCTCAGCCCCTACAGCCATGGCTTCCAGGTCTCTGTATAGGCTTATCTGCACTAACTACATGAGCTACCTTGATGGCACTGAAAGTGTCCTAAAATCCATGGCAGCACCTGATCTGCACATGGACATGGTTCTGGCAATGAGAAGCAACCCTCACTGTGCTAAACCCTTGCAGCTCTGCGCACAGGGATAACAACTGTGCAATGTTAATTTTTCTTCCTTGGTAAAGTCTCACCAGGCGCCGAGAGAATGAAGGACTCTGGAGGAAAGGCAGCCCCTAGCTGGGAAAAACTGGGATGGGAGGCTCTGAAGAGCAGAGTTGCAGCATATTTTGTTAGTGCTCTGAGGGCTTGGAGGGTGTCCCWCTGAAGTCCATGGAGGCAGCAAATAGAAGTGAACGGTGTTTGGTCTGTTGTGGTAAACACAGGCCATCTTCCTCCTTAAGCATTTCCACCTGGCTGCATGAAGGAAGCTAAATGTTCTTCTACTCACATATCGAGTCAAGGCTGACAAAGCCAGAGATCAGGAACATGGGTTAAAACCTGCTCTAGCCTTGGGGAAGGGTCCCTGTTCCTTTGGGCTGGGGATGTGTCCTGGGCTGGGTACACCACTAACTGCACCCCACCGACAGACAAACAGACACTTTGAGGCCAGATGTCTGTGGGTGTTCCCCCAAATCAGCCTGCCAAACTGGAAGTCTCCTTCTCTGAGCTCACCTGCCATGCTCTCTCCCTATAGTGTTGGAGTGGAAGGAGACCATGTATGGCCCCACAAACAGCTTGATATCCAACAAGGAGGGGAAACTGAAGGTGGAGGAAGCAGGGCTCTACTACATCTACTGCCAAGTCAGCTTCTGCACCGTGAAAGAGTCTTCGGCACCCTTCACCATCTACGTTTATTTGCATATCCCTAAGGAGGTGGACCGGGTCTTGCTGAAAGGACAAAAGACATACAACACCTCGAAGTCCAACTGTGGACTCCAGTCCATCCATGTGGGAGGTGTCTTCAACCTCCGGGAAGATGACATGGTTTTTGTCAATGTGACAGACTCCACAAAAGTGAATTATAACCACGGCAACACCTACTTTGGCATCTTCAAGCTGTAGTGAGCAAAGGGCTGTTCTGAGCTGGGATTCTAGCCCAATATTCCTGAGCAAAGTGCATTTCCCTTTTCCCCTTATTTATGTTCCTCTGCCTCTCTGTTTGTCTTTTTTCTTAATATGTATATTTTGTTATTTATTAATGAGGGCCAAGGGGCCCTGAGAACTCAAATGGAACAAAGTTTGAAGCTGTTATTGTTAGCTCTCGGAGATTTTTGTTTTGCAGCCAGTGATTTGGTACACGCTGATGTTGTGTGTCTAGGTCCACCACACCCCACATTCCTGGCAGGGTCGATGTCCCTGTTATGTCACAAGAGCTTTGTTTACCAAACTCTGCCATCAATGTTTCTTTCTTAGGAATGTAGGATGGCTCAGAGCACTTCAGCCAAGCTGGGTTCATATATATCTCCAGCATTAATCTGCTTACAAACATCAAAGGAAAAACATAAAAAGGCTTAGGAACATCTCTAAAGAAATCAGTAAGCCCAGCACTGTCTTTACATGGTAGCTGCCGGTGAGGCAATGTTGCCAACTGTCTGCTGTATCTGGAGGATGCTTTTTTTCCATCCATGCCTGTCTGTGGAAATCAACCAAGTTCCTCAGAGTGCCACAGCCTTGGTTGGGTTCATATTTGGTGGCAGTTGCTCCACACCAGAGGGGTGAATGGTGGCTGCGAGAGGACTGCAGATTTTAAGGCAGAGAGAAGGCAGGGCACTAGTGGTGGTCTGCTTTTGGTGACCTGAATCTGTTCACCAGACTGTCTTCCTGCCTCTGCAGGCAGAGGAACCTTTGCCTGTGGAAGGGGCATCACCATCAAAATTGGAGCTGATCTTCTCCTGAGACCCCTCCTACTCAAGGAGGAGGACCAGGAAAGCACAGGGGTGGCAGGACCCCCWCCTTCTTCCCTCCAAGGCACATGTGCAGAGCATCTTCTGGCTCTCCTCAGTGAGGACATGTCCACAGTGCCACTTTTCCTCAAGCTCCAGGAGAGCAGGACTATGCAGGTGGGGACGATCCCCCATGGGCAGGGGGGTACCTGGGTATCACTGCACACTAGGGTCTTCCCAGCTCAATTCTCCAGCTTTGTCTGCAGGGATGGTGATCAGGGCACAGGGACGTTGATGCAGCGTTTTAGAAAACATTTGAAGATGACACATGTGACAAACCTGAGGTTTTTTGTTATACAAGTCACACTTAGAATGTAAAACTTTGGAAATAATCCTGAATGCCAACAGGTTTGCAAATAGAAGAGCGTCCAGGTTTGGGCAGTCTTCAGGTTTTGTTGTGCTGGAGGCTGCAGGTGTAGTCCTAACAAGGTGCCCAAATGCTGCCACTGGTGGGACAGAAGGGGCATTCTTTGCACAGCTCATTGCAGAGCTGGGTGCCCAGAACGGCTCTCTCCAAAGTCAATAGAGCTCAGGGAATGTCTGGTTTCACTATAATTTACTAAGTATTTTTTGGCCGTTCTCCAAGACTGCCTAAGTTTTTTAGGGCGTGGCCTACTCTTGTCTGACATCTTATATAAGGACTATTTATTTAACTAAACCCATCTTATATTTGTAACCAGAGAGACTGAGTGCCAGAGAACTGTGCATGGCTGTAGCTGTATTTTGCAGCATAATTCAGTGTTCGTGGTTCCTCCTTCCACAGTGTGGGATTTCTTCCACTGATCGTCGTGCAATTAATACAATTTATTAATTAAGATGTAGGTGGCTCCGTATGTTTTGAACACTGCTCACCCTTCTCAGCCCCAGGCAGAGATTTCACAGGGTCCTGCTTGGGGTCTGGGGACCAAGAGGACAGTGGGGTGGCACTAGGGATCACACTGGGGACAACCAGTCCCAGAAGCCTCCAGGGGCTGCCATTGCACCATGCTCCTTGAGGCATGCTGAGGTGCCAAGGCCAGGCAGCACTAGGGACATTTTGGCAGGAGAAAGAAGCAGAGGGTCCCGGTCCTGGGAAGGMAGTGAGACACCCAGGCTGAAGGCCCCAGCACAGTTGTGAAACAGAGGGGTCAAAACTAATTTTAATGGGATTTAGGACACCTCACTGAAAGAGGATTATTCCTGCCTGTCCTAAGGTTGTGGAGCCTGCAGGGATGTCTCTGCTTTGGAGCAGAGGGATGGATGGAGCTTTGGAGCTGCACATGTGGTGTGTGGGGCTGGGCAGCTGCTGCCTCCTACGGTGCCCCGTGGTGGTGTGGGTCTGACCACATCCCTGTTGCTGCTGAAACACAGCTAGCCCTGTGAGCTGGGCTCCTGAAGGCAATGTTGGGCTGCCTGAAGAGCCACAAACCTCCAGGGGGGGAGGTGGAGGTGCTCGGTCACAGTGGGAGTGTGGTTGGAAGCTACAGCACAAACCAAAGATGGTGCAAACTGGCTGGCCTGAGACAGGAGGAGAAGATTGGAGCAAGTGGATGGGGAGGAGAGAGCTGTGAGGGGCGGCACGTGTGTGGCCAAAATCCTCCAGGAGTGGACAACCTAACCATCATGGGCAAGGAGAAACTGTGATCAGTGCACACTTTGAAGGCTCCTGCAACCCCCATCCTCAGTGTGCAGGACCACCTGCCAGAGACATTGGGCTGGGCTGTGATCCCCAGCCCAAATGACTGAGCAGGGATCCAGGAGCTGCAAATTGCATGGTTGAGGAAAACTATTAGAGAGGGGAGGAGAAAAACAATCATTAAACAAGTCCATAAATTCTGCAGCAAGGGCAGCAGATCCCAATAATCACCTCCGCTGCCTGTTGGCTGCCTGATCAACCCCAGCCCCTGCCCACACCGATGCCTTTTCTCAGGGCTTTTGTTTCTGTCYTTTGTTTCTTGACTTGCCAAAAATAGCCCGTGGGATTCAGATGTGGGGAAGCGTGTGAGAGGAGATGTGATGCAATTGCTGCCATCCAGCTGTGCCCTTCTCCTCCAGCCCTGCCTATTGCCATAGCTGGCACTGTTTCCTCTCCCCATGGAAAGTTTAAATATCATCAATTACATTGATTTTTCCCCTGATGTGAGGCCTCTGTGTTAGTCCTCAGGCCGTGGATTTTACCAGTTTCCAAACAGATTTTTGGTCTTTCTGAGTTAAGGGCTTGAAAGGGTGATGAATTTGCAAGGCACATCAGCAGGACTGGCACAGGGGGGTGATGGATAAGCAGTTGCAGGAAAAAGCAGTAGCATGGTCATCTGCTGGGAGAGGTGTTTGCAGGTTCAATACACACTGAAGTCACAAAAAAAATTATTAATATATATATATATTATATGTATATATACCAGGATTCTCCAAGCCCCACCCAACCTGGCCTGGAATGCTTCCAAGGATGGGGCAGCCACAGCTTCTCTGGGCAACCTGTGTCAGGGCCTCACCACTCTCACAGGGAAGAATTTCTTTCTAATAACCCATCTAACTCTGTCCTCCAGCACTTTCAGACTTCAGTGTATTTCCATGATGCATCCAATGCTAGTGTTTCTTTCCCCCCTTTTTCTTTCTCTGACTCTGAGTGCTGTGTCTGGGGAAGGAGAGCAGGGTCCAGCCCTCCTGCCCTCGATCCTCCACCTCTGCTGTGAGCTGAGACTGCAGACTGTGGCACATCTTTACCAAAGAGTTAAAAACCTCCAGCCTGCGGGGGATGTCATGTCCAAGTAGTGGTAGACCAAAGGAAATCCTGTCACCACACCTAATTGCCAGAAAAAAACACACACTAACTAAAAAAAATAAAATCTCAAACAGGCAGGAAGTAACTTATCTACAGCAACTGCCTGGTGCAGCAAAGCAGTCTGTTCTCCATAAAGCATCCTTGTGAACAGAGTGCACRTGGGGCTTGAGGGATGGAAATGCATCTCCTGCCCTGGGACCAGGTGCCCTTGGCCTGCTGCAGGTCTGGGCGATGGCGAGAGCAACAGTTCAAGTGCCAGCATCACCTTTCACACCACTATTCCCACCAGTCAATCAGAGGTAGGATGCTGCCATGGCATTTTGAGGAAATCAGGATGCCCACAGCAAGCCCTGGCTTTGCTTTCATGGCAGAAACAGAGGACGCAGCTCCAAGGGCTAAGAAGCGACTTTTATCCTTCTTTATTTGTTGAAAATGTCAATTAAAAAACTGTTCAAAATAAAAACATGTTAGAAAAGTTGAACTTGCATAAGTAGTTTACAGTAAATAAACCTACATGACAAAGATACACTGGAAGGCAGCTGACACAACATCCATCTAAAGACAGACTCACTGGAACCTATTTACAAAGCACTGTAAACAAAGTAAATATGGAAACATTGCTGTCCATCTGGCATGGCTTCTTTTCCTTTTTATTTTATTTTCTTGTCTTTTTTTGGCTTCTAGCTCTCGACAAACACTTGATCCAAAAAGTCCCAGTGTGCCCTCCATCACATTACATCTCACAAACATGCATATGTACATAGCACGGGTTTCAACTGAGCCTGGGGGCAACGAGGACACATTTCCACCCTCTCCCTGGAGTGTCAGTGGCCCTTGGTTTGTTCTGCACATCAGCAGCCCAGTCCCCAACCCAGCCTGGGGCAGGCAGCAGGGCCAGGCAGTACCCAGGGGTCTGGGCATGGCCTCCCCAAGCAGCAGTAAGTGCAGCAAAGGTCCAGCTCCTGGAAAACGATTCACAAGCACAGCAGGGCTTGACTGCTGACCAAACCACTCAACGGTGTGCCCAGAGAGGGATGTAGGGAGCTGCCATCCAGCTGGCATGCTCTGGGGATGGCAAATGTAGCCAGACCTCTGTTTTACCCTAGAAATAGCTTAAAAAGGTTTCTTATTACACTCCTTGAGACGTTTTGGAGTCTACATCTCCCAAAACACCATTTGCAATGTCCTGGCTAAATTTTAATGGCAAGGAGGGAGTTGTAATTATTGCCTCTGTTATGTCCTTCACAACCAATATAATGGTGTGACTGTAATGAGCTGTGGTGCCTCTGCACACCCTGGGATCATGCTACCCTGTGAGATAAATAAGACATCATTAACAGAAAGTTACTTTTATAATGCTGTTAAGGAGGGAAAACATCAGTTCTAAACTAGGGCATAACACCAAATAAGATAAGAGCTGATACATATGCATGTTGCCTGTGTGCTGTGTTTGAGGAGCTGTGCAGGGACCTGTGAGGGTGTTGCACACCCTTGCTCCAGAAGCATTCCAGCTCTYGTCAAACCATAAATACCTTCCCTATCTCAAGAGGAAGTTCCTTTTCCCTAGCAGAAAGCTCCTGTGGGGCAGTGTGGGGAGAAGTGGCTGCTGGCTACATTCGCAGCTCTTGGGAAGGAGCAATGGAGAGCATAAAGTGGGCAGAAGGGAGCAGGGGACCAGCACATTTGGGATTGTTTTTGTTGTCAAGCAGTGTTTACATTTCATATGGAGAAAAGCATGTCCTGCAAGAGGAAGCACAGCAAAATTATAATCTCCTAGGATACCTGGACACTCGATGTGAAAACAAAGCAAAGTGTAGGAATTCTACATCATGCATAAGAAAAGGAATGGGGGGCAGAACAGCAGTTATCTGTTGTGCTAATCAAGAGCTGTAAGGAGGCAGCACTGTGCAAAATACCTTCCTATGTGCTCTGACAGGTGCTCCAGATCTGGCTTCCCCAGGGAGTTCAAACATCTTCATGTTAATTGCACATTTTAATCAGTATCAAGGCCACACAGGAACCACAGTATTGCTGGGCTCTATTTCGCTACAGTCAACTAATGGGGAAAAAGAAGACGGATGGGAAAAGCTTCCCCAGTTGTGATTATCTGAAAAGAGGAGCATGGTGCTTTTTTGGTTTCTGCTCAATGCCACCTCAGTAATGTTTTCATTCAATAAATAGGTACCGGTGCTTTTGGAAAGAATGAAAGCATTAAAAAGTGCTTAAGCTTCTTCTAGGAAACTGATGCCCAAGCCTTTGTGAGCAACAATCACTAGCAGAGTTTGTATTTGCTCCCAGTAGCAGGTACAATGAGGTATTAGTTGCTGCAGATGAATTGTGAATCATGGACCGCTTGCTTACTGGTTCAGTTGTGATTGATTGTTTCTGCTTTATCTCCTTACTGAATGGAAGGAAAACTATTTTTTTCTCTATGGTTTTTCGTTTGTGGGGTTGTTTTTTTTTTGGTAACAAAATACCCTAAACCAACAAAATAAGGAGCAAGAAGAGGCAAAGGATCCAGTTCCACTTCCCAAAAATACACCTGAGGTCACACACCACTGCCAGCAGCTTCTCCATGAATTCAGGCGATCAGGGATGACTTGCGCCCTGTGTCCTCCCTGCCACACTCATCTGTCTGCTTCAGCAGCCTTCTCACCAGCTTCTCCAAGTCCTTCCTGGATTTAAGCTCTTCCTCCAAACACTGTTTCATCCTTTTGTTTTCCTGCAAGGTGAAAAATGAAGGAATAAAGATGCAGTTAATGCCCATATACTTTATGCTGTGAAGTACTTCCATGCATCTGCTCCCTGATGCCTCAGAGGTGATGAAACAACAGAGTCATTTGACAGGAGTTTGTGATGATGAAGAACATAAGTGGATCAAGCCACAAGTAACCCAAACAGACCCTTACTATCTCACAGACCTGCACAGAAGATCCCTGACTTTGGGCAGGCATAAACATCCTCCTGGAAACCTAATTTTAGCTTGGGTTGAAGAGCTCTTTTCTCCCCTGATGGTTTCTCCCGCCTCCAGACTTGGGACTGGAGGGAAGAGGACATATTTCCTCTGAGTCTACAAGAACTGGTGTCCACCAGACCCCTATTATATGAATGGTCAAGCTGAAAGAGCTTTTGGAATAGGGGGAAAGTTTCTTGTTACCAMAAGACCAACTACTCCTTCCCTCTTGCTTTCTCTGGCACTCATGCATGAAGGATGAGAGGAAGTGGTCTCCAGCTGTGCAAGAGAAGGTTTATGTTGGATATTAGGAAAAGTTTTATTCATGGAACGGGTTGTTAAACACTGGAACAGTCTGCCCAGGGAAGTGGTGGAGTCACCATTCCTGGGAGTGTTCACAGAGTGTGTGGGTATGGCACTTCAGGACATGATTTAGTGCTGAACATAGTGGTGGTGCTGGCTTGATGGTTGGACTCAGTCATCTCAGAGGTCTTTTCCTGCCTTAAAGATTCTATGATTCTGTGATTCAGGGAGGTAAACCAGAAGAAAACTAATGCTCATTCAGGAATTTGCAGGATTGGACCAAGATCAGCAACCAATAAGCTGAAGGTGACCCAGCACAGATTGGTTGGCTTTCACTCAACTCCCAGGACAAGCAATCCCACCCGAATTACCTGCTTCAGCTCTTTAACTTCATCTTTCAGTGCATAAACTGTGTCAACAAGGCTCCTGAAAAAATAAATTAAATAAAAAATAAATTAGAGTTGGTGTGCAGGAAAACAGTGACAGCATGGGAGGTTCTGACAGAAAAGTTGCATCCAGATTCTGCTTCCCAAGCATCAGGCTGCTGCCTGTGAGGGAACTCTGGAAACACAGCCCAGGAGGGGCTGGTTTATAGGCCACTGGTCCAAACCTCAGGGCTCTTTTCTCAAACCTCAATGCCTTATTCTGTTTTTCCTTGTTTATGATACGGCAGTAAATAGCAATGACTTTAAAGGTGGAATTGCCTGAGCATCTTTTGTAAAGCTGCCTTGACTCCTTGAGATTGTGCTGCAAAAGATCAAACCTGAAAGGAACACAGTGAGTGGGCTGGAAAGGGAGAAGTTCAGCACAGATGCAGAAGTTACAGAACAAGCTGGCAGCACTCRCAGGCAGATGCCAGGCAGGCTCCTGAACGGCAGCAACAGCTCAGTACATAGGTAGTTAAAAAATAAGAGCCACTTGTTTGGTTCTGTCCTTGCTGGCCCCATTATCCTACATCTGGATAAACCATAAACCAGGGATCTAGACTCCCCAAGGGATGTAGCCATGTCAGGGTAGCTGAGAAGACAGCTCTGTCCTTAAAAAAGACAAAATGGAAGTTGAAATTGTCTGGTTCTTTGCCAGAACTAAGGCAGCAGTCAATGACACGAGGCCTGCTCCTCTGTGGAGACACAGAAGGAGAGGGCATTGCTTTTTAATGCCCTTSCAAAAAGTGACACTGGGATCGATCTGCAAGTGAAGAGCAGCTGCACTTACTTTTCCTCCATGACCATCTGGCCATTACTTCGTGTTTCCTCTATGATGATTTTCTCTTCCTCGGGAAGAAGGACTTGGGGGATGGAATCTTTACGGGAGCCTGTGTACAAGAATTATTCATGAGAGAGAAAAAGGGGCAATCTTCCCTGGTGCCCATGCTACATCAGAGAGAGAAGCTCCCATTCTTCCTGCTCCACCATCAGCCTGGGGTAGGCTGGAGATGTCAGCGACATCCCACTAACCCAGAGATACAGCAGCAAGTGGAAAATTTTCAAGAGTACTGCCTGCATCTAAAGTTACATCATGACTTATAAATGAAACCATTCGACTAGGTCAAGAGCTCCCCAAAGAATCATGGCCTCCCTTTTTTCTATGTACCATTATTTGACAGTTCAGTGATTGAATTAGCTGACATCTCACCAGCAATGATAAATAGTTATATTTCCAGAGCTGAAGATGTTCATAAGAACCTATCTACCATGATGATAAGTTGTTCTTAAACATGCAGCTGATTGAGAGATAATATTCATGCTTCCTTTCTAAAGCTATAAGCAACCTGAGATTATCATCAGGTAATCACTAGTAAAATAACAGTGTCTCATCTGCCCTCCTACCTTCTTCATTCTCTGTGCTTAGAAGAAAAACAATGGCAAGTAAACCACTAGGTAGATAAAGCTTCCTTATCTCAAAGACTGAACACTAGTTTCCTAGCATGAGTCTCATTGCTGTATGATGCGACATCTGTTTTTTCCCAAAGGGGTTATCAGTGTTGTGGGCAGAGTAGGAGCTAAATAATGTGGTTGTGTGCCCACCTGAGCTGAGAGCTTGCTGGAAGCCTGCCCCAGTACAGTATGCCTCAATCACCTTCAGGATCTGAGCATCCTCCTCCAGAGCAGCAGTACCTGCAAAACAATGCAAATAACAGCAGGCACAAAAAGCAAGGTACTCTGGCCTTGTCTCTCCCAGTCTTTGCTCCCAAGTCCCTTGAGAGATCATGCTGTCTCTTTGGCTGACTGTCGCTGACACTTTGGCCAATCTGTTTTGAGGTCCTTTACATTTTCTGGCCTTTGTGGCATCAAGCACCATGACCAAATGGTGTGAAAACTCATCTCTAGTTGCTCATCTTGGCACAAATCAGGGGGCGATGCCCTACTTTGGGTGCCCGCAGCACTGGAAGATGGGCAGGCAAAGAAGCCCTAGTGTGGGAGGTCTGGTACAGCAGCACCAGAGCAGGACTTGGGAACATGAAGTGTTAATTTTCAGCCTCTGCTCAGCACCATCTTCTCAAGGGAGAGAGATAATCGTGGAGCTGTGCACAGCAGCTGGACCATGGCTGAGTGACCACGGTCTTTCGTGTAAAGCCCCCAAGTTGTGCCCCAAGTGGGCTTTAGGGAACTCTCAGGACACCCCTCTTTGCAGATGAACATCCCTCTTGGGATGGGAACCTTTTTGTTTGCTGACTCCCCATGGACACTCTTCAAGGACCTGCTGGCATGGCCAGGTAAGGGCTTGTCCCAGCTGTCAGACCTATTTTGGTGACTCTTGATGTGCAGTTTAATGCAGTTTTTAACTACTTGGAAGTAGTTCCTTGGCTTCATAAGACCACTCCAACCCAYGACCTCATGCTAGCAATCATGAAGAGGATGGTGGCATGTCTGGCAGTCATAACTGGAGGGGGAGGAGGGATCTGTCAGAAGCTGAGTGCCAGTGCACTTCCAGAAGTCTCCCGTGCTCAGGAGCACATAGGTGCTCAGTGAGAGCATCCTGTCACACCCTGCACTGCAAGAAAGGGTGTTTTCAAAGTCCCATGGAGATCACTGAGAACACAGAAATCTCCAGAAATGAAAGTAAAATAGAATCACAGAATAGTTGGGTTAAAGATCATCTAGTCCCAATCCCTGCCATGGGCAGGGACACCTTCCACTACAACAGGCTGCTCCCAGCCCCATCCAACCTGGCTTTGAACACTTCCAGGSATGGGGCAGCCAAAGCRTCTCTGGGCAACACTTACTTTTCCGAATAACAAACTCTTCATCAGATGGTTTTCTCTCAGTTTTCCTTTTTGGAAGAAATTTCTTCATTGTTTTTGGACTTTTGCTGGAATCCTACAGAGAAATAGACTCATGTATTTAACCAGAATCAAAGGTAGCTGAAACAGTGGAGCAGCACAGCTGGGTGCAGCTACCCATGCTACACACAACATGTTAGAGAGCTACAAAGCAGACAATGACAAAGCTGGGGAAGATGATACTTTTTGCCCTTCACAGGTACCAGCTGTGACCCACTGCTCCCTGGAACAGGAGTTGAAATTGCATCTGCAGGTTTAGGGCAGGACAGGATCCTCTAGTAAATTCAACTCCTCTCTAAAATCCTTTAGCCAATAAATTCAAATACATTCATAGCACTTTTAGTCTGCTTACTAACTCTGTGGTCTGTGCTAGAAAACCCTAAAATTTCATTGACTTGATTTATTTATTTATTTGGTTTATTTCATTGACTTGATTTCTAATACAAAAGAGTTGGCAAATAGCGCTGCTTCTAAATTTCCACAATATGAGAGTATAAATCACACACACATAGACACAGAGAATAGACAAACACACACAAGGTTACTGACTGCTATGACTCCATGAGTAAGAAACACAAGTTTTTGTCTCCTTCACTCAGTTAAAAGTCTTTCTGATTTCGAGAGAATTACTGTATTAGTAGATTACATGCAATGAGGATTTAAAGAAAAGGCATGCCAGGAGGGTTAAGTATCATAACACTAAATCYTTTCTGAGAGTTATGTCAAAATATATTTCCCAGTTGTTACTGACTCTGACATTAACTTACTGATACAACGAGGCAAAATTAGGGTCATGCAAGCACAAGAAGCATTAACAGGAACAAGCATTCTGTGCCACAACAAGCCAAAGAGATGTATCTACCCTTACCTTTAAGATATAAGACATCCTCTACAATGAATATGCAAAGAAAGAGAAGATGAGTGTGAGAGTCTGATGATTTTTATCATCAAGTCCATTAAATCCACAATTCTAAACCACATTCCAATGTTAGTCCTGCGATTAATGCAGCACACCCTCAGTACTGGTTTTAAAGCACTATCGACATGCAAAGGAGCACCTTGTCATGCAAAACYGAAAATTTACATGTGAGATACAGGGTGAATGGGCATTAATACACTCTAAACACGCAGAGAACATGCCTCCTTGGTTAGTGGTGGGTGTCTGTGGATGCTGGTTGCCTAAACTGCAGGAGCCCCGTGTGCCTGGCCCCATCCAAGCCCCAGGGAGCACTCAGGGTCTGCACTCAACACCAGTCATAAGGGCCCCAACCCAGCTCAGTCAGGATGCCAGGATGCTCTGCCCACTCTGGTGACAAGCTCCTAGGACTCTGTCTGCTCAAAGGGGACATTCCATCCGTGCTGAAGACCTGACCATGTCAGGTATCAGCACTGCAACACCTCGCTGCTCCACTGGCAGGGACGGGGAGCTCCCCACATATCCTGTGGAGGATTCCATCCCTGCATCCCATTCCTGGGATGCTTGATCCAGGGAGCCACTTGGCACTCCTCCAGGTCTGCACAGCAAAGTCCTGTACGCTGATGTTATACAACCTTCACCTCATGCAAAGCAGGAGTTAAAAAAAAAAAGAGGTAGAGGAAAYGATGTGTAAATCTTTTTCCCTTTTCTAAACTGAATCCAGACACAGCACTTTACCCACAGAACTTACCTGTTCTGTCATTTCAAATGATTACTGGAAACAGAACAGGAAAAATGACCCAATTTCAATGGAAATAACAAGAGTGAGGTGCCATACACAAGCAGGGTCTGAGGTTTCCTGAGCACAGCTGGGTACAAGGAAGTGTACAAGACTGTGCCATCCCATCCTACACTACGAGAAGACAAGTAAAGTAACACTGGATGTCTACAAATCTCTACTCTTTTAATCAAACTGTCCCACTCACTTCCCTGCAAGTAACCTTTAAAATTTGTATCCTTCATTATATCTTCATTATAGGAAGGTATTTGCATGGAGCTGTCAGCATTGTTTATTTTGTGCTCTACTTGACATTAACAAAAATAAAATACAGTGAAATAGGGATTCTGTTTAGTGAATAAGCATTCCAGAGGGAGAGATGAGACAGATGTGGATCTGCTTGGGCCAACAACCAAATTTATCTTCCATCTGTCATACAGGAGGGACTGTATCCATTAGTCCCTCCTCAGGCTCAAGTCGGACTGACTGAGTACCAGGCTGTGCCAGCCCAGCTCTGCTAGACATGTTGGCCTTTGGGTTTCTATTGACATGGTCAGCACAGCTTGTTCCCATGGAAGCCACATTTTTGATCCTATGACACCTTGCAGGATACCATCCAGCATGCTATCCCATGGGACTCACTGCAGGCTAGGCATGTGTGGCAAAACCCCTCCCGTGGTTTCGACACAGAAAGTTTCATTCCTGCTATGAGTGGCAGCGGACAACAAACTGCAAAGGACCGTGGTATTAATGATATCACTCAATCTGTGGTTTTTCCCACAGAAAAAATTCTTTTCTACCTCAAACCTCTACCTGTATTTTTAATTCACCATGCAAGCAAGAAATGGTTTAGCCCCCATCATGCAAAGATTATGGGTCATTTTCAGTCTGCTCAGTTCGTATTTAAAAATTTAATTCCCAAATTGAAATGTGTTACTTCACAAATTCTAAGAAATAACGCAACAAGATGCAATGAGGCTACTTAAAATCTCTATCTGGAGCAGCAGACCCACAGTCCTGTCAGCTGCCAGACTCTCCATCCCTAAGTGCTGGGAGGGCTGAGGGGATCCAAGCCCCCTCCCTGTCCCCATCTCCATTGGGGCAGAAATACTCCCAGGGCTGCTATACCAAGAAAGGCAGCTGACTCAGATCCAGAGTGCTCACTCAATAAGGGGAACGTTACCTGAGGTATTGGTGAGTAATTCSAAAAACTTAACATGAGCTAGGGAAGGAGAGCACTACATTAGTGGTGCAGGGTGACAACAGAGCTAGGCTGTGTTTTGGGTTTTCCCACACCAGCTCCCAGGCTGGGATTCCTACAGGTGAAGCCATCCCTCAGCTGCTGCCTCCCAGCAGGACCTTGCTGTGTAACACCCAGGTGGGTGGCAAAGGAGGGTCAAGCCCCACATCCTGCTCCAACCACCAAAAGAGGGTGGAAGACACAAGAAACATGGGCAGGTGTTTTGCCTCTTCCTCGTGGTGCACTATTGCTTCTCAATCCTGTACCTCAATCCTGAGCTGCTGCCACAGCTGGAACACATTCCAGCAGGGAGCAGGCCCTTGTCCAGGCTCAGACCACAGCAGGAAGGAGGAGAGGGGGCAGTTCCACCATGGCACTGCCAAAAGATGGGACTCAGTGGGACACCCAGATGTGGGACTGGTGACATTCCAGCAGCTGAGGGTGCTGGCCATGGCAGCCAACAGCAAACATCCAGTCTGCACACACACGTACTCATGAGTCCAGTGTAGCACAAAGCCTGGCACAGCGACCAACATCCATCACAGGACTGGGACCAAATGGGCAGAGTCATTTCTCTCAACATCCCCAAGAGCCTACATTTCTGTGCCCTTGCTCTGGGATACGAAACCTGGATACAAGGACTATGGATTGTGTGAAATCAGGGTCCAGGATGGGCAGGTTGGATTATTACCTCTTTGTAACTCAGTGCTGCTGATGGTCTGAGTGGAGGAGCAGGACGGAGGCAGCTCAAGCTCCAGGGCTTGAGGATTTTGGGGGGTTCCAGAGGCCCACGGATCTGCCCAGCTGAACTAAATGTCTGAGAAAATAGATGAGAAGCAAACCAAGACTGTTAACCATCTAAAAAGGCAGAGAAGTGGAGGGGGATGGACAAGTGTTAAAATGCCGAGACATCTAAGTTGCAACAAAAACAGGGCAGGATACATGTAAAATGGTACAAGCACAACATAGTCACAAAGCAAACTTCAGGATGTGTCTTACAGCTGTCATTTTACCTCAGTGCCAGGGTGCTGCTGAAACAGAGAGCTCAGGCAGCAGGAGGGACCCAGGCAGCAGAGGCCAGGGGCTGACACTTACCGAATGAGGGCTCCAGGACTGTGTTTTGGAGACGGTGCTGCATGTCCCTTTGGTCAGCCTTTGCAAGTGGTCAAGCCATTCATGCAAGTCCTGGCTGGTGCTGCAGGACACAGTGATCCTCTCCATCATATTCCCTGTGGCAGAGGGTTAAATTACTGTCTCTTTAGCAAGTGGTAGAGACTCAGGAGGAAACACAGGGTGAGATCAGCTCAGCACAGCAGGAAATGGCTCCTCAGTTTGCACAGCCCAGTGGCTCCAAAAAGGCCAGGGCAAAGATAGAAACAGAATCATAGAATCATTAAGGTTGGAAAAGACATCTAAGATCATCAAGTCCAACCAATAACCCAGTACTGCAAGATGCACCACTAAACTATGTCCCTAACCATTCATCTGCAATGATGATGCAACTGCCCGTCCTGCTCCGGGCAACCACTGACCCTGTGGGAACTGCAAGAAATGCTAGGGGAACTGGTGAGATGAATGTGTGAGGATTATTTAATGTTGAAGGTCATTAAACACAACACTTTCATGATTATCAGGATCCTGACACCAAACAACACCAGCGCAAACAGCTGTACAGCAACCCAGGCACTGAGCATGAAATGACTGTGTACAGCTACAAGTAATGAGATAAACTGAAGGCGGAAATGGGATGAAAGCTCCCTGATGACTAGAACCATTAATCTGTCAATAAATGAGGTACTCAGAGCTACAAGGGATGGCTACTGGATGCAGACCGGGCACACCAGCGCAGAGCAGTGTTACTGGGCTGAGAGATTTGTCCCATACAAAACACTATGGTCTCCAATGGCAGCCAGAGGCAGAGCTCCAGGGCACATGGAGGAGATTCCCTCAAGCAGGACAGAGGTGCTCAGACACTCAGGCAACACATGGTAAAAGAGCAGGAGGAAGATCATGTTGGGGGATTAAGGGGAAGGAGGGCCAGTACTTCCAGTGGCAACTGTTGTTTGCATTGGGAGGACTGCCCCAGGCAGAGGGCCCCACTGACCTGTGATTTCAAACATGTGTTCATTCCCTTCGGCATCTTCCAGCTTTGTCAGTGTCATTCCTGTCAAAGGCAGCTTTCCCTGGGAGAATTGAAGAGCAGTAAGTGTTTGCAGGTGTTGTTCTGCTTGTCTCTGCTGATTCCTTTCTCTTTAGAAATTGCCATTTAAAATTAATTTGTGACAGCTTCAGACTGCGTGAAGAGTCTCCTTTAATGTATGGATCTAGATTTCCCTGCACAACTAGGTCAAACCCCGGAGATGAGGCTCCCATGACAACTGAGTCATCCCTGCCTCATCTGCCGCCCTTTCCCTTCATTCAGTGCAAACCTTTCTTACAGTCAAGTCAGAAGGATCAATTTCCCCTGGCTTTTTCTGAAAGCCTTCCCCATCCCTCTGATTTGCATGCTGAACTGCCTGCTCACCTTACTCGCACCGATGGGTCAAGTAAGAAAACCCAGCCAAATATTTCCCAAATCTTTCTCATCTCCTTTGCTATGGCAAACAACACATCAAAACAAGAGCATGCTTTTCCTGGCAGTATTGATGGTTTCAGACAGCTGGAGAAAAGCCAAGCCCTCAACAGGCATTGGATGGTATGGAAAATGGTAAAACACAAGAAACGCAGAGTTACACATAGTACCTCAGGAGTGGAATTTTCATGCTCTTTGCAGTGGGCTTTATAAATACTTTCCAGAGATGGCACAAAACTGAGAGCYAGCTGGCTGGTCAAAACGCTACAGCTAAGTCAGGACACCTTATACACACACATCCCCCACTCTCAAGAACAGCAGGTAGAACAACAGGTTTTGAGGTTTTTCCTTTGCTTTTTTTTCCTAATTTCACAGTATTCATTTACCACATACTGCTTAACCAACTATCAGGACAAAGGCATTGACTACGCTGGCACGTGGTAAAGCCAAGTTCTGGTCCCCAGCCTGGGGTGTTTGCATCACAACAGAGAGTCTGAAGGATGCAGAGGACTTGAATTTGATAAGAAATTTGGTTTTGTTTGGTTTTGATTTTTTTATTTTTTTATTTTTTGATTTTTTTGTTTGTTTTTTGTTTTTTTTTTTGTTTGTTTGTTTGTTTTGCACCAAAGACCTTGCAACTTCAAACTAAGTATTCCTACCTGATAGATGAACCCACTCATCCGTGGGCTGGCAGACAGCATCAGCAAAACATTGGAAAATAACAAGAAATACCGCTCCTCTTTCTCCTGGGGGGATAAAAATTTAGGTTAGTCCAGTCTGCAATGCATCACAAGCACCTGCCTCTAGCAAACTGAACCTGTTGCAACTGGAATCCCAGCCTGTGAGATCACCCCCAAACCAACTATTCTGGCTTTTTTTTTCCTTACAGCATCTCATTTATGCACCAGTTTTCCCTGCACAGATTTTTGTCTGCATCCTGCTAATCCTCTTTCAATCATTGCAGAGTGCCTCAGGAGGCCTTATGGCCCTCAGCACCCCACATCCCAAACAAGAAAGGCTTTTGGGACTAGATGCTGCATGGGTTTGTTTTACAGGTCTTGCCTCCCCAGGGACAAGCAGGTCAGTGCTAACAGGTACTTTCCCACACTGAGCATGCAGTACATATGGCTTTAGTACCGTGGGGGGAAGGTCTGTGTCAGGCACTGGTGAGATGCATTAGGACCAATAGGACAAGAATCACTCCAGTTAGTTCCAAAGCACAGTCAGCTCTGGGATGAAGCATCAGAGCAGCCCCTGTGCTGCACACAGGACATTTTCTAGTCACTGTAATTTCTCAGACTAAGTCACAGGGGAGAAAGAAGGAAATTAATTTGCTATATGACACTGAGATACTTCTTTTCTTGAAAAGTGTGTCACCAAATGCCTGAAGCTAAGCCTACAAGGTGCCTGACTCACTCCAAAGACGTGCACAGTTCCATTGCACAGCTCTACCCAAGGTAAAATTATTTATCAGCATTATTTGTCGTCAGTCTGTGGCCTGGAAGGAGAGGAGCTGCTGCCTCGCATCTCTTACCCTGGGAGCAAGTGGGTATTCAGACTCAAAGTCTTTAGCCAACAGAAGGAGCACCACACTCACCTCACTTCCCCCAGACTGCACCATGACCTGGGACATGTAGATGACATTTCCCATCATTTTTATGTCCTCTCCTTCCCAGTGCTGGATGGATTCAGAAAGGATTTGCAGCTCAAGTTGTTTCCTCTTCCTCAGCTCCTGGCATTGTGACTGGGAATCACAGCAGAGATTTGTCAGCTGAAGGGCAGGAGCCAACCCAAACCATCCCAGTTTCACCAGCAACACTCACACAGCCCTGTGGGCTCAGGGATGGTCATGTTATGGATCAAGAAAGCCTGCTTTGACCCCATTACGTAAAGTTTGTTAAAAAAATCACATCTTAGTAATATATGAAGTAATGATTACATTGAAGTGTCCAGGAAATTGCAAACTGCACTGAGCAAACTTTTCTTTCCAAACCAGCCCTACCTCTGAGAGTTTAGGGTCACAATTTCCAAACCAAGACAGTTGCACATTTAAATGTCTCTAATTTTGCTACCGCTTAGAGGRATTTTGCCCATTTTGTCGAAACAGCAGAGTTGAACTTGTAGCACTCCCCACAAGTCAGTTGGGTGGGTATTTTCTAACCAAAATCTGGGAACCCAAAAGCAGGACTGGCTGGTGCTGTAGGTTAGCCCAAAAAAGAATCTTCTGAAAGTGCTGTAATTTAAAAGACTGCACCACTGCTGGGCAGCTGGGGACTTGAGAAGCTCCAGGGAATGACCAGTCTCTCATCAGCTCTCAGCAAGGGAGGACAATGCTGACTGAACAGAGTCCTGCAAATCCAAGCAATGCTTTCTTTATCTGACCCCTCTGTCAACAGGGAAAATTTCTGCAAAGCCAAACCAGGGGTGTTTTCACCAACTGCTTGGTTTTTTCCAAACCCTTTTTTCTGACCAAGATTTTCCTCCTTTCCAGTTCACTGGCTATCCAGCTCTTCAAAGAGAGAGGCTGCACTGGGTCCAGTTTGAAACCACATATGTTTGGACCAAACTGTGGGGGTTTACTCCAGTTCTACAGCTGTCGTACATTTTGATGGCTCCCCAAATATCCAAACCCAATGTTCCCAGGATAAAAATCCAAATACAATCCACAGGAGTCCATCACAGTCTGTGCAGAGGCACTGCTGTGAATCACAGCAGTTCCTTAGTCCCTCCCTGCCTTTCCTCAGGACCATTCCTGGCCCTATAACAGGATCACCTGCCCATCACAAGGGGCACCTCTGCCAGTGTAACCTCAAATCCACACTAAACCTCTTTAGCTGTGTCATAATGACATTAAATTACTCATCACCCAAATACTCATTTCAAGTAAAACCATCCAGTGCTTACAAGATTTTGTAAAGATTAATGACACCTTGTAATTTAAATGAGTTATTCCCCTACTAGCTTCCAGAATAAATGGAAAGGCTGCTGAGTTTCTAAGTAAATGTAACATGATCACCCTTTCCTGTTTTCTATGAACTTCTCCTCATCTTTTATCTGTACTGCTAAACGCTTGCATCTGTCACAAATGTGTGACAATTGTTGTGCTAAAGGAAGGAAGCTGGACCATATCTGGAGTAGTTGTAGTGAAACGTTCTCTGTGGCTACAAAGCAAGAGAGAGTAGAGCATTTTTAATAACTGAAAAAAGCTTTTCCAGGTAAAACCTTTGTGCACATGGATGGCTTTTCTCCCTCTGTTTCATCTCAGTGCAGCAGGACTTTGAGAGGTGCTGGTGACAGAGTTCACAGAAATAGGTTTGTTATCTCTGACTCATCCCTTCTCTTTGTTCCCCACCAATGGCCATGGCACCTGGAGCCACAAATTACTGGAATATAGTCCAAGCTTCCTGATGCCTGTGGAGCAAACCTCAGCAAAACCAAGAGTTACTCCATGGGCTCAGAGGGGAACTTCCCATTGGCACCAGCACTTGGGTCAGTCACAGGCATGCTAATCTCTCCCTCAATGAGGAAGAAGTGGTCTAGTTTCAGGTGGCAAATGATAAGGGGATGGAGGCAATAGGAGATGAAAGGGACCCTGCTGCCATGACACTCCACACATGGCTTTCAGAAATAKAGGAGACACTTGGAGAGCCACCATCTCTGCTCTGGGGCCATAGAGCCAGTGTGCACTTGCTCCAGCCAAAGGACCGGCTCTAGGCTTGAATTGTGAAATTAAGTTTCCTTGTAACCCATCTTTTCCATTCCAAAAGACCCTTTTTCTTAATGAGGAGACAAACATCAGGCTTGACTCATTCTTTATGAAATGGAGACCTGAAATGGAGTGCTCTATTTTAAGAATTGCCACCTACCACAAGGGACTTGAAGGATGTGACGGCTTTCAAAACATCTTCATGATCTGCATGCGCCTCCTAGTGAAGGGAGAACAAATTTCTCAGCCATCAGCAGCAGTGGCACCCACCCTGAGCATCAMCCACAGTCCCAGGACACTCAGGGCTGAGCATACAGGCAGCATGGGTTCAGGAGGAGGTCAAAGTCCCCCAGGTACCTTCCCTACCACCCACTTCAACATGGCACAGCTAAAGGCAGCTATGCAATTCACTGATACCAGTTTAATGAGTGTGAAGTGGCCAGAACAAGAGTAGGTATGATATGGCTTAGAAAAAATCTGAATTGCAAAGAAAAATCAATGAAAACAGGCAGTAGTGCAGTGTGCAGCTTCAGGAAGGAAACTGCCATTGATGTGCCAGGTATTCCATCCACTGCCCCATCAAGGGTGGAAATCCACCAGCTCCCAGGGGGCTTCACCTTTGGGTTTAAGGGAGGGCATGTCTGAGCAGAGAGCACTTGGGCCAGGTAAAAGCAGAATGGTGCCCCTTATCTCTGAGCCCAGCTTTATGCTAATACTCTCCCAGAATTGTCTCCTGAATCCAGGGCCCTGCCCCTCATGCCAAGCAAATCGAAAGGTGTCCAGGCTGTGATGGAGCTGTCTCYGCAGCCTGGGATTGCTCATCTGAAATGTGGGATGAGTGGCTGCCCTGAACACATCTGCCCCCTCAGCAGCTCTGCAGCAGTGCAGGGAATGCCGTGCTGTACATCCACACTGCTCACAGCCATCCTCTTCCCACAGCATCACAGCTTAAACCTCAGCCCTACTGATTCATGCAACAAAACTCCCACAACTAGCTTAGAAACTAAGAGAAACAGGTGACGTGTGTGTCCCTAAATCCACTGCTGAACTGCCAGCAAAGAGCAGGCAAAGAGCACAATGTATATCCTGCAAGGGGCACATTATCCCTCCACGGGCATGGTGACTGCAGCCAGGCTCAGCTCAGTCCCTGCAGCTCAGCTCCGTCAGGTGAGAGGGTACAGGTAGGTCTGGAGTACTGCCTACCCTGCAGGCTCTCATGCCCTCTCCTATGCAGAAGTGTTCCTAGCTCAAGCATGGAAAATTTAATCCTTTGGCTTGATTGTAGGTCATGGATAAGTGTGCTGAATTAACTGGCAATTAAAACTGGATGAGGAGGGAAAGTAAACTTGCTTAAAAACAGACTGTTACTTCTGTTTTCTTCAGCCCCTTGCACCACCCCTGAGTTTTGCCTTCCTGCAGCTGGAGTGCACCAGCAGTGAGTAGCAGAGCTCCAATAGCAGAGATCTCTACAGTCCCTGGGGCAAGAAATGTCCTGAAGCAGACCTGCTTCTTGCCAAGGAAGTCTGTGTGACCCTGGCTGCTCTCCCTGCTCCCAGGGACTAGGTCTCCACCTCTGTGTCTGTGCTGGCTGCCAGATCCATGGCTGTGCAGCTCTGCCTCCACCCAGGAGCACAAACCTGGGGCAAGGAGTGGGAATGTGCCTGTGAGCCACAGGAGTGAGTGGCCAGGCTTAGGAATCTCATCAAATGATAACAAAAACACAGATTTATTCTGGGCTGTGCAAATAAACAGCAGCTGCAGCCCAACCCTAGACTCTGCTTTTACTGTGCTGGAAATGGCCCATCTTTGAGGAAGGGCTGGGTGAAGAGCAGGCAATATGTTTCCACAACATTCCTCAGACTCTTCCACCAGATTCTCACTTTTAATCTGAAAGGTGGATAATGTCTGGGGGACATGGGACACTTCCTTAGAGATGTGGTGAGTACTTTTAGCCACATGATGTCCAAATACCAAGAGGCAGAGGTATCTCTTGAAGCTCAGGGAGCAGSTCTGGCAGCATCAAGGGGTAGAGCCTGCCCAGCAGCCCCACATCCTACCTACCTCCATGTGCCTCTCCAGCTCCTGCAGCAGGGTCACATATTTATCCAGCCTCAGGAAGGGTTTGCTGAGGCTTGTGGTCAGGATGAGGATGCCTGGGCTGGCCGCACCCTGGCTCTCCATGAACTTCTCCAGCTCATCGCTATAAAAAGAGACAACAACAACGAGGGCTCTCAGAGCTGAGGGCTGTGTTTTGCTGCCTCCCATGCTCTTCTTATGGCCAGGGCTCTGCTCTGAGCTGGTGTAGAGCCTGTTTAAAGGCAGCACAAACTCCCCTCTGAGCACCCTCAACCCACCACCAACTCCATGGAGCAGACAGGGAGGTTCTAGCCAAGCAAGACACTTTTCCCCTGAAAAACAGGAAAGCATGCTGTGTGGCCACAGGTGCGGGAATGCACAGCCCCTGGGGCACATTGGTGCCAGCAGCTGGCCCCCCAGCACAGCCAGGTGGCAGAAGGCCAGGTGTCTGGTGGGTGGGGAAAGGGGCAGGGGGCTGCACAGGCTGGTGCTGTGCTGGAGGAGGCTGCAGAAATGCTCTGGGGCCCTGCTGGAAGCTGTGATGCAGGTGTTTGCTTGTACATTTCTCCAGAGAACATGGCTTCTGTGTGTCAGCATATTTGCCAAAGCTGACTCTTTGGTTCATTTAGGAAAAGGGGTTGGACTGAGGAATCGCACGAAAGAGTAATTTGCTGGAGCCAGGCTTGTTGTTGCACTGAATTAAAGCTGGATTTCAGCAGGTAAGTAAATACATTGTGAGTTTCCACTGCAGAACGGGAAGACTTAAACCCTATGGATGTGGTCCTGGCTTTCCCATCATTGCAGGGAGGACAGCTAACCTGCACTAGGAATGACACAGTGGTAGCATCTTGGCTTGGCACACTTTTGAGCAGGACATCACACAAATTCAAGTGTCTACTAATGTGGTCATGTTGAAGAAAGGTGTTATTAATGTGATCTGCCAATGACTCTGAAAATCAACCATTTGGTTTAATAGAAGCTGAATTAACAAACTGGGTAACTGGCTGACTTGATGACACTCCTTCTGCAGTGATGTGCCCCCCCACCACRGTGCCACAGGGGAACACTCTCCCATCTGTCAGTGTGTGAGCACTTGAGCACTGGGTCTGAAACAGCATCGGGGTCCTTTAGCAAGTAACAATCACAGAAGAYGTTACTACCAGAGCTCAGGCTGCCTGTTTGACCCAAGGTGGGACTCCTGTATGTGCAAATACAGGACTGTCAGATCAGCTCTGAACACGAGCAGTGTGAGCTGTTTTCATGCTGAAGCTGAAAGGCCCTGCCGAAAAGCCCAAAGCCCCAGCAGCAGGAAATACCCCTGCCCTATTGTCAAAACACAGGTCAACAGCCATGCCAGGCCAAGTATTAATAACAAAAGTTACCTTTCTACAGGAGTCAGAATGTCCTTCTCCATCACTCACCTGTGCTGTGTGAGGACATTCACTGCTGAGGGGTGGTTAGCACAGTATGTCAGGTACAGGGAGCGGAACTGGGGCATCAGGTTCATGAAGCAGCCTCCCACACGCTGCTGGTTCTCGGGGAGCCTACAGACACCAACACACCACCCACGTTAGGCCTCTGGGTCTGCACCCTGCAGCCACAGCACTCTTTGGGGCCTGCCCAGGAACTACCCACTGCTCAGGGAAGTTCCCAGGTCATCTCATAACTGCAGCAAAGAACAAAATACCCCCCACACCTGCACCTGGGGAGGAGGAAGAGGGAGACACTCAGGTGGGTCTGGGCTCCTGTGGCACAGACAGTGAGCATCAAAACCCATCATCGGCCTCAGACAACCTGTGACTTAACCTGATATGTATCACCAGCAGGATGAGGATGTGGATGTGCTGGAACTAGGGGCAGTGCAGGGATGGGTCTCACTCTGGGCTGCCCATGAATATGAAAAGATGGAGAAAGAAGGAGAAGCCACAGCCTGAATATATTCCCAATATTCAGACTTTCCCCATCTCTTTTCAGCTCTTAGCTAAGGCTAAACTTGTCTGTCAGCCTTCCTGCAGGAAATCATCACCTCTAATAATTTTCTCTTTGCTCCCTGGCAATTCCCATATTCATGCCTGCCAGATCTCCCACCCTGCATGTGTCTGCATCTTTGGGTTAGGCACACTTTTGTGTCGGGTCTAGTGACACTCATTCAGCAGACGCCTTAACACCAGCAATGTCAGAGTTCCTTCTATCTTCTCTCCTGCCAAAGCACTGCCTGCCACCTTTCCTCAGCCCTGTTATTTTCTTCTATATTTAACAAGTCTAAGACAGCAGCCAGCAGGAAGGTTAATGAACATGTCTTTCTATTATTTTCAGCTACAGTTGAAAAGCTTAACAACCTCAGTGCTATGACACAAACTTACTTAGCAACTTCTTCCAAGGCTTGGTTCAGTGTTTGCTGAAAAGCAGAGATTTCTTCCATGTTTCCCAGCAATGCCATGATGTCCCCGGCGCTGAGCCTACAAGAGCCACATGGCCAGTCACCATCAGAGAAAAATTGCYCTCAGGAGCACTCTGTTTTTATTGATCAGCAGCCCTTCCAAAAAGACACAAAAATTTCTTCTTCCCCAGATACAGCATCAGACAGAACGCAGAATTCATGATCTGTCAGCTACAGACCACAGTCTCCTTGAGAAGACTTCTGCTGCCAAGGATTATCTTAATTGGATTTTAATCACTTAATCCCACTAATCTTCTCAGACCTTTAGCTGTCTAAATAGACAGACAGATAGGATTTCAGCCAGAGGTGCGGAGGGAAGTGTGCACAGACACAGAGTTTTGTCTTCAGGGATTCATGCCATGAGTTTCCCTGTGGGAGGAGGGTCCTATGGATAGGGGCTTCTTTGTTCCCTGAGTGAGGTTGGATGTTTCCAAAGCTCATATACCTGTTTCTGTCGTCCTAAGAATCACTCTCATACCACCCTCATTTCGGCCTACAAGGCTGAGAGCACGAAAAATTTTCCCACATGAAGATTTTGGGAAGGGAGAAGTGACTGAAATACAGAGGCCTTAGAATACCACTCTTCCATCTCTCCTGACTGGACACGACACCCCAAGGCTCCCACAGTGTTCTCTCCACCTCAGATGCCCTTATATCTTACTTATCATAAGACTGGAGGGGTCTTAAGTAAGTTCCCAGAAGTGACTGTAGTTCCTTCGCATAATCTCGTTCTGTTTCCAGAATATTTTGCAACACCTAGGGTGAGAGACAAAGTACTGAGAAAAGATCTTTGTACTAGCAAATCAGTCAAAAGAACACGACATCAGCTTCCAAGTCTGGAAAATCATGGAAGTGTCTTTTAAGTCCAGAAATTGAATTTCTTAATGCAGAACCCAGAACACTCAGGAAAGTCCTGGTGGTCAAATATTGAGATTTTGCTTTGCAAACTTGGGGAGGCCTGGAAAGCAGGTTTTAAAGGCTGCACCAAGGATGGCTTCTGTGGCAGATCAAGCCAGGGCACATCTCATTTGCCACTTCAGGGAGATAATGATCTGGGTTTGGTCCTGGTAATCCATCTCAGCAGCTGTTTTGTCTCTGGCCACACGGCAGGCAAATCCAGTGCCTGCACACTCCCAGTCAGCACTCCAGCTTTTTAGTGTTCATAAGCTCTGGAGACAGTGGAGGTGGTTTCCAGCTCCCTGGACATACTGCTTCTGCTTTGCTTGAAATATATTTAGATATACTGATAAGCAGGATTGAGCTCCAACTCTGAGAGCCAAGGATGCTCACATGAGGCATCCTCACTCTCTCACACCACAGCCTGACACAGGGGGAAGGTAAAGCCCCTGTTTTGCCAGACCTCCTCGCTTTGGCAGCAAAATGTAAAGGAGGAGATGGTTCCCCACCTCTTCTGCAGCAGCAATTCATGGCCTGGCAGGCTGTGAACCTGCTCCAAAGCCAAGGCCAGTTACAAAGCTAGGCCATGAGCTGTGACAGCTGCCCATTCTCCGAGGGCTGCAGCTGCTGGCAGAGGCACAGGACAGGCACCTTGGAGTGTAACATCTCTAGMCAAACCCAAGAAGAGGGCCAGACCCCTGATTTGGCTTGCTTACACCGTGACATTATCTTCCCAACCTTAGCAACAGGAAATGCTGTGCCTTATCCCACTGCACTGATCTGAAAACTGCCACCTCTCCTTAATTATCTCAATTGTCTACTTCAAGTCTCTACTTTTGACATCTTGCAGCCACTTTCATTTGTGGTTTATTGTCTCAACAGCCTTGAATCAAGGGAATGGAAACAGCTGCATTTAAACAGAGTCACATCCCCAACTGTTACAAATTGCTTCAATGATTTTTAAGGGAAGGAGCCAGAAGATTAATAACATGGTACTTATTAAAATGTATGATAAAATGTATGATCAGCACTTTAAAACTTACCACAGGGTAATAATTCTTTGTCAGCTGAGTGTTTTCTAGCCCTTTTAATGCTTTGGGAGAGAGTGGTTTATCTGTACAAAAAAAACCCATGAATAAATTACAGTGCACAACTCTTATTATTCCATCAGGAAAAGACACCACCACATTATGTCCAGCAAATGTAACTTCACCCCTGTGACCACAAAACTTCAATTGCAGGGTTTGTTTCCCCATTTCACAAAAAAATAGGACAAAACCAGTGGCATGCACAACACTGACAGTGGCCAAGCGAGTCACACCAGAAGATTCGTGCAGCCTCTGCCAACCAACATCCAGGTTTGCCCCAAAATCCCTGGCAGCAGCCCAGTATCTGGCAAAGTTTGGACCGACAGTGTTGCTTCACCTGAGCCACTGAATTTGGTTTTAAAACTGGATGTCTGTCAGAAATGACAGATACTGTGGTTTTTTCCCGGTGATTCACAAGGTACCTAAAGCCAACCCCAATCATTATGCTGACCTCCCATCCCCACAGTCATTTGTGATGCAAAATCCTTCTCTGAATGAAGGTAGATTTAAATGAAAAGCTCACAAAACCCTGGAAATCAATTCTTATTCTGCATTTGATAAATCCCTGTGGATGCCTTCAGCACTGCATATATGTGCATACGCACACACGGACAAATCCCCACTCCAATTTTCCTTCCCAAGAGAAGCCCCTTCCCTTCCAGCAGCACGGCTTTCCCAGTAACACTATCCCCACTCTGGACTGGGACAGGCAGGCAGTGAGCGCAAGGCTGTGCCAGCCCTGGCCACACTGAACATACTGGAACAGCTCCATGCCTGTGGAGCAGCCAGGCTCTCCTGGCTCCCTGCAATCGCTCACAGAAAGCAATTACTTTCACACTGATGGAAGAGAAGAAACTTGTAATTGATATATTTAGCCTCTTTATGTATTGTCTAATTATTGCCCTTGTAGTGCTTCCTGTCGCTTCCAGCTAAAGGCTGCCAGGAGCTCAGCTCCACAGTTACGTCACAGAATCACAATCCGTTTCCACCCAAAGGGCACACCTAGAACACAGCAGAGGTATGGGCACTGCTGAAAAACAAGTAACTCTGTTCAGAGTGACAAGTCTTTCACTGTGGAGGTGGGAAAAGCAGCTTCCTGCCAGCAGGGGAGGGAGCAGCCCCAGCAGTGTTCCTGGGGCAGGGAGGGTTTCCTCACAGTCCCTCATTCCTCACTTGCAATATGGACACATCTCCTGAGCACACAGACACCAGGGCAGTGAACCCTCCTCCCATGTGAAATGGTGAGAGGATCTGGAGGGAAAAGCTCTGTAGACAGAAAAATCTGATGGCCTCTTACATCAGGATCTATGGGAGACTGGCGCTTCACTTCAGTGAGGTACTGTCATGTCATGCAGCTCCCATCTGTTTTTCCATACAAGACTCAAGTTTGCCCTCCTTTGTTTAAAACATCTCTCTTCTCCCTGCRCTGAGTTAATTAGTGATTCCTGAGTTGTGCCAGACAAGCCTTCAATCCCTGCTGCAACTTCCTGCTCCAGCTCAGACATCATTTCCCAGAGGGAAACAATGGGAGATGAGATATCCTAACAATGACTTTTTTCATTTAGAATTAAATAAAAACTGACCTAATTCTGAGCACTAAATCATGAAATTTTTTCCTTCCCTCCTTTTCTTTATTTTTGCAAGGGTAGAAGCAAGCATGTCTAACAGGCTGCACATTTTGCAGATACTTTGCAGATCCCTGCTGGCATTTCAGTTTTTGAAGCCAGAGCAGATCCTGAGCCACAGAACCAGCACCAAGCACACTACTGGTCTCTGTCTATGATAAGTCCTCAAGGCACATTAAGGAGTTAAGTTGAATTTTGCCAAAAAACAATTTAATATCACACAAAGGCCTGGGCAGTGGGGAGCTGCTTGAATGGATGTGTAATGCCACAGGGCAGCTGGCCAGGGACTTCCC
Organism: Mixornis gularis; assembly: GCA_003546035.1. NCBI lineage: Eukaryota > Metazoa > Chordata > Aves > Passeriformes > Timaliidae > Mixornis > Mixornis gularis. The sequence goes on from QVAJ01000393.1 coordinate 137,310, forward strand.
ATCATCACCACCCTATGTCTTGGTACAACCACACTGCAGAAGATGTTAAGGAAATGCAAGAGAAAGCTCAGTAAAGGCAGATATCATCAGACAGATTATCCCCTCCCTCTTCCTTTCTCAATATTGCAGCACAAGCATCTGGGGAAAAATGTACTCTGTGAAATCAACCATCACTATGGACCAAAACAGGGACCATGCCCTGTAGCTGTGCTGTTTTTGTTGGATTCCACATCATGATGGTAAGCATCCATTCCACTGATGCCTGAAAAGCCAGGATCAAACACAAATACATTGCCTGACCAAGGTCTCTAACAAAAAGCTAGTTCTGTGCCCAGGGCAAAGGGGACCCACATCCATCTCTGTCCTCGTCCTCTGACAACATCCCTAATTCCATGCTGCTGAGGCTTGGGGGGAGCAAGAGAAAGGCACAATGTGCTGGGAAGAGGAAGAAGCAGCTCTCAAGCAATTCATCTGAACGCTGCGTGTTACCCTTCTGTTCATCTTTCCATTAACCCAGCTGCCTGAAGTACACAAACGGTCCTAAATAAATAGCAGCAATTTCCCAGAGGCATGAGGGTCCTCACTGCATTGTGCCACTGTCATTCAATCAGCCCTTGAAAGCAATTTGCTTACCAGTGGATTTGATTTCTCTGACGTAGTTGCTTGGGAACCAGCCTGTTTTTCCATTCAAGGTGCCTTCCCACCAGCCCCCTTCTTCAACTCGGGTGACATAAATAATGTCTCCTTTGTTAACAGAGAGTTCATCCTCATTAGTCTGCTTAAAATTGAACCTGGCCTTTACCACCAGCTGATGGCTGCCATTCTCGGTCATCTCCTAAGGAAAGAAACATGGAAAAACTTCAGTAAATAGTCAAAAAAAGCAGAAATCATTAGGGCAAGCCATTGTTCTTCTCTGTTGTGAGAGCTGTTTTTTCAGTATTGCTCTATATAACAACTAATAATATCTTGCCGTTGTGTAAACTCTCCCTTCAGAGAACCACAAGGTCCCTCCCAAGCATAAATTTAGTTTCCCAGTGCAATGGGTGGCAGATAAGAATCACTCTTCTCCTGCCACACAGAGAAACACTGCAGTTTGGAGAAGCTGTGGGACTCTCTCCAGCTGAGACAGCAAACCCATGATGGACATCAGGAGAGAACAACCTCTGGTGTTGACCCAGAGGTACCAACCACACTCCTCTACCCCTAAGGCCATCAAACCCACGACTACACATTAAATAAAGGGTACCACAGGCTTGGACTGCCTCCGTAACACCTTTGTTGACAGGGGAGCTGCGCTGTTGGAGTCACTCTGGGCGTCTCCAGCCACGGAGTTAAGAGAGGACAGATGTGAACATGATCTTTTTGACAGCTGATCTGGGGAAACAAAACAAAGTCTGAGTTTTACCCAGCTGTCCACCATCCCTCCACATCACAGCAAAGCAAAGAGTAAAGCCTGTAAAGAAAATTGGAACAGGGCACAACAGTTCAAAGAACATCTATCAGAGCAAGACAGCCAGTACATGGCATCTGCAGTGTGGGTACTCCCAGCCAGCAGTGAGGGTGGTTTTCTGGTCTGGGATAACCCTTCCACCATGGGAGAAGTTGAATTCCATCCCAGGACACTCCTAGGTTGTGCCAGCTCTGCAGCCACCTGTCCAATTGCAGTATTTCTTTGAAATCTCGCTTAAAACTGTAGAAAAGAAGGATAGTACTCAGTACTGCGATTCCCCACTAGGAATGTTTCTGGGATCCAAGTAAGCACTGCTGAAGGTCTGTCAAAGTTTAGCTCTCCAGTGAGTGCTCTTAGGTCACCTCTGCAGCTGCAGTGTGGGCTATCCCACTGAGTGGGGAGGAATGCTGAACAGCTGGTCAACACAACTGCTCCTCTATTTAGAGGAGTCCTTCTGGGTTCATTATCCAGCTGGAAGAGGCTAGGCATAATTTGATTGCTATCCATGGACTGTTGCCATTAGTCATGTGAGAGAGGGTTTCAAGCCACGCTGAGGAAGGACAGGGGTGTCATCCCCAGGAGATGAACTGCCCATGGAAAGGTTCAGACTATCCCAGCAGCTCCTGGACCTGTCTCCTTCACACAGAGCTCCTTGCTTTTCAAACCAGTCTCTTGTTTCCGTCCCCACCTGATGCTGGAGGCACTGCCACTGCTCTGACACGTCTGTTTTCATGATTAGTGATTTGTTTCTATATTTATACTGAAAAAATTGCCAGAGGGTAAAAAGTTTCCTGGTCCTAACAGTACAGAGACTGAGTCAGTAGCCTTGTTGCTAAGAGGAGTTCCAGCTCCTGCAGGATCTGGCAGTGCTCAGCCCCAGAATCCTGTTGGATGCTGCAGAGGCGTAAAAACATGAGATTCAAACCACACAGTAACTCCCAGTACTTCACTGCTACTGTACCCACACCACACTGAGGGACACCACTCAAATCACCTCCTTTCTGTGTCCCATGGTGCTCAAAAGACACAACAGCAGGTATTATCATTTCAGTAAACTGTGAAGGATTTTTAAGATTGGTCTTGTAGCTTCTCTTCAGATTTTAGAACATTTCTGCATTCCAGACCTGCAGTTCTCCCCTTGCAGTGGGGACCTCACGTGTCCATGGACCACAAGAGCAGAACAGAGCAGTTTTCAGGAATCCTTGTTTTGGGTGTGCATGTCCCTGGACCACGTTTGGAGTTCTGCCTTGAAAACACTGCAAGACGAGAGGGTGGCACAGCCATGAAAAGTGCATMGAAATTGAAAAAAAAAAAAACAACTCCAAAGCTGCTTTTCCTCCATTCTCCTCCAGTCTGATTGTCAGCATGGAAATCTCATTCTGAAGGGGAAGTTTGGTAGGAGTTACAGGAACCCATCTGGGCTTTTATTCTCCTCAAGAGGATTTTTGTTTCAACAGGAAAACACCTCATTCTTACACTGGACCTGGAGCAACACAAACTGTAAGCTCTTGGGGAAGGGACTTGATTTATCTCTCTCCCACCCCTTGCACAGGGGACCAGGTCTGTGACTATGACTTCCAGGTGCTGCTGCCTTACAAAGCCCAGTCTAGCCAGTCCAGGCTCCAGCAATGGACAACATCCATGGTAAACCTTGTGTGCTGTCAGTGAGTCAGTTTTCTCTCTTGCCCTGCTTGTTACACAACTGCCTGACAACTGCATGGTGAATTCCCAGCTTCCTGAGCTATAGCAACTGCAAAACCTCTCCCTATAAAAAACCCACTTTGCCAACAGAGTGGGCTTTTCTGTCTGAAGCATCCTGATATTTGAGCAGGAGTGGTTTCGGCTGCTCTTGGTGACTCACAGGCCAGGGGTGTGGCTGGCTGCCAGTGTGGGATATTCTTCCCCTGATTCCTTCTGAAAAGGAGGGCATAAATCCTGAGTCCAGACTTTGCTTATTCAAGTCATCAGCCACAGTCACAGGGAAATGATTCCATTACTGTAGATTTTATGACTCTCCCTGCCCCTCCCAATCTTCCAAAGCTTTTATAAATATCTGCAGCAACCTAGAAACAAATGTAAAATTGCCTTTGACAGTTTGGCAGTGAAGTGTATCATTTATATTGCATCATGACAGTGTCCTATTTTATGCCTGGTCCAGCATGGAACACTGCTGCCATATGTTGCTTAAACTATGGTTAAAATAGCTGGGTTTTCTGCTCGCATTCCTACACCATTTTTGGCAGATAAGCCTTGTCTGATCCAGCACAGCTGGTTTTCCTCCCCTGCCCTCTCTTACAGACAAAAGCATCAAGCTCTGTATTTCTGTGTTTTGATCAACAGCTGCTGAACTACAAGTTTATCCGCTACAAATGATGTCTACAGTTATTTGCATAAAAAGACCCATGAAGACTTGGATTTGGACTTCAAATGGATGGCCAGAAATACATTCCCACAGCATTTCCTTAGCTGACATCTACTTCCCTCTGCCTCCAACCAGGGTGTTGGGATGCAGTGGTGCTGTGGTGTTGAGATGTGCAGGCAGGCCAGAGCCTTGGTGCCAGCAGCAACTGCAGTAGCTGGTACCAGGCTTTTCCTGATGCTCCATTCAGCCCATGGCCTCTGGCAAAACAGACAAACTGGACCATCTGGAGTGGCAGTTTGTAGGACACAGCCTCCTGCWCCTCAGGAATTTGGCCAAGCCACCAAAAAGTAAATGTTTGAGACATGTATTTATTTTACCCTGTACTTTTCCCAAGGGTACTCTCTGCCTGAGCAGCTAATTATATCTCAGGCATTGCGCTTTTTAACATTTAAACACAGAAAGCATATGTTCAAACAGATGTTTGCCATGAAACCAAGAGGATCCCAGCTTTCCTGTAGCCTCGTCAGTAACATGACAGGAACTATTCCCCAGCAAAGCCCTGTCCTGGGCTGAGCTGGCACATGGGTGGCTGGAAGGATGGAGTTGAGGCTGTAAATAAGGTGATGGATGTGCAGATGGCATTGCAGCCTTACCACCCTGTCAGGACACACCCCATCACACCCCTCCCGTCCAGCAACAGGGAAGGACAGAGGCAGGAGAGCTCTCTCCTCTTGCTTTCAGAAAAGTGAAGCAAATATCAACACAACATAACAGCAGCATTTGCAGAGGTTGCTCCTGGTCGAGTTAACCTACATCTTATATCCCCCACCACACTGAGCTGCAAGAGCTGCTACACAGGGTCAGTGGGTGCTGCTGGTAACTAAGTGGCGAGAGGCTGGGAGGAGGTGCTGAGGCTGGCTGAGGCCAAATTCCCATTCCCAAACTTCTATGGAGTGAGCTCTCAGTAGAACTGAGTCCTGGCTGCAGAACAGCAGCCTCAGAACCTGAATTTATTCAGAGCAGCATTATACACTGAGACACACACACACATACATGTGTACAAATCATGGGGGGGGTGGGGGGTGTTTACAAATATATACTAYCATTATTATACATTATATATTATTATTAGACATATTATTATATATGTTGATGTACAATATATGCATGATATTTTATACACCAGTTTATATAATGTGTAGGCAAAATGCAGTAAGCTAAAAGGAAAACCTTCCCATGAGAGGAAAGTAATGAGTTTTCATTTTTAAATTTCCTCCTTTAAACCATCTAAAATGTAACCTGCAACAGGGAAATGGAACTCTTCTCCTGGTGCTGGACTTTGGTGGGCATGCAGGAATCTGTCCCAATGACCTGTATGACAAGAGGCTGTGAACTCTTCCACCACCAGCCAGACCTGCTCCTCATCACCTCAGAAAAGGGACCCTGGTCCCCTCACCCCTCTCCAGAGCACCACTGTGCCATCATCCCCCCTGTTGAACTACTCTTTCTGTAGGGAATAGCTACATATCTGAGATGGAATCAGGATGAGCTGATTTGTTTTGCTTCAGCAGCCTACTCCCGCTCCCAGGGATACAGGACAAGCCATCAGCTTCATTCCCAGATCCAGGAGCCTACTCCAAGGAACGAGGGAGAGGAGAGAGAGAAAAACATCAATACAATTGACTGAGCAACTAGCAACAACATTTGTTTTGACATTCAGGAAAGGTATTAAGCAGATGGAGCTGTTTTTCTCTTTGGCTGTAAAACATACTCTTTAAAATCTGATGTCTGCATTTAGGGAGGTGCAGGTTAATTTACATTGAGGATCTCTTATGCTGACCTACTTTGAGGTCCCTTAATACTTAATGCTCAAAACTGAGCAGAGGTCCCTCAGTGTAAAGTGATAATTGAGCTCTGCAGAGTTCACACAGCAACTCTGAAACATCACATTTTAACCCAGAGATGGTAGAAGCCTGAAATGTCAATCCCACCATCCACCATCAGTGCTGGCAGCACAATCTGACAAACCTCCAGAAATCACCACGAAGTAGGAATTAACAAAAATTGAAAACCAGCCCTGCATACACACAAGAAATAGTTTGAAAGGACAACAGAAAACCCCATTTTTCTTACCTTCAGTAGCTTTATTTACAGCTGTTAATGTGCTCAGGACCTTGGAGAACTGATCTCCAGTGTACAAGTCATGTGGATCAAACACCTGTGAAAGACGAATTCAGTCAGTCAAGCCCAAAACATCTCACACTGGCTGCTGGAGCCACCCATGGTGCTGGGGGGTGACAGTGAGCATTAGGCAGCCCTTATGTCTCTGCAGGGAAAGGGTGTTTATTCAGAGCTGACAAGTTCCATTCCCTGTACAGCCAGAGAATTCCTGGGGCACCACTGGCAGGCAGCGTGGGAAGAGCAAAGGAACCCAGAAGCGCTTGGAGTGTAATGCTGGGAACAGGGAAGGAATCAGTGCTGTCTGCAGAGCAGAGACGACTGAAAATCACCGAGGTCATTGCTGGCCTTGAGGGAAGGAAAGATTTTGTTGCTATTTTTGTAATTGAAAGCTGAAGAGATTAAGGCTGTACATACAGATCTATGTATAAACATACACATATTTTCAACAGCAGAACTAACACACAAGGAATTTTCTGCTATTGCAATATATAGTATATTTACACTTTCTTACAGGAAGACAAACCCAGTTATCTTATATACAAAAATTTCACACTAAAGAATTTAGTRTTGTTAATCCTCAGTGGCGAAACAGAAATACACGGTTAGCAAGGGCTCATTTTCCATGACTGACAACCTGAACCTTGTACACTCCAGAAATCACCACCAGTACAATGAGGGGCAGTTTGAGTTTCCAAAACATTTCAACCCCCTTTAACACCTGAAAAAAAGCTCTCAACTTCATACAGACTGTACAAATCCTACCATTAATGAAGCAAAGATAAGAGATACAAAAAGTCCCTCTTGTTGGTACCACCACGTCACCATCTGCTAATCCCCAAATTCCCATCTTGCAGATGGAGACCAAAGACACACAAATCCAATGAAGAGGAAAGATGATTTTAAAGCTCTCCTGACAGACATCATCTAATTACAAACACTCCAACACATTAAATAGCATATCCTGCTAAACAAGGACACAAGTCTTGATTACTTTAGGTTAATACTGCCCTTTAAAACAGCCCTTTCTTGCTTTTCACACAGAGCTCCTTGAGTATGCTTGGCATATTTCAAATAGGAAGGGGACTGGCCTCTCTCACAGCCCTGGATGCTTGCAGCATCTCCTCCTATTGACACACAAAAGTCCTACATGGACAGTACAAAGGCGGCTCTTTGTTGGGAATATGTTTTCCGATTGACTCAGCTACTCAGTACTGAGAGACATGCTTTACCCTAAAGAAATTTGATCCATACTTAGCATGGGGACAGTGTGCTGTCATTACAAATATTAAAACCTGTAGCTCTGATCACATCGACTGCTCTGCACATTCCAGGGACATACCCTCCTACTTTCGGCTGTTTCTGAGCTGATCTATCACCTGCATTCACTTGGGTTTGTTCCTTTGGACCATGCAAGTCCCATCCCCTCTGCCAGCCGGTGCACAGAACCAGTTTTCCTGCCCTACAGTTACAGGCAGTGCTCCCCAGGCAYAGCCTTCAGCCCTAAGCATCAACGTTCCCATCTCCATGGAAAGGGAGATAGTAACAGAGAGCCGGGGTGGGCACTGACCCCGCCAGCAGCTGCTGAGGCATGGAAGTTACAGTTGCACAACAGGAAAGTAAACAGCCAGGCTGGGCTGTTTGCATACATCTCTCTGGCGTGTCATTTTCTCAGCCATRCCCTTTTTCTTTCACTTCAGTAATTCCAGAAAAATAAAGTTCTGTCTTGAATTAAGGCTTTTTTTCCTAAGGAGCAAAGTACTAAAACACATCCCAAATCCTTCAATGCAGATAATAATCCTATAAGCTCAGAGTCAGGCTGACTGTCCAGATGAAAATGGTGGGAAGAAAGATATGCAAAAAATTCTAGCACAAAAGCAAGTAATAACATTTATAACTTTTTTATGGGGAAATTGTCTGGAACAGCTACTGTGGAACAGTGGCTATGTGGAAAACTCTTCTGGGTCAGTTACTGTAATGTAAATATACTCTGCAGCTTGTTCCAGAATAAATTCCTCATACAGAAAAGTCCTCATTTATGAGCTAAAAATTACTTTTTTCAGCACAATCCATCGATAATTTCATTCATAACTAAAAGACAAGCTGCAGCTAAAAGACAAACAGAAGCAGAAAAGGCTTTTTCACTTCTAACAAATGGAAGATCGGGTGGATGTAACTAAAACCGCGTTTAAATCTACATCTGCCATCTGAGGATCTCTATTAAAGCGCTATTCTGACTTGGGAATCACAGACTGCGGCTTCCCTCAGTAAAAAGCTCCGGCTGCTTCGTCAAGCATCGCACCGGGCACRAGAGGCTCTGCACTGCCGCACCGCCAGCCTCCGCCACAGGCAGCGAGGAGACGAGCAGGAGCTTCGCGACGAGCAGCCTGTGGCAGCGCCCGGCTATCGGGAAGGACGGGAATAGGAGACCCAAAGCCGGGTGCGGCTAGCAAGTTTGGGCCAGCACCCAAAATCCCAGTCCCGCGACGGGAAGTGCAGAAAAGTTAGGGAAAGCCGGGTTGTGTTTCGAGTCTGAGCTGTCCACAGTTGGACAACCCCCAGCAAGCCTCCAGCTGGGTGCTCCAGTGAAGCCCGACGCAGTCGCGACCCCTCCAAACCCSAGGACGGGGGCTGGAGCTGCCCGTCCCCTAACGATGCAAAGCTTCGGGCGCTCACTGATCCGGCTGCTCCCACTGGACCTGCCTCTGCCTCCAGCGGGAGCGGCGGCGCAGCCGGAGCTCCGGCGAGACAGAGCCGGGCGGGCGGCGGGAGCGCCGCTGCCCCCGCGGAGTGCAACCATCGCGCCCGCTCCGCGTGCTCCGCTCGGGTGCCGACACCCCCTTCAGCGGGGACAGCCGCGGGAGCTGCCCGGAGACAGCCGCGGGAGCTGCCCGGAGACACCCCTGCTGAGCGGCGGGGACAGCCGCGGGCCCCGGGGGATGGAGGCCGTCGGTACTCACGGCGGCGGGCGGGGGGGCACGCAGCCCCGGGGCATGGCGACAGCGCGGGCGGTGCTGTGGAGCGGCCGCTGCGGCTCTGACCCGGAGCCGGATCGCGGCGCGGAGAAGGGAAGAGAAGGGAAGGGGAAGTGACAGGCGGTGCCGCCGCCCCGCTCCGCCCCGTCGCTCGCTGCCGGACGCGGCGCGGCTGTGCGGCCGCAGCTCCCTCCGCCGGCCGCGGGCGGCAGGCACCGGGAGGCTCCCGGGAGAGCGGGAGGCAAAGAGCGAAGAGATGGGAAAGGGAAGAAGGGAAAAGCCGGGGGTGGGGAAGAAATGGGAAAGGAAAAGGTGACAGGAAAAAAGTAAATTAGGGAGGGGAAGGGGAAAAGTGAATTAGGAACGAGGGGCAGGGGGAAAGGGAAAGAAGAAAAAATTAAAGGGAAAGGAAATGATGGGAGAAGGAAGGAATGCTATTGGAAGAGTAATTGCAGTAGGTTTGCATCACTGTGAAGAGAAACACTGCAGAAGGGCCCATAGATGAGGTATAGTTCAGTTGAGGCAGTGAGATATGTCCTCTGCTGCATGTGCCCATCTGTTCAGGGAACATTCTCCTGCAGGGAACAGGAAAATCCCCAGATACTTCAGCACACCAGCAGGCTGCAGTGTGGACAAAGACTGGAGCAGTGTACTGACAAACTGGGTGAAGCCCAGCAGTAGGTCCCAACCCCATGCAGGGACACCCCACACACCTGGAGTCAGGGGTCTCTGGGACACTGGGTCACTCTAAATTCAGACAGGCCCATTCTCCAGCGCTCGTGCTGGTTGGTGCTGGGCAGGAGCTCTCACCTCTGACGTTATCCAGCTAGGAGAGGTAATGTCACTTTGGAGTGAAGCCAAAACAGAGCAGGTTTTGGAAGTGTATGGATGGGGAGCTAATCTCACCTGCCCTCCTATGCCTTCAGTCCAGGTAGTTTGTTGGAGGTTGCAGGCACCTCCAACAGCACAAATAACCTCTGTGCTATCCATGATGGTAATGACCCTGTGCATACTCTATGATCATTCTAGACAGCAAGGTTTAATCCAACTATTGATTTATCCTGCATATACTGTTCTTAGTTCACAAAACACCTTGCCAGAAGTTTCATAGTTGTTATTGTTATTAATGATAAAATGCTGCTGCTGAATTAAGGTCTTGTCTTTCTTCAGGAGCAAATGGTGCTTAGCTATTCATTTGCTGTTGTTATGTGCACACGGGTGTCAAGAGCAAAAGCAAAGTTCCCATTTGTGTCCTCAAGAACAAGCTAGGCCAGGAGTTTTCTATGATTTTTCACTTTCATCATAATCTSTTCCCTGTCTCTTCTACACTAGACTCCACCTGGCCATCAGGACAGAACTCTTTGTTGTCCACCTTCCACCTCAACCTAACTGCATCCAGCTGGCATTGCCTTAGCAGTGCTCACTCACTGGACCAGCTCTTGGGTCAGATACACAGTTCAGATATTGAAGCCACAATGTAAATGAAGCACAGTCAGGATTTCTGCACTGTTCCTCAGTCTAAACCATGAAAGAATCCTCTAAGGACACTTAAGCTCCAATGAAGTGCTCATGTGTTTTGCCTAGTCCTTTGTCTCAGCAGAGTTGGGTTGACATATTTCTTGTAACAGATCAAATTCTAGCACTGAAAAGCTGTTGGAAAGTTCTGGACATAGTCTCATTGAGTCTCATTGTTTCACCTCATTACAACACTTGCCTGGTTAGAAGGATGGGGTGATTCCCCTACTTGCCATCTCTTTTAGAAATAACACACATGAAACTGCAGAAGATTTCAGGCTTCAATCCTGGGCTGAAGCTAAGGAACATTTTTGTTACTTATACTCTGACATGAGATGGATTCTTCCAGCACACAACTCCAGCCTGTAGAATGGCTTCAACTTAATGGAGCCAGCTCATAGCAGGAAGGTCACAGTGTCCTTCTACCCCTATGTCCAAAGGTTTCACTGCTCCTGTAAACAAGAAAAGTTGCTGTTTGCCTCACTGCATCTTTCTTCCATTTCCTGAGTTACCAGGGCAACGAAGGGTTCACTATGGCATTTGGAGAGGGGTAGAATTTGAGAGAACCATCAGGGTTTGATTTTCATATCCATGGATAAGCAGCAGGATGGCTGTCACAGAATTCAAACATATTAAGCCCAGACCTTTCCTGATGTTACCCTTTCCTCAGGCTATGTTGCTGAGACAGAACAGAACCCTATTCTGTGCTCCTGTTCCTTTTATCTAATACCTGACCACTGCAATTTAAATGCTGATACATCTTGGAAGCAGAAGGTTCTCTGTCTGTTCTGATACTCCAGACACACTTCTAGAGAAAATGTGATGCGGTAAACCCCCTCCTAAAAGGTACTGGCTCTTTCCAAGGCAAACTAGGGATCAGGTGTGAAGGAGGATCACCCATAGGAATGCTGCTTAGAGTCTCCTTGTCAAGATGTTCCAAACAGAGCAGCTTTTAGAAGGAACAGATGGCAGAGGCTTTGCCTGAGAGGACTCAGAAAAGCTGGCAACATGGGAGAAGAGTCGGAAGGAAGCATAAGCAGTCTGCCTGTGCCATGTCTTGCCCACCATCTCAGCTGTCCCACCTTGAGCCTTCTTCTGTATGAGGTTAGAGAGGAGCTAGGAACAAGCAAAATTCATGTCTTTGCTTGGCGTTCTAACATGACAATATTTTGGGGGAAAAAAAGAATTTTTTTTCATTTCACTGCAAAATTTAAACTCAAGCTAGAGAGGTTTGAGTTTTTACCCAGCTTTTGAGGTCTCCTCTTACAGCAAATGGGAGAGGCACACATTAGCATGAGGGAAGTTACTGAAGGCTCAGAATATTTGAACAAAGTGGGCTATAAATCAGCAGAAAAAAGAAGTCAGAAACCTTCAATTTATTAAAGCCAAGGAAGAAAAGGTGCATGAAGGATCAGAGGAACACCTAGAGATGGAYACACCATGCTGCCTGTTTTGAGTAGCTGAAAATTGTAGTGTGACTGCAACACTGCAGAACGAGCTTTCAAAGGTACGAGATGGCAACTGCACAACAGGTGAGGACTGTTCCCCTGCCCTACCTTTGAGCTGTACAAGATTTCTATTCTTGAAAGCACTTTCCACCATAACCATTTTATTATTACCTTGCAAACAGAAAAATAACCTCTCAGAAAAATGGAGGAAAATCACATGGTCAGTACAAGAAGACTGGCAACAACTCATTTCTGATGTGATAGGCCTTCAGGGATTATAAATCACTCTCTCTATATATATATAAGCTCTTCAAACTGTGCTGCTGCAGCAGGCTCCAAGAAATGCATCACTGGGCAACAAAAGACCAGGGAGACAGTTCTGGAATGAGCACATTTTCATGCTGTTTAGCTAAAAGGCTCTGAAAAGAAAGGCCCTTTTCTTGTTCAGACCTTCAAAGGAAAAAATGCAGCAACAGAGCTACTGTGGGTTGGACTTTTCTCACTGTGATGCATGAATATTCTGTATAATGCCCAAGGATGCTGTCCCTGCTTCTGGCAGATTTTGTCTTCAGAATATTTTTTTCCACAATCTTGAGCACATTTCAAACAAGATAGTGGAGACACTTAGTTACAGGTTTCTGCTTTTACTGTAGGAATTTAAGTRTGACACAAAAGTCTGTAGATAGTAAAATATTTGATGGCAAAAATAATTGAACTCTGAAGTGATTAATTTACACTTTGACCTTGCAAATATTAGCTATAGTTAAGCATAAGAATCTACACAGATAGGAGCAGGAACAGCCACAAAAAAAGCATTTTTTGACTTCATTAGGATAATTTTCTGTAAAGAACAATTTAATGTGTTTGCCAGAATCTTACACAACAGTTGCAGATGATGAAAAAAGTAGTGCAGTATTAATACTTCACCTTCCCATTAAAGCAAGCCTAAAACCTGCAATTCCTTCTAAAAATGAAAAAAAAAAGAAATTATGAACAGGTCCAGGCTGAAGTCTGTTTAGACAGACCTCCCATTACTGCTGCTGTGTGCTTTATCTTGGAAAATGAGAATCTGTTAAGCTCACAGTCAATATACTGTTTCCAAATTCCCCAGACTGAATATTAAATCTTTCATGTTATTTATGTTATTAATGTCATTAATACAAAAGATGAGGAATTGATACCAACTTTCTCCCTCTGATATCTGGCTTCTTTTTAGAAGGCTGATCAAACTGGCATGTTACAATAAAAGAAAGGATCTAAGTTTACTTACCTCCACTTTCAGAAGTGCGCAGCCTTTCAAGAACTGTTGAATATTACTGATGCAATCAGCTTCATTTTTAGGCTCCGGGCAATACTAAAGAAAGAAAACCCACTGATCTCATTGCATTGCCTTTGCTGAGAAGGCCTGCATGAATATTGACATGTGCTTTTTATACTGAATTAGGGAAGCTTCTTCAGGGGGCGAGTGGGGGTGGCAGGCAAGCTGTTGAAGCAGGAAGAAAGCCACTGGAGGAAGTGATGCACACACAGAAACGGTCGGCATCTTGTTTTGAATGCCAGCATATGACAGTGCCCTAAGTGACAGTGGGAAATTGGATGACCTTTAACAACATGCTGCCCCGAAACCACATGTAAGATGAGGAGCTGGCAACACTGATATCTGCATAATGAAAGGCTCCTCTTTTATAGGGTGAAGAACCTGTTGTGTTGTTGAGGGTTTTTTTTTAAAGCTTCTGTGTTGCCAGTTCCTATCTCACATTGGAATCCTTGCTTTTTTTTTCTCTCCTTCAGATTGATATCACACTTCTGGACTGTGAATACAAGCCTTGTCAAACTGTAACAGGAAGCATTCACATGGCTTCAGTACCAATGGATTTGCTGGTCTTGGAACAGACCAAATGGCACATATGGAAGGGTTATTTGCTTATTCCTGTTCCAATCTGCTTCTCCAGTGCATTTCCTGACTAACAAAGCATTTTGCAGTAAGAGTTCTGAAAAACTGAATGTTTACAGCTRTAATTAATTATATTTATGTAAATACTGATATGCTGCATATCCTTCTCTTCAAAATCAAGATATTCTCATCTCTGGTAGGCCAAGTATTTCCTGCCACTAACTGAACATGTGTAAGTGAGCCAACTGCAACCTTGCCGGGGTTTTTTTCTGGATGAAGCAACAAAATCAAAGAACTAAAGCTACAATCATACTTGACTCTCAATTAGAAACTTAAATGTAAAAAACCTCTCTGAAGCTCCTTGCTCCTCTCACTTACCAGAGTAACTAGGCCTCAGAATGCACAGGGCAGACTTTCACCGAGCAGGGCTGTCTCAGGGTAGGGAAATACATCAGAAAGCATTACCTTTTCTGCAGATCCCGGAAGAAGCCGATTAATGAGTTTGCAAAGCACAGTTCCATCTTTCAAAGAAGTTTTCAGGAACCCCTCTGGATCATCTACTATTTTCTTAGGGGAATTTAAGACTCCTAGTGAAATAAGCCAAGTTACAATCTGTTCTTCTGGATTCATGGCGGAGAGTTCTGCCGCCAGTGCTGCTCTCCTGTACAACAGAGTACTGGAACCCACATCCGTGATTACATCTTCCTGCAGCAGCTCAAGTGTGAAACTACTTTTTTTTTTTTTTTTTYTTGGTACAGAAACTAAATCTTAGGAACTAAAAGAAGTTACTCTAAGGTAAAAAACTGTTGCTAAAATAAAAGTTTCCAGCACTCATCAGGAGACAGGGAAAACAGACTGTTAACTACATCTTTGCAAAATATTTGCAAAAATGCAAATATTTTATATGAATAGTTATTACACCAAAAATATCTCAAGGACTTCCTCCTTGTGGCAGCTGGTACCCTATCACCTAGTAAACTTGGTCTTAACTTAAGGTCATTGCCCAAAAGAATAAATTTCTTAATTCTGTAAATAACTATGTATTTGCAGTGTTAAAACAGAATTCACAACAGTGACATTTTGGAAAAGCGTCATGCTAAACAGAGATTTTCAACTTTATGTGGCAAACCTAATTATTAAAACTGTCTTTTACAGTAGTTTTCTATTTTCTTTTGTCTGATTTTTGAAAATAAATTCTGATCATGTACCTCACATGTAAATAATGCTTCTCTTCAACTGCTGTGTAGAAGTCCATGTATAATCCAAAATGGTCATCTAGAAGACGATAATCTCTCAAAACAATTATCTGGATAACTTCAAAAAGGTCAGGAATTTAAGTCATCCAAAGCTAAGAATAAAACTCCTATCTGTTTTGCCTTATTAAGATGTCCCTTTCCACCACCACTTCAGGWTCCACTCAAAGTAGTTTTCCATCCTGCCCAGGGCAGTATTAACCATCACAAGTCAGAAAAGTCCAGTCATCTTTATAGTCGTCCTTTCACAAGAACAGATGGAAAATGAAGCAACGCTGTTGGTAATGAACATGGCTTGAAGCAATCCAAGAGGAACAAAGTATCCTACAGACCAGAATTTCTTGGTTACAATGTTCTGAGCCAATTCCCACTCTGTTACTTAAAACAGCTGCTTTCAAGAACCCAGTGTTATCAAACGACTTATGATTTAAAGGGTTGAGAAAAACAGAGCAGCAGAGGCATAAACTGCAGAGTAAATGCGCATGGCTTTGCCTCCACTTTGCAGGTCTTACAACTGGTACAGGGACCTACTAATGGACCAATTTTAACAGCCACTAATAAATCAGAACTGTCCTTTTAGGGTTAGACAGAACTCTGACTTTTTTCAGGACTTCAGGATGAGTTCCAGGTCTCTGTAGTGTGGAACTCTAACACACTACATGTGTTACACTCGTAACACATGGCTGCAGGCACGGAGAATAAAGTGGGCTACAGCTCAATCACAGCTCTTTGGTGAGGCATATTTACAAACGTGCGTAAAGTATTTCAAAATTATGATTAATTGGCAATTCAGTTGCTTTGCGCTTTTTTCTAGTTGTCATGAGCACTACTGCTTTTGCAGAAGTAAATACATACAGTATCCACTTTCATAATTCTTTTTACAAATCTGTAGGTAGCCAAGACAACTACTAAAGCTCATTTATCAATGGGGACATGCATTTGRATACAGAAGACACCTCAGTCACCTCATCAGAACACAGCAGTTTCTGATGTAAAGAGAAATACTTCCAACACTGGGAGAATTGCACACGTGCTTCATTGAAGTCAGCAGTACAAACCCAAACACCAAAGCACTTCATCCATTCCCTCCTCTAAAGGAAACCTTTGGTATAGATGGGCGGGTTTAGTTTTTGATTATTTCACATGCAGCTGCTGCAGCCAAATACACGGTAATGTCTGCAACTGCAATTAAATGAAAATACTTCCCACATCTGGAACACTTACCAACTGCTTGAAGGACCTGCAGGTATAGATATTCAGAAAGTCAAAAAATTCATGGAGTTTTTGCTTAGCCACTTCAATCCCAACCTCACATCCTCTAGAGTCCTTTCTAAACACATTGCAGCTTGTTTAGCCACTCCCACACCAAAATTAAATCTGCAGCAAACCCAGGGTATGAAGGTAGAGCAGAGCCACTAAGTAAGCAATGGTGTCTAGTCTGGTCTTCAGAAAGAAGACCACCTCTGGCTATTTCCTGACAGCAACAAATCAAGTGAATCATTGATCATCTCTTGCAAAGCCAACTTGTACATATAAGTACAAATAAGTACAAATACTTATTTACAGCCTGATTTATACCAGTGATGACTAAAYAGAACAGTATTACTTTAAAAGGGGGAGACTTTCCTATACCTAACTACCAAGTGATTCTGGGAGCATACACATCAGAACAGCACAGGGCCAGGAGCGTGGTGAGAACAGCAGTCACATATTCAGAAACTATTTTTTGAGTGGTTCTTCTCAAAGTCACATGTGCTTAAGTAATTCACTCTTTCTTTCCAGCATAGGGAAAATACTTAACCACACAAAACAGCACTGGAGTATTTGTCTGCTGCAGAATCTATCAATACATTTCAACTGGTAGCTTTCAATGATGAAGTCTAACTCTGTGCATGAGCTAATACTGTAGATCGGGGTACATTCTAATTAATTAGGATTTTAGGCAGGCAATGATCTTACAATAGCTGCCATTCTGGCATGGCACTTTAGGTAGGATGATCCACTTCAGCCTGAACAGCAGCGCTCAAGACTATCAGCTAATGCTGAAAAGGGAGTCCCATAGTACAGAATGTTACCCCTTCTTGCAGAACAGATACTGAGATCACTTTGCAACAATAACCTTCCAAGATGGAATACTAGTAATCTTCACCACCATCCAAGTGTCTCTGTGTAAATATGTTCTTCTTTTTAATTAAAAAAGAACAAAAAACCCCAAATCCATAATAGTTGTTAACAGTGAATTTATTTGCCCTGGGAAATACTGCAATTCTACCCACCTGCTACACAGATTTACTCCTAGAATCTGCAGCTCGTAACTTGAAGTGATATCCTTACCCCAAATGTAGAGTTTTAGATCTGTAGACATGGTATGCATGCTTTTTCTTCTTTAGCTACTCATTATGAACTGAGGGTTGTTTAAATGAGATCAGTTTATGTCTACCACGAAAGTCACTATAAATTTTATTATCCATGACTGTTTATGAGTTTCCTGCATGAGATACCAATGCTGAAGATTCCTCTCACATAYATTGACCCATCAACATGTACGTAAGAGAAAAAATGCATCAAAACCAAGACAAAGTTTTGAAGGAAGCACCTATTCCCAAGAGATGTAGTGCCRTTCAGTGTACATAGAGGAACACTAACTATTCTGGGCATTCATCACTAACTTTGTCTCAGTACATAAGCACTCCCCTCCTCTCATCCAGGTTGGAACAAAACTATTCATGTAATACAGCATAACTTTTTGTGGTTTCTTGGTGAAGTCCGCTGTATTCAAGAGGACAAAGACTCGCTGCTACGTAACTTGTTCTTTTTATCAGCATAAATGGCTAGCACGGATGTTAAGGGTAACCCAAGTATTTTGCAGCTGCAAGGATGTGTGTGCAATGAGCAAGGATGTGTGTGCAATGAGCAATGAACCAGCTCACACTGGACTGTTGGAAAGTGCCAGCTACAGCAGGCAGTCGTTGGCTTCCACCAGAAATTTTATCTGTGTCCAAGAGATCAGTAGTGCTACTTTCAAAGGCAACTCCTGAATGCTTACACAATCCTCTAGAAAATAGTGGGTGACACTACACTCAAAAACCAGGCTGTATCAGTTGTAATTTGTTGTCCTTTGATTCTCCAATGCATATCCACTGCTGCATTGCCACCTTCCAGTCACTGTAACTGGGAAAAGGAAATGCAAGTTAGTACCCTCTCGGAAACTAAGAGACAAAAACAGCTACATTATCTTTGAATTAGTTTTATATATACAATTAATACACTTGGACTGTATTTGATCTGTTTCAACATTACAAAAGAACATAAATGCCTAACCGTAATCATCAAAATGCCYTGAGGACAAGTTGTATTAATGCACATTCCTTGTATAAGGAATCCCCTCTCCAGGGCAGGTGCTAAGTACTGCAATTCCTGTGTGTATTCCCCCTTCAAATTCTACCCACCATAAAAACCCACCAGGTCTTGATAATCTCAGCATGCTACTCAGGAGTCCTGTAATACATTGGTACTAATCTGTAAGTAATACTGTGCTATAAATTAAATAAAACTTGTAATCAAGGGAAGGTAAACAGCTGGCAATTTCAATTACACCCTCATTTTCCACAAGGCAATTATTACTTTCCTTGCCACAAGTTAAGGTCTATTTATTGCTCCCTTAACATTGCTACCACACCTATTAAGAATCTGGAAACATTTAGAAGCCGAAGAGAAGGCTCGTAAGAGTGCGCTTTTGTCTCTAATACCCGTATTTATTACAACACAGTCACAAYATATTTACTAAACTGAAACAAAGCACCTTCATTCATTTTTTTTTTTTAAAGGAAGGTTTTTCACTTTTCAGTACTTAAGCTTCATCTTCCCAGTTAACAGAGAACTGAGGTGCACACACATGAAGTTTAAAATGTTCTGATAAAACCTATATGATGATTTGTCATTATCTTTTGAAGTCTCCCAGAATGCTGCACATTAAAGACAGCAATTCATCTCCTCATTCGAGGATTCAAGACCTGGATCTGAGTCAAACTATAAATTTAAAAACTGACCCGATTTTTTTGCAGGTGGGTGGGGGAGTGAAGGGGAAATGCTACTTTTAGACCTATTTCCCTAATCCACTTYAGTGGCACACTAATGACATCAGTGATTTTTGAACGAAAAAGGTTAGATTTTCTTAACCTTTAGAAACACCTATTGTAAAGTGTCCTTTCAGTAAGTCTCAAATTTAAATATTTCAACAGTCACATCTTAAAAGGAAAACAAAGACAAGTACATTTGCTGGTTGAAATTTTATCAAGTGTCAGAAAAAAAAAAAGAAAGCTGGTAGGGCAGTAGTTTTTGTTTTGCTTAACGACATGTCCCCTGAAAAGAAAACGCTTGTGATGATCCTGTATTTTATCTGACACACAATCCAGTAGCCTGAAACAAAGCATATTTTTCCCTTATTATTAAGGTAACAGCAGCAATTTATCAGGAGTATTTATAAAACATTACTGGCATATTCTGAGAAGGGCACTGCACATTTATTTAGCTGCTGTTACTGAGACTCTGTAAGGACAATGAATTAGAACCCAACTGAGGCTACAAATATCACACAGTATACAACAGAACCTATCCTTCCCACAAGACAGGATTTCCCTGATAACAGTGGCCAACTGTCAGATAAACCAACTGTACAAAGTACAACTTTTTCTTTTTTACCACTTAAAAGCTAGTTCTTGAAAGTAGAATTTGAAACTAACAGCAAAATAGGTTCTTACGTTTACAGACTCAAGAATTACATAAAAGTGTACACATGCTTCTTCACATAAATGCTTCTCTCTGAAAAGGCAGCTGTTCTTATTCTTTACTCCCTACTAGATTTTATCAAAATCTGCACACACTGTAAGTTACTTCCATTTTTTAACTAATTATTTAGTAGAGAAATTTTATTTTCCAGAAAGCTGGATTAGCATGACAGTCACTACCACTTTTTCCTTATGAGTTTTCAGAGAAACAGGAAAAAGCTCCATTTTCACATAAAGTCCGAAGACAGCTGCTCTTAAATCTTCTTGAAAAATAATTTTAATAGGGTATGCTTCAGAGCCATGAAACACAGGTGTTTTACAGTCTTAAACCATTCTGGAGGCACCTGAAGTCTGCAATTTAATCCCAGTACCTCTGCAGAGATCAATTCCTAATCCAAGATTATACTCAGTCTTACTGCTCATCCTGCACATCTAACACAACTGATTGAATGTCTATACTGATCAACACTTAGCCATGAAAATTCCTTGCAGCTATTACAGTGCTGTAATACTTACCTTACATATTGGCATAGGCACAACTCATGTCTGCCATCAACACAGATGAACCAGCCTTGTTTTAGTGGTATCTTCTAGAAGTTATCCCCCTGAAATTAAGAGAAGATACAACAAATTGAGAAAAACACATTTTACAGCACAAGTTAACCTACAGTAATTGCCCCCATTTCAAAATAATGGCATAAGTTTGGTTTGAAGATTATTATTCTGTTCCAAGTTTTTACTACTTCTTTAAATGGTGGAGGATTCACTGCCTTAGAAGGGTCTGGAATGGCTTAGAGAGAAGGTTGCACGGCTTATGGATTCTCATTCCTTTTCAGTGGTGCACCGCCATGTTAAATCCATAAGTTGAACGACAAAATTTACTGAGGACTAAACAGTAGTACAAAGTTTTTGGGTTTGTGGTTTGTTGGTTTGTTTTTTTTTTTTTTAGTTGGAGGTCTTCATGTTTACTATATTCAAGAGTATCTTTTGAACTTCATGGCTTTACCCAACTTATAACTTGCCACAGGCTCTGCCACATGTACTGGGTATCCCTGCAACGCAGTGTCAAAATAACAGAGTCAGGYATCCAACTAAACGTCAAGTTTGCATTTCTTGCTTCCAACTCCCAATAGTTGAGCTGATCCTTGTCAATCTAAACCAATTCCTGATTTCACAAGGTTTTAATTTTGTTAATATGCTGTATATGCAGCCTCTTTAAGCATCTTCACCGAGAGATACTTGTCACAAAATAACCCCTCCTCCCCACCCTACACAGCAATATTCTGTCTACAGTGAGCTGAACTACAGCTTTAGTTTCAAAACTGGTGCCATAAATGCTTTTATCCAAGAATTGTTGAATTTGGAGAATTTCTAATGTATTGGGGAATTTATTTTCCTTTTTTTTTCCTTTAATCTAGACAGCACTTCCATGACATGCAGCTTGTCGTACTGTACTAGAAGGTAACTTGTTTCAACTTTGACTTAGACTGAAAAACTAGTTTGCTTTGCTTACCATCTTTGCTGTTTCACAGGCATTTGATGCTCTTAATCAGCTGTGGAATGCTGAAAGATTCACTTATTTTAGGAAGCCATAAGCCTTTGAGAAGTTGGAGAGAAAGACTTCTTTGCTTATCTTTTCTCCTTTGGAATCAAAGATGTTCCTTTAAAAGTGAAACACTACAGAGTTGCAAAAATTTGAAACAGTATGAGTAACCATCGTTTTGCAGCTTCTTTGATGGAATTGTTCAATGGTTTGTGGTTTGTTGTTTTTTTAACAGTATTTTGTAGCTGACTTACATGAATACGATTTTTTTGCATGGGAGATCTTTTTAAGCTCCCCACAAAACAGTAGGAAGGCAGAATATAGTATTATCCACTTGCTTTTTTCGGCTTAAGTGAATGAAATCCTCTATTTTTCTTTAAATAAGGATCTGAAGGCATTTTGTACTGGTAATACTGTGACTTCAAATTCTAGCTTTATGTGGAATCATCCCCACCACCCTCCAAATCACAAGCAATACTTTGGGAATGAGATGCTGAACATGTAGAACAATCCATCTCCATGTTAAGATGGCTGGATATTGTGCAGAAGATCTTAAGAACAGCTTGTTCCATTCATGACGAAAATCAGATGGAAGTGTGGCATTTCAGGGAAGCTTTACTTCAAAAATTACAACATTAGTACACAGCTCAAGCTCATACATTTAACATCTGCTTTCTGAAAGAAATGTTAACAATTTTGAAATGATATTAAACATTGTTTAACTTTTCCTCACAAAAGCATAAAAGTCATGGAGGGGAAAACTTAACAGGCAACAATAAAAAAAGGTTAAAAACAACTTTTCCTTTTAGTAGTCCTCTGGTAGTAAAGCTAGAACAGCTTCCACATTTGAGAAATAATCTGTCTTGGTCCAAAAGTTTAAGAGTGTTTTTAGTATCTGCTTCTGCCTCCACCTCTATCGGATCTGCTTCCACCACGGCCACCACCTCTGGGTGCTCCGCGGCTTGAACTACTGTAAGAATCCCGAGGAGGTGGATAGCCCCTTTCCATGGATGGGGGAAGACCCCTGTCTTGTCTTCCAACACGATCACGACCACTTGAGTAGACATCACTTCTGCTGCTTGAGTAACTTTCTCGGCTTCCATATCCATCTCGTGTGCTGCCGTAATCATCATAGCGACTGCTTCCACCATATGATGGCGGGGGCCCTCGAGCAGGTGGAGCACTACGTGAGTTACCTGCAGGGTCAATGGTCAGGTAATACGGCAACACCGTAAGTTATATAGAACAATTTCAAATCTGAATTTACAGAATTGCTGTATTAAAATGTTTACTGCTACTCTTTTATATGTATTGAGATGGCTGTATTAAAATGTTTACTGCTAGTCTTTTATATGTATTGAGATGGTCTTAATACAATCTGTCACACTAATGGTATTTTAAGTGGGGATTGTGTATCAGGCAGTGAGTGGATTTAACGACTCTGAAGGAATGAAGACGGTGTTTGTTTATTCAGGCAGGCTCTTTAACTGGGTATTCCAGCACAGCTTGTTATTTTAGAGAAGAAATTCAGCTGTATTTTCCAGAGACAGCTGTCATTCTGAACTGTAGACTTTGCTTCTTTAGCTTATAGCTTATTTAACAAGATGAGCAAATGATAACCAACTACTGCACTTTCACTGTAGAGGAAAAAAAGTGCACCATTTCCCTCTAAAACACAAGCAACCTAGTCAGATTTTATGACACCTGTACATTTATATGACCCTCAAAATGGATTCTTACCGTAACTCTCATATGAATCTCTGTAAGAGCCTCCACTTGGATGATCTGAGTAGTCTCTGTCACGTCCACCACCGTATCCATCACGATCGCTATAGGAGGAAAGACTACTAAGACTTAGTACAAATCACTAACATTACAGCAAGAATAAAGTGACAGGGAGAAAACTCCAGCAGTAGGTACCTATATCCCCTGGAGGGGTATTCATCACGTGAACTGGAATGACCATAATCACGGTATGCGTAGTCTCGGGGAGGTGGCGCGTAGTCCCGGGTATCCCTGGAACTAGGATAATCTCTGCTTGAGTAACTACAAAGAAAAAAAACTGAGATGTTAGCCATACGTCCTACCACAGAAGGTCTGGAACCAAGACCCTTCTCCAAACAAAAAACTTTTCACTGAAATACAACAGTGCAAGAATTTACCCGTCTTTAGTGCTATAGCCATCGTCTCTTGGAGACATGTAGACATCCCTCCGTGATGGCATTGGCTCTCTGCGGGGGGGCCCTCCRTAACCATCTCTTCCACGTGACACAGGAGCTTCAGAGAAACAGTCCATTTAATTAGCATTTAGCYATGCACAACACTCAAGGCAAGTGCTAGTAAATAGTTTGAAACAATTTAGTAGTATCTCTGGAGCCTACATTTAGAACACTTTACATTTCTGCTTGTGGACTTTTAAAGCAGCACTAGAAGAAACATACCCAAATTGCACCAAATTGTTCCCAACAGCTACAAAATCATATTGCTATGAAAGGAACCAAAGATAAGAAAACCAATACACTATCCCACAGCAGACTGAAGTTGGAATCAGTGATTTGCACCAGTTCCTAAGGGAAGACTAAGGTGCTACAGCTGACTGAGCAATTTAGTCAGAAACTTCTTACCTCTTCCTCCCATACTACTGCTACGCACTGGTCCTGAAGGTACAGATCTTTTAGGTGGAGGGCCTCCACTTCGTGGAGGTGGACCTCTCTTCATGGGAAGCGGCCCTCGAGAAGACCCTAGAATGATAAGCCATTAACCAATTATTATTCCTGTGATACTCACCTGCATTTTCCTAAAGCCTAAACTACGACAACCTAAAGGTGCCATTATTACCATTACATGATCAACAGTAAACCTCTAAAGCTAGATCTCAAAGCTTTCTCTTGTCTTCTAGCCACTATGAAATGCTACTGGCAGAACTGCAMGCCAAACTTTCCACAGCCTAAATTCCTGTCAAGAACTGTCTTTTAGAACTTATCCAAAAGCTACAGGGTGTGACACAAGGGAAAAAGACCACTGATATACATCATCAGTCACAGTTTAAATRCTTAACAAGTTATTGTTCTCAGAAGACAAGAGCCACCTGGGAAGATGCACTAGAGAAGAGCCCACAGAGTGGGAACAGAGGCAYTACCAAGTCTGCAGAACCTACTATACAGACTTGTCAAGACAGAAGTTTCACTATTTCCAGGGTTTTTTTTTTCTGCATTACAGCTTTTACTGTTACACCTCAGGTTCTGCTTGCTCGTTCTTTTAAGTGAGTTTTGTTTTGATACTGAAAAGTCTGAATAAATAGCTGTATCTTAATGAATATCCAGTATCAAGTAACGTACTATCCTTACACTTTAGAATACTTCAACTCAACAAGGTTTAGCTGTCCTAACTCTCACTCTGATCTAGAAGGATCAGCCCTACAATTTTCTCAGTTTAGATCTCTTGCTATTAAGAATGAAAGGCAGTTCCCTTTCCCTGGTGGTAGAGAATCACTTTTTCAACTTGAATACCAGAAAGCTTCCTTTCTCACGTGCATGGCAGGAGTTCTGCTTTTCTTTCATAGGCAAAAATCAAGTGGAGTGTTAGTTGTAGAAAGGAATCTTCACATTTGAAAGCCTTTTCTTAAGGTGTACTTGCCTAATAAAAATTTGACTAAACTGCCGAGATCGTATTTCATCATTTTAATAAAGAACAACAAGGAGTGCACTATTCAGGTGTTTGACTTTTTTTTTTTTCCAGTAGGATTATTGTCATCTTCCAATGGGATTGTCTTGTGTTGTCGAAGTGTATAATGAGAGAGGTCAATACATACCCAAGTGACTCCCTCTTGAAGGTGGTCCTCTCGCGCCACTTCCGCCTCTTGCGCCTCTAAGGCCCCTGGGAGGACCTCTGCTTCGGGGAGGGGGTGGCGGCCCACGCCTACCACCACTTTCAAAGGATGGCTTGGTTGCTTGTTCCACTTTAATTGCCTTCCCATCTAATGACTAAAGAAGAAGCTGCTTTACTTACTGCTCAGTCATGTTTGTATTTCTTAAATCAAGCCCCTCTTGCTTCACTATCACAGGGCTTCCATTTTATAAGTTAGAGCAACTCTAGAACTGATTTCGGTCTTCAGTATTAGTCCCCAAGTACTCAGCAGCATGTTGGGCCTAATTTCAATTTCTACAGTACTTCATTCTTGTGGTATTGATGGCAAAAAAACCCACAGAGCAGCATCAGAAAGGACTTTCAGTGAAAAAACAAGTGTCCAATGGTTACGGCAGCCCCATGTCATTTATTCTGTAAATGAAACATGATATATGATCTAAAATTTACTTTCAATTGCCATGTACTTTTGTACCATACTAGGAATGCACCTGTAGTTACAAGATTAAGCTGAAGGTAACTTAGCTTCAGTCGGGATTTCTGGCAATGGGGAGGCCATTTAGCACATTTTCTTGACGTCCTGATAAAACGGTGATCACTGAAGTATTTAGAAGTTATTTCAGCATCTACACAGCAGACTGAGTATGACAATTCACCACTTTTTTCTAGTGTTTCAAGCTGGGTTTTCAATCAAAGTGACTGTCACAATTTACTCTATTACTTGCTTTTCCACAGGGAAGGTGCTTTGCGGTTGGGGTATTTTTGTTTGTGGGTTCTGTTGTGTGGTTGTACTTTTTCTGYGCTATTAAAACAGTAGAAGCTTCTTCTGGAATACAGACCTGCAACACCAGGAACTCTGCAGACAACTAGTATACTTTAAACAAGAGCAGAGTAACATGTTGAGTAATTCAACCTAGTTAATCATATTCTTATATGATCTTTAGATACCACGTTTGGATATTATAGCACAACCAAGATCACAAGCTCTGCTAAAATTAGGTTACTGCACGCCTATCCTGGCAAACGTGGTTTATTTGCCTTTTTTAGCAGCTAAATACATAAACTTTGCTAAGATGACTAATTAATTATCAGGCAGAAAGTGTTTTTCATTGCACTTCTTTGCTGCAATAATTGAACACAAACCTGATTGCTAGCAATATCTTAATCTGCACTGCTAATAGTGTTTTATTCAAGTACTGAATATTCTTTGTTCTCTATCATAAGCTCTCTGAAAATTCACTACAGTAGCACCATGTATTTTGAGTTGTAGTGATTGTTTGAAAACCTGTGTGTACAGGTCCAACTTGAACTGTTGTGAGGGAAAAAAGAAATACCAACGAAGTCATACTGGTCATGGCTTGACTTCATGAAATATTTTATTTACTCAAGGTTTCTCTAGAAGCCTTTTGGCTTTTGGCATGACAAACTGAAACATCCCAGGAATGAATGAGCATCAGTCACTAATGACTGGAACTTCTCAGTTTGCATCATATTGATTTGCCATCATAATTAATCTCTCAGTTTCATCCTTCTCAAGCAGAAACACAGTGGGCTTGAAGCCTTAAGCTTTGCTATGGCCACTGCAGTCCTCAATTTCACGGCAGATTCTTGCCAAATTTTTTAAGTTTAGAAAGCAAAAACTGTCCCCATCTGCTAGCATGGGTTCTGAAACCTGGATGCTAGGTTTAAGTTCTTTCATTTCTGTGATGTAGGAGGTACAGTTTTCCTTGTAATTTCTCCTCCTATTTTCTTCTGCCTTGCACTTACGCATCTTACCTTGGCAGAAGATAAGTTTCTTTGCAGACTGCTTTACACAAGCAGTCTTAAAAAAGCTATTCTATAGGTCCAGAAAGACCTTTCACTAGGTACATTTTTTCTGATTAACAGAATGTATTTGTCAAAGTTTGTCCTATTTCAAAGCAGAGGGGACATTTTATGGTTTTACAGCTCAAAGAAAGCTCTTATCTCACCAAACATAAAAGTCACACAACCCATCTCAGAATAAGGAAATTTCTTCAATGAGCTCAGAGCATGAGGTGTCAACATGAACACTCATTAGCTTGTTTTTATAACCTTGATTCTGAGTGTTACAGAAGAATTTTTAATATGATATGAGCATTAGAAAGTGAAGTCACCACCCTGGTGCTAAAAAGCATGAAAATAATTTAAGCTACATGTAATTCAAGACAGTAATAGTTTGGCAATCAATGTCGCCTATGTGTGAAATGAATAATCGGTACAGATTTGTAATATGAGCCAAGGAACTTTAACCAAACACAATTAGAGAACTATCCTGCAAACTTCCACATTTCAACAGAAAAGATGAATGAAATTTGCATTATTTTGGGAGCGGGGCAAGAAATCAAGTATTTCAGAGAAACTTTTACAATAACTTGCATGAAGCTGGTTCTAACACCACAAAGGGCTTTCCTCTTCAATGGATCACTTCATTGTTGATGCTGCAATGACTCCATTTCTTCACATTCCTTGATGGCACATTAACTGAGTTTCCTTTTGCCATATATATCCAARAAGTGAAGATCCATTTCTTAAGAGGCCAAGCTTCTGTACATTGTATCACTTCTTAAAAAAAACAGGAAGCACTTTCTATCAATTAGAGGAAGACAACCCTCTGTAGTGCTGAGTACAGTTTACACAGTAGGAGTTGTAGCATCTGCTTCCATCTTCTTAACACAGACCAGCTGGCTTGGTAGGTCTAYACTGTAATCAAATCTTTGGTTTGTCCTGATCTTTTGCCTAAGGTCATATCCTCTCTTGAATTATCCATTTCATCTTAAGAACGTAGAACCAGAATATCATGAGAACAGCCCACTGCACCGAACAACCACTACAGACCTGGGAGTATCCACATTTATGTCCAGGTAAGCATGTGCACTTTGTGGCATCAGGATGTAGACTTGACTGCCATGAATTAAGATTCTTCTTAAGGAAGGCTAGTTAGCTGCTAGAAAGTACTTCGGCATTTCTTATGCCCTGCTCAGACATGATAGCATTAATTCAATTTAGTAGACAAAGTAACTTAAGTGGGAAATCTCCATCCCAAATGTAAAATTATCTCCTTATCTCTTTCTGCAGGACAAACTTATCTTCAACAAGCAAGCTTTCACTAGTCCACGCTTGTCCCAATACAGAGTGAAATACAGTTGTTCACGTATTACCCCTCACCCAAACTGGTGCAAAAGTCTGGATATATTTTCATAAACGTTTTCAAAATAAAAAATCAAATGCAAATTCATTCTTGCAGTATCTATTGGAGTCAGCCTCTTCCACTGGCTACAACTTGAAAGCAACAGACAGGCAATGCAGAACTCTTCCCTCAGCCAGACAGATCACCCAACTYCTTACAGACTACTTGAACTGCACAGTGCTTCTGCTGCTGTTTCTCAAGTGCATCAAAATTTCGAGAATGCTCCAATCCATCTTTTCCAAATGGACAAAGAAACCTTTAAGCTGTGATTTACAATTAAATCTTCTCACACCAGGCGTCAAACTGCTCTTCCTCAGACCTCGAATGCAGAGTCTTTTAAGAATGCAAGCAAGCAGTATCTGCTGTCCAGAAGGCACTCTGAAGATGAGAATAAGAGACCACCTCACAAATAGCTTTCATATCCATGGTCAAAGCAAGTTGGACCAGAGGACATTCTAGACCAAATCCCATTTGAGAATGTTCTTTTCATACACTACTTGCTATTTTAATTTCAAAGCAGATGAAGGTACTTCGAGATTTATAGTGAAGACAAACCCATGAGAACGATGATCCACAAGGCCAACCTTTCTAGTACTTCTTGACAGTAATGCAGATTGTGCATTCCAGAACAAGTAGACATAAYGTCAGCCACAAACAGTGTCTCATTCAGGTATTTTACTAAGAAATACTCTCCCAAATGTCTCCAAATGTGACCAAGCACATGCTACAACAATCAAGACGTAGAATAGTTGGTGATTATTTTCAGAGGGATTTTGATTTGCAAGCTGCACTCCACAAACACGAAGATTAGTGACTGAGTTCCTTTC
This sequence comes from Mixornis gularis, assembly GCA_003546035.1. Taxonomy (NCBI): domain Eukaryota; kingdom Metazoa; phylum Chordata; class Aves; order Passeriformes; family Timaliidae; genus Mixornis; species Mixornis gularis. The sequence goes on from QVAJ01000393.1 coordinate 166,614, forward strand.
AGTCTGACAATTATCTATTTGTCCTTCAAATTACCTTATGTGAGGGTTCAATGACCATTCCAGAGAAAATTAAGTATTTAAGCACAGCAATAAGCAAGTCTTTAGAACTGTGGCAAACTAGATAGTGGAAAAATAAAATTCAATAAAAGGAGCACCTTGACAGATGTTTAGGCTGGTATAGAAAGAACATCATCTGAATTTGCCACTCTCTGCCTTGACAAAACTTACTAGCTTGTTTAAAAAGGAAGGAAGTCTTCAAAGTAACCCTAATTGTGATAAGGTTGCCATGAAACACCCAGAAACATCAGTACATGGAGTAGAAAACCCACTACCCTTCTACAATACATAGCCTGCCATAACACAAATACAAGAGGTTTTACTATCTGTGTTCATGAATACTACAACAAGCTCATTGTCTTACTCCTACAGTTGCTTTACTTACTGACTGCAATAACTGACTTTTTCCTTCACTTCAACTTCTTATACTAGCAAGACACACATATCAAAATCCCAAGTATCAATTAGTCATAATCATTTGATGCCTCTTCACTTTACTTGAATGGCCTCTCAAGAGACACTGCTTACAAAGCCAGTGCAGTGTGACCTCAATACAACCATTCAGATAATGCATGGAAAACCAGAGTCAGCAGTTCAGGTGACCTAAGATAGCTTTCACTGCCTGAAGAGACAGCACCTCTATGAAGATAAGCAGCTGTTGACCAAAAAATTGAAGACTTACATCTACCTTTTCAAACAATGTGTCACAACAGATGTAGATCACAGCAGCCTACACTATCCTAGTATTATCTTGGACCTTGTGCTGCAATTCTTGCATTTTAATTTTTAAAAACATTACACTTCTCATTTCTCTTAAAGCTAAACCATTGCATTTTAGGGTGTAAATAAACAAATTTGGTTGCCAGCTAACTGCAAAGCCATTGCACGTTAACTGGGAAGATGCCCCTCACACACACCAAGCAGATCAACGAGGCAAGCCACAAACGTCAGAGATTATCAAAGGAACACCAGATAGCTCATCAATGCTCCAGCACTCAAATGAAGTCACAGTCAACCCCTGTTAAGGGAACTGTAAATAATTTTCAGGTTAAGTCACTTCCCTGAAGTGTAATTTACACAATACTGCATTCAAATATGATCAAAAAGAAAAATCCAACCCAAAAATCATTATTGAAACATGCAAGAATGAAGAGCTGATTGCTGAAAAGCCCTCCATCACTGATTAAGGCACAATAAGAAAAGAGAGCGCAGCTGACTGCCAGCCAGACTCTATTTTCTGTTGTCAAATCCATGAACAAAAGGAACAGATTTCAGCTTCATGGAGACAGAGAAATTTTGTCAAATTTAAAGTTATGACTTGTCTGCACAATAGTCTAATCCATTCTCTTTACAACTTTTATTACCAGCTGATTTACTCCAAAGATTAATTTTCCTGATCAGTTTCAAACACAACATATAATTRGTCTTAATTCCTACCTTTCCATTCATATCTCTGGCAGCATCCTTTGCATCTGCTGGACTCTCAAACGTGACGAACGCAAATCCTCTGGACTTGTTTGTTTCCCGATCTTTCATCAAAAGGACTGCAGAAACAAAGTCACATCAGCCTTCCCCGTAATTCCCTGTAAAGAACACTTAACCTTTATTCAACCTTTTAAGCTCAGAACTTCTTAGAGGACATGTAAGCGCCATCATTTCAGATGATCAACGCCAAAAAAAGTCATCACAGCTATGCTGTTGTTCGTTTTTACTATCACCTTAAGAGAAGTTCTCTTTACCTTCCACAATGCGTCCATATTTGCCAAATACAGCCTCAAGGGCTTTCTCATTAGTCTCTGTGTTCAGGCCCCCAATGAACAGCTTCCCAGGACGATCTGCTTCAACCATTTTGATTCCGAAAATGACCTACTAAAAAGAATGAGGCCATTATTAACAAAACATCACACTGCAGTAGAGACTTCAGAGTATATGACTTCTGTCCTCAAAAGTACCAGCAAATTTTCTTCAGAAAGATGTTAGATAAAAAATATGAGAAATAAAAACTGTAAGTAATTACAATTTTTTGTAACGGAAACAACTGGAAGTAGTATTAACAGTTATTTCTTCACATTATAGTGCATTTAAAAGATATTAAATTGGACTTCAAGATCCTCTTTGAGTAGAGGAACAAAGCACCGTTAAAACAAAGCAGCAACGGTGAATGAGAAAACTCTTCCAGAAGTGCTGTTCTTTTTGCCCTGGATGACAATCCTAGCACAGCTTTCCTTTAAATCCGGGACGTTTTAAGTAGTTTATTTAATATGTCGTAGTAACACAAAATTATTAACTCTTCAAACCATCCTCGGTCAATTCTTCTAAATTGAGCTCATTCTTTGTATTATTTAAAGTACACGGAGCCTATGCTAAAGTCCTGGCCTACACAATACATGAGACTGAACAGACACAAGACCACCACTGCAGTTCTACACAGCAATGTCACAGCTACAGCCGCGGGGGCGGGAGGGTTAAAAAGAAAAAAGCCCAAGAGCCGAAGACAAAGCCAAACCTCTCCGTGCCTGGCAGGTCGCCCGGCGCCTGTGGACAAGCGCTGCCCGCGTGTCTCCAGCGCGATGGCGGGAAGGCCCGCGCCAGCCCCGGCACACACGGGAGCGCGGACAAAGTATCCCCGGGGGAGCCGCGGCGGGGCCCGGCAGGGCCGCACGGGGGCCGGGCTCAGCCGCGCTCCGGGGCACAGGGAGCGGCGTCGGACCCTCCGCAGGCTCAAGCACCGCCACAAAATGGCGGCCACCTCTGGCAGCGGCTCTGCTCCGTCCCYGCAGCCGGCGGCCTCCTCGGCGCTCATCTACCGCGCGACTCAGCCCCGTCCGGACACATCGGCGCAGCGCTCCCGCCGCGCCCCCCTCGCCCTCCTCCAGGATGCTGCGGAACCCCCACACCTAAAATGGCGGACACCGCACCTCACGCCGCCGTAACCCTCCTCGCCGCACCACAACCGCGCGGGTCCCACCGTCCTAACCGGAGCCGGGCAGGGAGGGATTGCGGGTCGGGCCCGGCTCCGCCGCACCTCCACTGCACCGCGAGCGACACGCTACGCGGCCCGCACCCCACGGGCCTTTCACCGCGGATCCCCGCAGCGCCCCGCGGTGCCGCCCGCAGAGCCCCAGCCCGCAGCCGCGCTCACCTCCACCCGTGCCACTCCGCAACTGCGCAATGGGGGCGAACAAAGGCGCTGTGGGCCTTTATAGCTTTACGTCACCGCCGGACGGAGCCCCGGATGCGGCGGCGGCAGCGCCGAGCCCGGTAGGGGGCGCCCGCAGCCCGCCGTTGCCCCGGGGTCGGCGCGAAGCTCCCGCCGCGACCAGGGGACAGCAGGGCACAACCGGAGGGGACGGAGGACAGCAGGGCCCGGTGGGGACGGGGGGCGGCGGGGCCGGAGAGTCCCGTCCTGCCAGGAGCGAGGAGCGGGCCGGGGACCACGAGCGGCGGGARAAGAGCGGGAATGGACCGTGGAAAAGGCGGGGTAGAGCTTTGTTTGCCGGCTGCGCCTCGCCCCCAAGGATTGAGGCCCCATGTGGAGTGCTGTGTCCAGTTCTGGACCCCTCAGCACGAGAAAGGAGCTACTGGAGATGGTAATCATCACTCAAATTAGATGTCCGGATCATCTGTCTTATCAGGAGAGATATGGAAGCTGGGGCTGTTCAGTCTAAAGACGAGAAGCATGAGAGGGGATCTTCCTACTGTATGTAAATACCCTAGAGCTAGGTGCCAAAGGGGTGGTGCTAGAGTCTTTTCAGTGGTGCCCAGTGACAGGACGAGGAGCAATGGTTGCAAACTAAAATACAAGAAGTTCCACCTCAACACGAGGAAGAACTTTGCATTGAGGGTAGCAGAACCCTGGAACAGCTGCCCAGTGAGGTCGTGGAGTCTCCCTCTCTGGAGACCTTCCTGTGTCACCTGCTCCAGGTGACCCAGTTTTGTCGGGGATTGGGCTGGGTGATCTACCAGAAGTCCCTTCCAATACTAACTGATTTTGTGAAAGAGCAGATTTATCACTTCTTTGGAAGGAAAATCACAGTACTATCAGTTTAACTTTCAAGTTTGTGCAAGCGCTTAACCCAGTTTGCTAAAACAGCCTTAAAGGCATTTTTAATTAGTTTGATGATTACTTGTGCATGGCAACACCCCTTCCTTAGAAAATAACAGCAAACCAAAACTGTGGTTTAAAACTGAATGTGTTGTTGACGGCACAAAGTTTTGCCATTTTTGTTCAACTTGATTGGTTAATTATTTATACTCAACTGTGATTTTCTTTGGCTGGCTAAACCTGGTAGTGGGAAAGTTAGGAGGAAATCTGCTCATGCAAAAATTGGCTAAATTTTTATTATTTGAACCTGTAAATTATCTAAATTTATATTAATCAGTCATCAAGGTCTATTTTCTTAGTACCACTCAGTCTAGTCACCAAATAGTCTTTTTAAGTTTTCCTTGCAGTTCTTACATGCAGTTCTCCAGACCTTTATTTCTGGGAGGTGCCACAGAGTCTATGGACTCTAGGGCACTGCCCAGTGCTGTTACAGTTGCTCAGCTGCATAATTGCTGATAAGAGAACATCAGACGCTATCCTTCTCTACAGTTTTTCTGTCTGTCAGATACTGATATTCAGCTGCTGTTTGTGCTGTGGGAAGCAGAAGGCAACGTTGCCTCAGATTAGCTCATAGATGTGTTGAGAACAAAAGGAGGGGAGCTTTCAAACACTACTCTAAGCCCCAGTATGTACTTGAAGATCTCACCTTACAGTGTGGATGCTCAGAGTTTCTGGATGCTGTTACAGTGAAGGGGAAAAGGAAAAGRTGATGGTTGTAAGGAAGTGGGAGGGCACTGGCTTTGATATCAATGCAGTTGCCGAAGAATGGCATTACCAGATACTCATACAATTATCATATGAAGAAAAGCTTCAAATTCTAGTTTCAGTACAAAAGAATTTAAACTTTAGAGCTTCCCTGGGATGGATAGCGAAAACTAAAGCAAATTGTTAGTCCTGTAAGAAATAGGCTAAAAATGGCCTCCATCAAGGAAGACTCTGTGCTTCTCTGACCCACAGTGTATTTGTTGRCTGCCTCAAACTGGAAAAAAAGGCAAATGCAAACAAAAGCCTCTTTTTCTGTTTCCTCTGCTTAAAAGAATAAAATATATCATTGACAACTCCAGGCTTCATTTTAGTAACATTTTGTTAACACATACTCTACACGTAGTTAGGCAGAATCAGCATGAACATAATGATATTTGAAACAGCATTTGAATACAAATGCTGTAATTGCATTGATGCCTTGAGAGGCTACCTAGAACAGAGGCTAGACAGTGTTAGAGGAATAAAGTAGGTATTTATTAAAAAGGCCTTCAAAGGGTACTTAGACATTGGAATGGACTGCCCAGGGAGGTGGTGGGGTGGTGGAGTCACTGTCCCTGGGAGTGTTTAAGGAAAGACAGGACATAGTACCCAGTGCCATGGTCTGGGTGACATAGTGGTGTGTGGTCCTGTGTTAAACTCGATGATCTCAGATACATTAACCTGAAAAAAGATTCTGGTACCATAAAATCTTAGGATGGTTTGGGTTGGAAGGGACCTTCAAGATCACCTGATTTCAGCACCCCCACCCCGYCCGCCATGGGCAGGGACACCTTCCCCTAGACCAGGATGCTCCGAACCCAGTTCAGTCAGGCCTTGAGCACTTCCAGTGACAGGGTATCCACAGCTTCTCTGTGCAACCTGCGCCCGGGCCCCACACGCTCGAAGGSAAGACTTTGTCTCCGGCATCCCATCTAACTCCGCCCTCTGGCAGTGGAAGCCTTGCCCCTTGTCCTGCTGCCGCCTGTTCCTCGGAGTGCCCTTCCCCAAGATGGCACCCCCGGCGCTTCCCCGCTCACCGCGCAGCCGCCGTGGCCCCGACCCGGCCGTGACGTGCCCGCCCGCGCCTCCGCCTGTGCTGGGACCGCCTTCGCGGAAGGCGCTGCCCGGGGCGGCCGGGGCTGCCGTTGCGTCTCATGGTGCCTTTGCCCGTCCAAGCTGCAAGATGAGGCTGCTGGCTGCCGCACTCTTGCTGGTGGCGCCTCTCGGCGCTGCCTTTTACCTGCCCGGGTTGGCGCCCGTCAGCTTCTGTGAGGAGGGCGAGGAGACCGAGAGCTGCAAGGTGAGAGCCCGCACGGGCGGGCCCGACGCGGGCCGTCCCCTCGCTCTGCCCCGCTCGGGGCTCCCGCGGCGAGGGGGGTCCGTGGGGTATTCCCTGCGCTGCTCGCAGGTGTCCTCCCGCGGGCGGCAGCCTGCTCCGGGAAGACAGACACCCCCAGCTGGTGTTCCCTTTTACCGCTGAACTTTCCAACCAGTGCTGGGAGGACCCTTAGTTCCTTGTTCCTGGTGTGGCCGGGAACCGGGGCCTGTCAGCAGCCGAGGGTAACTCCACCACGGGGTAGCAGCGTTGGCTGGTTAGCCACGCATTTCGTACCAGCCACACATTGGTTTCTGAAAGTCCGTAATTTCATACTTGTTTTCCTCCTTTCCTGTTTCAGTCACTAATTGAGCTCTTCGTGAACAGGCTGGACTCTGTTGAATCAGTTCTGCCGTACGAATACGATGCGTAAGTACATCCCAACAGGTTTCTAGAAGTATTTGGAAAGGTGCTTTTCTGGTGCCATAAATGTGTCAGAATTTTAGCTGTAGGGATGGAAGAATGAATCCAATGCTTAGTGTCAGGAATGAATAACAAGAGGTTGGGAAGGATAAAGGCCACACTTGTGCCACCTGACCTCTGTTATTGTTAAAAAAAAGGCTGCAGGGTTTCTTATGGGTGCATTCTTTTGAGCTGAGTACAAGATGTAGTGTTGACTGTTTGACGTATTTGAAAGTTCATTCTGTTAGGCAAAACTAGGACATCAAATGCATTAAGTTCTTTTTTTTTTTTTTCCTGGTAATTGAAAGAAACTTGGAATCCAGTCACTGTTAACTTTTTTTTTTTTTTTTTGGCCAGAGTTCTGTAGCTAATTCTTTGTTGGTTTTGGTTTTGTTTAATTTTGATTATTTTATATGAGAACATCTATCTGCATTTGCAGATATTTATAGGTCTGCAAAGTGATGATAAACAATATGATTTGCAGTCTTGCTGTTGGGCACAGAAAAGAGAACATGCAGGTATTTTAGTTCTTTCCTTGGGCAGTGCAGCAGTAGAAGCACGACCAGAGAGCAGCTAAAAAATCTCCCATCTCTACTTCCGTTAAACTTTATGGAAGCCAGTGAATTTAAGACCATTGATTGAGAAAAAGTACTTATGCACCAAAGATTAGAATGGATTTTTTTGTTGTTATGTTGAGGGGTTTTAATGTAACCTGTACTACCTGTGTTTAATGAAAAGCCAGCATGGTTACGTTGTCCTGTATTCAGCAGTTTCAGGGTGTATGTAGTTGAAAAGAATTGGTGGATGATGTGGCACTGTAATACTAAAAGCACTTTCCTTCTTTGAAATGTGTTTCATGTTAAATGCTGTTTGTAAATATTCCTTTAAGAAAGGGGTGTCGTTTTTCAGAAACTTCTTGCAAGAGAAATGAAAAGTCCCTAGCACAGTCCATTTTTTTTGCCACGAAATGAAACATTTTACTTTTTGCTTAAATCGCCATTTGAAAAGGGTAGGCGGATTAAGCATCATGCATTTTGTTAAAGATACGCTGGAATATGTGTTGAAATTGACATTAAATTGTTGAAATGGTTAAATTTTCAACAGTTGTTGAAATTGATATTAAAATAGATGTCAGCTTTCTTAGAAAAGCCTCTCAAATTTTTACTAGCAGTGGCTGAACTGTAAAATAAATCATGAAAATTACTATGTTAAGGACATAATTTAAGAGTTTGTTTTAGGCTGGTATTTACAGTTATATGTCAATTAAAAATAAAAGGAGACCTTTGCTACTTTTTTCCAGTTTTGACTTCTGTCAAGATAAGGAAGAGAAAAGACCATCAGAAAATCTTGGACAAGTGCTGTTTGGGGAAAGAATAGCATCGTCTCCATATAAGGTTATTTTATCCCTTGAAGTTGATCCTGTTTAAATTTGATAGCCGTTGTTCTGATGGCTGTAATCCATAGACATAGCTGAAGATTTGATGACTGAGTGATTATTTTTTGTTTTTATTTTTTAATATAATCACTGTGGAGTTTATGTAATAAAACCCAATAGAACTTCTCCCAGCCCAAAGGCATCTGAGGTTGCTTAATTGCAGTTAGGAAACTGAGCCAGTGATCACCCTTCTTGCCTGTTGCTCTGTGGTAGAGAAGTTCAGAAACTATATTTTAGGTAGTTATTTAATAGCTGGATGTAAGGTGTGTTAGGTGATCTGAAATAATTTGTTTATTAAATGTAACATTGGAGGCTATAAAGTGATAGTTCAGGAACTGTTTTGTATACTTGGTTGTAGTATTGGGCAACTTCCAGAGTGGGAAGGGGAAATGAGTTTATGGCTCATTTGCAGCTTTTCTCTGCTTGTACGTGCTTATCATCTGTTTTCTGAAACCAATTTTTTCAGTGTTGATGGATATCACTTGGAACCTTCTGTAAAATAGTTGTATGGAAATATTTTGCAGATTGGGTGTGTGGTATTTTTCTGTATCATGCCCTGCATTAACAATGACCAAATGTAGCATATCTAAACAGCTGTGCCATCAACTTGGGACGGTTACTAGCAGTGGAGGAGTTGTGGTCAAACAGGGRCTCTTGGTGTTTGAGAGCTGTATGGTGTTCAAATGCAGTTTCCAAACTTGGATTTGCCAGTGAAGCTGAAAACTGTGCTCTGTGTGTGTGATGGTTGCTAGATAATCCAAATTTTTGTGAGAAAAAGGGGCAGCAGTTTCTGGGTCTGCTGCTACTCAGTCAAAAGAGACCTGATGACATCTTTTCATTAGTCTGTTAATCAGGCAAAGTCCCCTCCCTTGTATGAACTGCTCTTAGAAGTCTCCTTGATTCTCTGAGCTAATGTAATTTTAAGTCTTATGACTAGTGGTCACAAGAAGCTTTTAAGTATGTAGCATGATGGGTCATTTGAACTGGATACATATTGAATAGATTAAGTGTTAYAACAATTGTTTTAAATGGCTGCACACTACAGTAATTAGAAAATGCTGTTCCTGGTTAGTATTTGGGCCTTGATAATAGAATTTTCAGTCGTGTTTTAAGCTCACTAACAGGTTAACTGGGTTAGAAGTTGGAGATGCAAATGTGAATGAATGTGTTTGTGTTAGGTGATGTCTGTGCTTGAAGCTTAGATGTTGTGCAACTTRTGCTTTTGGCAGCCTTACCTAACTTGGTCATCATGGGGAAAAACAGCTAAAGCTAACATGAAACATTCAAAAAGGGCATAGTGGAAGTTTGTTTTAGCAGATGATGAAATTATCAAAATAAACCAAACTGGTAAAAGAAAAAGCAATAGCTTTTCTACTAATTTTCAATTTTCAGTCCTCTGGGTTTATCCTTTAGAAACATACAGTAAGGAGGTAAAGTAGCTAAAAAAAACCTCCATGCTTTACCTGAAAAAAACCCCAATATGCTAAAAGATTTTTGAAGCAAAGTTGAAGTGACTTTTTTGTGTGTGCTTTTTTTTTAACAGTTCACTTTTAAAAAGCAAGAAACTTGCAAGAAGGTATGTACAAGATCATATGACCCAGGAAACAGTGCTGATAAAAGCAAACTGGCTTTTTTGAAGAAAGGAATGCAATTGAATTATCAGCATCACTGGTGAGCCTAGACTTATGCTTGAGGTTGGGTTTATTTTCTGCTTTTGGACATTTGTTATCTATGTTTTAAGTGGTTGTTTTCTTCCTTGTGTGTGATAGTTGTCTCTCTACTGTGCATCTTGTAGGCACTACTGAAAAATGTGTGCACTACATGAATGTGAAATGCCACTGTGAAGTGAGGTGCATCCCTTTCTGAGGACATGTTCTTTGATGATTTCTGTCTAGGATTATCGATAACATGCCTGTAACGTGGTGTTATGATGTGGAAGATGGACAAAAATACTGTAATCCAGGATTTCCAATAGGATGTTTCGTTACTCCAGATGGTAGAGTTAAAGATGCTTGTGTTATAAATGTAAGTGGTGGAACTTTTTTTGTTAGTATAGGGTGGTTTCATTTGTGGTTTTACTTTTAAGCTTTCTTTTCCTGAGAAAGAACAGATACGTTTGTAAACATGCTTAATGTTCACGCTGTGGGCACTGACAGAGCTGAGTGCTGCGAGTGTATGCAGTGTCTCACACAGTTGTCCAAATAAAATGTTCATATAGGTCTTTGACCAATATATGTTTTATAAAGCTATAAAATAATGGTGTGGGTGTTTAAAAGCCTTAGAAACTTGAGRTTTTGTTCCCAAATTTAATGTGTATCCATCCTAGTAACTATTCATTCTTTGTTTATGTTGTGTTCATGTGCAAGATGTTCTTTTATCAGATCAGAAGCTTTCTAGTGAAGTTTTAGAAAGGAGCTCTGTGTTCTAGTTGCAAAAGTTGTGTCTAGCACAGTTTACAAGTTAAATGTGTCAGGGTTTTCCCAGATGGCTGAAGGATAACAAACATAGCTGTGACAGGGAAAATTATGTTGACAGTTGGAAATGTGTCAGTCATCCTGGGAGTTCCACTGTGGACTGGTACAATTGCAGATAATAGTGATAGAGTTTTATCCCTCCTGGGTGAGAGACAACACTCCTCTTGGTGAAGAGAGAGTTTTCCTTGACTCTGCTATACCACTGCTTTTGTGCAGTGCAGTCGGTTCATTTGTATGCAGCAAGTCTGATGCTTCATTGGAGTGCTGCATTTGTCATGCATGTTCAGTTTACTCTGTCTGCGATCACCTTCCAACTCAGTTACTCCTCAGGCTCCCCAGACTCCTGAAAGTGATCTTTTATACACATATATTAATGCTGAAGTGCTTCCCTTTGTTGCTCCTTCATACACATACACCAGTCTCATTTTAAAGCTCTTGACTTCTTGCGCCCTCTCCTGTTGGAGGAGTTGCTCAGTCTCCTGATCATGTTTTGTAGTCAGAGTTTAACAAGAAGAACACTTTCTACCTCTTCAACCACGTTGACGTAACAATCATGTACCACAGCGGGAAGGATGAAAACTGGCCTGGTGCAAGACTGGTGATGGCAAGACTGAGACCACAGAGGTAATTGTGCATTAAAGCAGCAGGAATCCTAACAGCAGTTCCAGAGAGAACGGTTCCTGAGAGATGTTGTTGGTGTTAATGAATTCTGAGGAACTTGTTATTYTGACTTCTGTAAAGCTTTTGGTATGCTGGTTTTTGTCTTGTACTATTTACAAGGATAGTTCCACAGCTGTAAATGCCATTTAACTTTGCTTTTAAAATGTTCCCCCAAGTCCTTTGTGATGGAAAAGCTGCTTATGCAGACTTTTAGAACCTGACCCAAACAACAGAGCCCTTTTCATGTTTTGGTTGATTTGTATCTGGGTGTGCATGTTTTCAGATACATTGACGAACATCCTTTCACTGAGTAACAGTTTCCCAAGTCAGTTCTGTTACTTGTCTCCCAAACTTGCTTTGGATGAATGTACAGGTGTACTTTTTCCTGTGTAAATTCGGATACAGAGGTATAGGTGAAATACCATGTTAACATTGGTATTCAGAACTGCAGATGACAACAACTAATTTCCTAAGAAGACTAACTGATTTTCTCAAACAGTAGCTTCTTAGGTTTTGTGTTAACCAGACTGGAGGTGCAACAACTCAGAGGTCAGAAGAAGACTGAAGCAACTACTTTGGCCTCTAGTCCATCTGTTCATACACAGTTCATATTTATCTATATTTGAAAACTGCAGTCCAGTTAGAAAATTTCAAAGTAGGTCTTTTTTTAATAGCTAAACTTTTCTCTCTTTTCTTTAGAAGTTAAGTAAATCAATAAATTATACCACTGTAGTTTCTGAAATCATACAGATGTGTGGTACAACATGACTTGATTGTACTTGGGTTTTCTCTTGCAAAGGTACAGTATGTTTTCAGWGAATTACACTTGCTATGCAAGTTTATTCCTTTCATGGGTGCCAGGAAGATTCTACCAATCTTACTCATTTTTTGTTAATGGTTTATCAGTAGCATCCTGAATGGCTAAAAAATGATAATTTGCCTTTTCCCTGGCACTGCAGACTATGAGGGGACAGTCAGGTTGCACATAACCTTAATGTTGTCAATGTCTGACCAGATGCTTTGCTTCAACCTTGAAGCTGTCCTGRTGGGGAGTATTTGTGGTTGGAGCACAATGCTAAATTTTTAAAAAGAAAACTAAAGTTTTTAAAAATTTTACTGAACTTCTTTTGTTTATTAGCTACAAACATACAGATGAGAACAACTTAAGCTGTGAAGGTCCACCTATGGAGATTCCTGGAGAATTCACCAATAAACTGAATTTGGTTTACACTTACTCTGTGACATTTGAAGTAAGTATTAAATCTGTTACATGAATATGTAATTCCCCAGAAGAATGAAATCAAAGCGATCAGATAGCTTGCTAATAGCCATAATTACAGCAGTGTCAATTCCATAAGGATGGTCTTGAGAAGTATCTTTCTGAAAGTCTAAAGTTTTTTGTTCCTGTAATTTAAGTGACACTATGAAAATATAAATCAAGACCTTCTTCTCCCCTGTATTCTATTACTAATAGAAAATGAGTACATTGAATAACTGGAAGAGTTGTATTCCTTGAGGTAAACTCTGCTTTCAGATTTCAGTCAGAGTACTGAGAGTCTTATGTTGAAGAGCAGTTTATGTTTGGGGGCATATCTTTGTTAAATGTTGACTCTAAAGCTTTATCTTGTGAGGTTGCAGGGTTTGTCTCATTTTGTGTGGTTTTTATTTTGTTCACTGGTTTTTATCTTGAGTAGGTGATAATTTATTTTTTAGAATTAATGCACTAATACACTAATACTTTATTCAGCCTGTAATGACTTAGGAGGAAATTGCTTTCTGGTAAATGGGTCTTTACCCCAACATGGAAAGGGAGCCTCCTGTGGGTATGACAATAATTTGATTCAAGGCATTTCRAATCTTGGTACCTCTGTTCCAGTCTGTCCTGAAGGCATGGTTGTTTTTCTGATGTAAGAGACCAATCTGAGAGGGTTTGGCTTGAGACCACCAGCTTGTTTTGTACAGATAGTGAAGCAGCTGTACTATGGCAACAGTTTTCATCCAGCCAGACTGAATTTGATTTGAACCAGTGACCTTGAGGTGCAAGGCTCAGTAGCCTGTTACTTTTCCCTTGAGACACTCAGTCCTCTTTTGACTCTGACTTTCCTAGATGAGTGAGCCTTCTTTYGTTAACATTTCTGTATAAATCTTGAGGTAAATTGTGATTCAGAACTTCAGTATGAACTTTGTCTGGTTACTCACACAATGGGTGAGGTATTTGGGTACSTACACTCTTTCTCTTTGTCGTGGAGCAGGTAAGGCTCACATCCAGTGGATTTGGATACTTCCAGCAGATGGCACTTCAAAACTGCTTATTCTCTCTGTCATCCATGAGCCTTGATTTGAAATAATGCCTCATGTATTTTAGTTTTTTAATAGTTTCAAAATAACTTCATAAGGGGAGTTTTTGTCAGTGAGAGGTGTTTTTAAATAGGAAAACATCTGTTTCAGTAAGCCTGACTACATAAAGCAGTAAAATATATAACCATTTTAAGGTCTTTTCTAATACGGCAGCTGATTTCTGATGAGAAAGTTAAGTGTCTACTTTCATTAACTGAAATGGACAAGGTATTTAGCACTGTGTGAAAAGTGTACATCATCATAGGTCTAATGTTTATTACACAAGTGTACAAAAATGTAAGCATGAGAGCAGTTTGGTACTCAGCTGTGCAAACTTAGCACCTTGTGAGTAAATGATGAAATTCAGCAGAACTTCATGCCAGTGAGGGGATAGAAATTGGTAGCAGGACAACATGTGTGTACATCAAAAGAGAACAACTGGGGAGGACAAGGCTTGTGGGTCAGAAAGAGTCCTCAGTTGTACACATGAAGGTCCATCACAGGAATATCTGGAAGTGAAAGTTGTCTACCAGAAATCAGAGTGGGAAATAGTCTGTATCAGCCAGCACTGTGGCAGAGAAGAAGAAGAAGAAGGCAGAAGAAGCCTGCACTAAATGCATTAAAGGGGATGAGAAAAACATATTTCTGGTTTCCCCTGGAATTTTTCTCTGGAGTATGTTTGACAAAGTTGAAGTTTCAAGATCAGTGTGCTATGCTGGGAAAACATTGTAGTGATGGCATGATTGTTTTTCAGCAGTTGGGATCTGCAGGCAGCTACATCCCAAGTCATGGAAAGATGAGGCTTAGTGAAGCCTAATTTAGAAGTAGAAGATGTGGATAGGACATTTCAGTGAAAAGATACTCTTTTAGAGTCTCTAGAGATGAATTGATGCAAGAGAAGTCTTACATCCAGAGTTGATACCAAGCTTAGAAATGATTGCTGTCTGGAAGATTTGGGGAAGGGATGTGGTATGCTTGTCCCATTTCGGAGACCACAACAAACTTGTAYGTGCTTCTGTTAATTACCTCTTCATTTCCTTATAGGAAAAGAATAATATTAAGTGGGCTTCCAGGTGGGACTACATTTTGGAGTCCATGCCACATACAAACATCCAGTGGTTTAGGTAAGATTTGTATTTATTCAGTGCAGGGGAGCACAAAGATTTCTTAGTTGTACTTCTAGGGAGATGGAACAAAGTCTGTAGGTTTTCAGTCAAGAAAACTTCTTGCTTTCATACGTGAAGTAAGTTTTCATCCTCTGGGRGCAATGGTATTACTGCATTTTGTGAAAGGAATGCATCATCAGTATCCAAAAGGAAAGCAGCTTCCATTGTTTTACTTGATCATCTCTGTTCTGGAGAAGTTTTAAGACATTGCAACTCTGCAGTGTTCTTATTGTTACTGTCTGGCTTTGACTGCCAAGKGAGAGTTCCATATGTATAATGCATGTTTTGTACTCAGCAGCTGCTTAYAGTAGAAAGGTCTTTCTTTTTGAGTAAAAAATTATGTGAAAAGCTCTTGCTTATTTTATTTCCCTCCATAGCATGGTAATGATACTAAGTAAGTATATAATTTGTGTTGAAGTGTTAATGTTTTGCAATGTAAATCTTGAAAAGGCTAATCCAAATAAATTGTTCTCTACAAAATATTAAATGGCACAATATGAATTTCTTTGGGTGATAGATACAAAACCTATTTGACAGTCTGCTTTAAGAACTGTAGCTGTTTCACCAGGGAAATTATTTCTGAGCTATATAAGGAGGAAAATAAAGAAAAGCAATATGGAACTGTCTTCAGAATTAGCAAGATATCATGCAATGTTGTTTCTGTCTCCTAAGAAGTCACAGACTTCTAAGTTGTGTACCTTTACCTTCTCTGTGTGAGAAAATATTGAAAGGTTGAATATYTAAGGCTTTTCCTCAGATCTGAGCTGTACGTGTAGTATGAACTGGTACATGTCCTGAAACCTGAAAAACTGGATTCAAAGTTTGACTTTTTCTTTATCCACAGTATAATGAATTCCCTCGTAATTGTTCTCTTCTTATCTGGCATGGTGGCTATGATCATTCTGAGGACTCTTCATAAAGATATTGCAAGATACAACCAGATTGACTCTTCTGTGAGTAAAATTTACAGCTTTTATGTGAGCACATTTTTCTGTCTGCAGTGATGTCSGTCTCTTAATTTTGAGTATGGTCTAGAGAGATATATAACTAATGCTAATATCTCTGGGGGTTAAAAATTATTGGAGATAATCTGATTAACATAGGCTGATATAAATTGATGTTACCTGTGGCTGGAAACTAAACAACTAAACTTCGTTTAGTTAGGAGATCATAATATTGCAGTTCACGTGCAGCACAACTTCTGACCTCTAGGTGGTTAGAACTACTTGGTGTGTCTGTAAATGACATTTTATTTTATTTGTAAATACAATTCCTGTGGTAATCGCTGTGTTAAACTGAGTCTAGTTTAAATTAGTGAGATGACTGAAGCCTGTTGCCATCTGACTGAACCTGTTGTGAGTTCTTTTGAGATACGTACCCTTTAAAATGGGAAAGTGGCAGGTTCCTAGATTGGAAGAGAATATAACTGATTGTGAGTTGAAAAGACTTGACCAGTAGACTGAAAGTAACTTTTACTCAGCTGTTTTCTTATTGGTAAAAATGGTATCTGCAGCTTAAACATGAGAAGTAATGTCAGATGCAGCAAAGGTTTGAATTTTCACTCTTGTTGCTGTCCATCTCATTAAAGAAATACTTCAAAATGCCCAAAAATGTTTTATATTGAAACTAAAACATCTGAAAATACTTCTGTTCTTCTTCGTGGCTTTAATATTGAATATCTTTTGTTGATATAAATCCAGACAGTGATTTAAAGTGGAATGATTTTTCTCACATCCTTTAACTGGTAGTTTTTGTGAAGCTTCTGTTTGATTTCTCAATTAAATTATGTTCAATACTTTATACTGTGTTGTCTTTATTAGTCCATCATTCCCAATGTGATAAAGAGCAAGACTTGCAGAAGCTTGATTAGTTTTTATGAGTAACAGCAGGGATGGGTGTGACTTTCAGAAAGCCACAGTTTTTTATTTTCTTGCCAGGTGTGAGGGACTTGAAGATCTGTTGCAGTTCAAGGAGCTTATTTAAAAAGGTGTGAAATAATTGTGCAAAAGAGGACCTGGGCTGATGAAGATGCAGGGGAGGAAATTAGTGTCTCACATTTAGGGGATGCCGGTGATTGTACTTCAAAAGAGATCAATGCACCAGCCAGTGACTGTGGTCTTAGAATGTGCATTTAATGTTTCAACAGGTGCTAGCTGGCTTCTAGTGTGATATGGATGTAGTGAGACATTCATTAATTAAGTGTTTAGAAATCATTAGATTACTTTTAGGGTCTTAGGACTAAGAGAGGATTCCTGAACTGAAGAGAACTCATGTCAGTACATTTTCTCCAGTGAGAGGTAAAGCTCTTTTTTCTTTTTTCTTTCTTCATTCTTCCCTTTTTTTCTAAAATCTCTTTGATAATGATTACTTGAATGTATGGGACTTTAATCTTTGTTAGAATGTTTTGAGAATGAAGGTAAATTAATGGTAAGATGAGGATTACTGCGCCTTTGAAAAGTTTAGAGTAATTCTGCTCTTAATATTTTTTGAAACTCTAAAATATAGCTTACTAGTTGGTTTAGTTGTACAGTTTTTATCATTATATTGTATGTTAAAGGTTAGCAATATGAAATACTGCTGAATTTTTTGAAACATTTTCTGTGTTCTGTCAGGAYGTGAAGTACTAAGCATTTGTTCCTGCTTAGTGGTCACCATTTTGGAAACAGAGATTTGCTTCAGGTGGTAACCTTTGCAACTCTTTCATTCCTTACTTACTATTACCTGGGGAAAGCCTTTCTTCTGTCTTACCTCAACAATTTTCTCATCATCACAGTTAGTTTAAGTTCAGACTTACAGGAAGTTTTGTATTTATGCTTCTTTGACCAAACAAATCTTTCTTTGCTGGAAGAACATGTGTGTTGGAATTATGCCTGGATATCTGGTATTGTTTTCTGTCAGGAATAGGGTGTGGTTTTGTATTTTTATCAGTGTTATCTTGTGTTTAATAGTTTTCAATGTTTGTATTCATACATCAGCCTTCTGAGAATAATTTCTAGCAAGCAGAGGTATCAGTGTGGGGAAAGCAAAGACAATCTTCCAGGAAAAAAAAGTTACATCATCTATTGCAATTAAAGGTGTTCTGTCATTCACCGATATGGTCTGTTTTGGTTTTTACCCTGTTTTTTGGCAAGCTTTAATTCTAGGGGTAGGCAGTCCTTTGAACTGAACTCAGTATTCCTACATTGAATGGAACCTGTGGCTTTTAAGAGGAGTAGAGGGTCTTCTTGTGGGGTCGGTTATCTGTGGTTGTGTGCGTTAGTTTTGTTGTTTGGTTGTTTTTTGTGAGGGGAGGTGTCTGTTCTAAATGACTTTATTGAAGAGCTTTGTTCTTTGGCAATGGTTCCTTAGAGCCACTGGGCTGAGGTTTCCCCCTCCCCATTCCATCCTTCCATCCATTCACCTCTGGCAGTGGGACATAGTGTTGGTACTTGTCCCTCATGATTCCAGGGAGCAAACTTTCTTCTGGAGTACCGAGACAGTTTCATTCTTTTCCAGTATTGTCATTGTGACCAGTGGGCTTTGAAATCGAAACAGAAAAAGATAAGTGCATGAACTAGATTGAAGTTAAAGCTAAGCTGAGTGCTTTGTTTTAGTTTAAGTTTAGAATGATATTCTATGGTTTGACTAATTACGTTTGCTTTTTCTTGCTTTAGGAGATGAGAATTTTCTTGATAAATCTTGCCTTTTTCACTGAACCATTAGGGGGTTATAAAATCAATGAGTGATGAATCAGATGCAATTAGTCTGGCTTTGGATCTTAACTGGAAGCTAATCAAACTTTAAATATGTATTTTGCATCTTGTTTGTGTTAATCACTACTGCATTATGTATTGCTGCTAAAGACATTGTTGATTTTATACAGGAAGATGCCCAAGAGGAATTTGGCTGGAAGCTGGTTCATGGAGATGTGTTTAGACCTCCAAGGAGGGGAATGTTACTGTCTGTCTTTTTGGGCCAAGGAACCCAAATTTTCATTATGACGTTTATTACTTTATGTAAGTAACTTTATTAAGGTGATGTGTATGTAATAAGTAAGAAAGTAATAAGAAAGATGCAATATTATTAAAAAAATGATAGAAACCTTCTTTTGGAAATGAAGTCCTTCCTTTAGTAACATAAAGTATTAATGCAACTTCATAACAGTATTTAGATAGCTTCAGTAATGCTGTTGTAAGCATTGTCATTGAAAACATTGTAATATCTGGGTTAATGCAGATTCTGCATGAATTCAGAAATCAAACTTCCTTCTTATAAGTTTCTTTTTAAAAAACACAGTTTTGCATGGTGTAAATTATCCAAGCGTCCAGTAATGCAAGTTCAAAGATGTAATTAAGGCTTTAATGTTCTGAGAACCCTTTCTGTCCAATATGTTTGACATGAGCCTGCAGCCATACAGAAATATGAGCAAGAGTGCACACCAGTGAAATAGTTCTGACACAATGTTGAGGTAATGAGAGCCTACCATAAATAGCTATATATGCATGTGATTATGTAACCCGTCACAAGAAGGTATTTTATTATTGGTTATCTGTAAAGTTTGTGAACGTTCCTTTTCTCACTGTACAGTAGAATTGGAAAGTACACTGACACTTACTACAACAGAAGAATCTTTCACATTTCTTTCTCCAGGTTTAATTCAGATCTTGGTCTTTCATAGGGAGCTGCTTTTTTCTATTTATTGCRTAATACTGTAAGATTACTAGAATTTTCTTGATAGGCTTGTCTTTCAGTGCTAATCACAACTGTGTGTCTTGCTTAGCAGTGATAGTTTCCTGTGCAGTCAGTATAGTAGTATTGAAAAAAATTGGTGGCAAGAGAAGATGCTTTTGATGGATGGTGGCATTTTATTTTTCAGCCTTTTTAGCTATGCGAAACCTTCTACTTAAGAGATGAGGTGGAAATAATGCTTTCGAATGAAACAGTGCCATTAAGGGTGTGTTCTATGTGATGAGGTTGTACAAGAGCTTACGCACTCAGCCTTCATTTAAATATGTGGTAGTGAAAGGGATAAACCTTTACAATGATCTGTATTATAGGGGTATTTTGACGTGTGTCCACAAATAACTAAATCTTTTTGTTTCTTTAGTCCTAGCTTGCCTTGGTTTCCTTTCTCCTGCCAACCGTGGTGCTCTGATGACCTGTGCAGTTGTATTATGGGTCTTACTGGGAACTCCAGCTGGTTATGTGTCTGCTAGAATGTACAAGAGTAAGTAATGCATTTATTTAATGTGACACATGTTAAATTCAGAATTGCTGGGCTGAATATAAACCTCCAGCTGGAGCTGGTGTCTCAGACAGCATATCTGTTTCTTGCTGCCATTCTGCAAAACAGTTGGAAAGTCTTGACCCTGAAATTGTTTTCATTTTTTCTCCTCAGCGTTCAGAGGYGAGAAGTGGAAGACCAATGTCTTGCTTACAGCTCTGCTCTGCCCTGGGTTAGTATTGTTTCCCCACATTCTTTACTTTATTCATGAGTATAGACAAATCTGAAGTGGAAAGGAGTTGGGGAAAAGCCAATTGTTATGATGCTTTTCTGTGTGATTTTGTTTATGGTACTTCCAAGCTGCTGTTCCTTTTGTGCATTGCCTATTTGTGAATATAAGGAAAAGTGAATTCYGAGGAGCTGGAGCCTGGTAGTCTAGAACACAGCTAGGTTCTTGGCTTCTTGTTTTGTTGTCAGCTGTAGGAGTAGGAGGAACGGGGCGACTCTCTTGCAAGGTTGTGTCACAGCCTTTGGGAATCAGTACACCAGAACATTGGGCACAGTGCTGGGGTAATTCCAGTTTGGTACTGCAGTACTCATTATGTTCCAGGTAATTCTGGTTATAATCATTTTAAATAAATGTAGGTTGTGTCCAGTTTGGGGTATGGCTGTAGTGTGTATCATACAATACAGTGTGGCCAATACTGTTGTACTTGGGAAGGGCAGTAGCATTTCAACCTTTTATTTTCTCATAGCTCTTAGGATCTTTTGTGAGAGTTAGAGGGGACAGAGAGCAGAAACTTCCGTCTTCTCCAAGTCTTCGTGTTTCTTGGTTGCAACTTTGAGTGCATGAAGTTATCCCTTGGCAGATATCCTTGGCAAAAGTGGAAGAAAAGATTATAAATTTCTTAAGGTATTTCTTCCCCCAAAAAACCTCAGAATGAATAAAACATGACTTGGCTTCAAGTAAAGCAGGATTTCATCAAATGAAAGGTAATGCACTTGRTAGCAACCAAGTGTAGTATTTCTGTGAGAAATCTTACTTCTAAACAGGAYGTGTGCTTCAGTCTCTCTGCTGTCATTTAGATGTTATCAGGAGAGAGAAGAAAATATATATCAATGGAAAGAATACCATGCTGATTAGTTAAACCCCCAAATAAATTCAGTTTCGCAGAGGAAGTAAAGTAACTGGGGCTGATACGATATGAACAGGTAACCTCATTACACTGTACTAGTTCAGTGAATTTGCATAATATCATAAACAGCCCAAGGCCCTTTTTAATCTCAGACTCATGGGAATTCATATTTGCAGTATTTTTTTAACTGTGGAGGGGGTAAGTGAGGTCTGTGTTATGAGCGTGGGTAGATGATAAAGATTAGAAAGACTTCTAAAATGGGTTTGATTTTTATTTTTTGTTCCACAAGATGCTTACACCAGGGGTCGCTTGGGTGTGCTTATTGAAGAAGTCTGTTCCCCCAAACAGTTTTGGCACGTGACAGGCCACTTCTAGGAAAAAAAGGAGCCTGTTTATTGCTCTAAATCTTCCTCCTTCCTTTTTAAATTAAATGCAGTGAAAGGATGCATGTTCGCTTCAGGGCAGCTTAAATTCTGTCTCAGGACCACTTTTTTAATAAAACCCAGACAGTGGTGCACTTTGTGGGACTCTTTCTGAGGCTGAATTTTCTTTGGTGTATCTTTGAATCCAGGAATAATGGCAATTAACACAAGCTTCTTTTTACATGGGGTTCCTTTGCAGAATGAACGTTCTGCTTTGTTTTCAGAATGAGATGTTTGAAATCTTCATTTCATTGATTCAGCAACACCTTGGTTCTCATCTCTGAATTGTTTTCTAGTTTTTGTTCAGGATGTTTAGAAAATGAGGCAGATGTGTTTAATGGGGGAGAGAAAAGCAG
Organism: Mixornis gularis; assembly: GCA_003546035.1. Lineage (NCBI taxonomy): Eukaryota > Metazoa > Chordata > Aves > Passeriformes > Timaliidae > Mixornis > Mixornis gularis. The sequence goes on from QVAJ01000393.1 coordinate 188,486, forward strand.
TCTGAAGACAAATCATAACTCATGCAGTCTTTATTTAAATTCTCCAGAAGCACGGGCTACTTAATATGTGTAACTCCATGCTTATACTAATATTTCTGTTGTAGAGCAGAGCCGTCTTTAACCCCCCCTTCCCTTTGTGACACGAACTGCAGCAGCACATTAGATCTGTTGTTAGAGTCTCTGGGGCTTCCTAAAAAGGAGATTTTGCTATCACTGTATTTATTCAGAAGTAATTTACTATTTATAAAGGACATAAATAAAGGAAATATTTATGATTTTAATAGGAAACAAGGTTCGGGTAAGGAGTTTTTAAATTTATTCTATATTTTTCCATTCTTTGTGTAGATTATTTTCAGTGGGATGTTTCGGTTACTTTTTGGTGTTATGTACAGAGTCTTTATTTAAATAATGGCTTTACTATAGGTACCTACATTACAAGCACTGAGTGGTGCAGGCACTTTTACTTGAACTGCACCAGTGGTGAAAGGAACTAAAACTGTTGGGAAATTGGAAATTTGAAAGAAGCAACATTTATTTTAAATTATTTACATTTTGTAATACTAAGTGATATTTATTCTTTCTTGAATATTTTTATGTATTTTCTGATTTTATTTTTCAGGATTGTCTTTGCTGATTTCTTCATTATGAATCTCATTCTCTGGGTGAAAGGCTCCTCAGCTGCCATCCCTTTTGGCACTTTGGTTGCTATCCTTGCTATGTGGTTTGGAATTTCAGTGCCACTAACCTTTGTTGGTGCCTATTTTGGCTTCAAAGAGAAGGTAGGACCCTTTGACTACAGATGTGAAATACACCTGTCCTCTGTAATTGAGCTGTTGAATCTCTAAGCAAGAGTTCTAGACAGGATCTGGTTGGACTGAAACATTTGTGATAGTTATGTTTCTCAAATCTTCATATGCTAATACTAGAGAAAAGTAATCTTATTTATGATGTAATAATTAATATTTTATTTCTATTATTCCTTTCTGCAGCCTATTGAACATCCAGTGCGTACAAACCAGATTCCTCGCCAAATCCCAGAGCAGTCATTTTTCACAAAGCCATTGCCTGGTATCATCATGGGTGGTATCTTACCCTTTGGCTGTATTTTTATTCAACTTTTTTTCATTCTGAATAGCATTTGGTGAGTATCACTTTTTTTTCCCTCTAGTTCTACAGGTTTGATAATATACACAGTGAGTTTGAACATCGCAAAGCAAATAATATGTTTTTATTTGCTTTTAATTTTAGGTCTCATCAGATGTATTACATGTTTGGATTCCTGTTCCTAGTTTTTATAATTCTTCTAATTACATGTTCAGAAGCTACAGTTTTGCTGTGCTACTTCCATCTGTGTGCAGAGGTAAAAGTTTCAGTTGTGATGTAGATATGTCTTGTGGCTGGAAGATGTTAGACATACAGGTGAAGTATTCATGTACACTGTGAAGCGCTGGACACTGTGAACTGATTGCATTTTCAGCCTTTGCATGCCTGTCTTAGCCACTCTTCTGAAATGTGTCTTTTGCTTCAAAATCCACTGCTGGCAACAGATAAGCAAAAACAGCTTTGATTTTAGAGCAATTTCATCTTCCTAGTGGAAGCAATACAGCTGACTTTGAAGAAAGAAAATGTCTTAGTGTAATGTTGGAATTTTTCTGAGCTAAATTTTACGGAATTAAATGTGTTTCATAAGACCATGTTATTTTTTCACCATCTTATCTATATTCCATTTTCTACATAGTGATTCTTAGTGAGTGGTTTATTGTTTCTTTCAGGACTATCACTGGTGGTGGAGGTCATTCTTGACCAGCAGCTTTACAGCAGTTTATCTCTTTATCTATGCAGTCCATTACTTCTTCTCCAAACTCCAGATAACAGGAACTGCCAGCACCATTTTATACTTTGGTTACACAATGATCATGGTCTTGATTTTTTTCCTTTTCACAGGTAAGTACAATGTTCAAACTGAAATTAATATAGAGGGTTCTGGTTTTGAAATGAAAAACATTAGGTGAAATTTAGATTGCATGAAATTTTAAATACAATTTATGACTCTTTAGCCAGTGTAACTTGTATGGTTTGTGACACCACACAGCACATTAAGGTATTTTTAACATTTTCTTCCTAACTTGAAATTACATTTATTTATGGTAGAATTAATTTTCCTTTATTGAATATTATATTAGCACTGAGTTCAAACTGTTACGTTTTCAAAGGCCTGTTCTTGTTCATTTTGATATTGAGTACTAACTTGATTCTGGATTTGGTAATTGGTTCTAGAAGTTCTGTAGTTAAGAGATAATTTCACTCTGTATATGGAGAATAAAAGATATTTTCAGCTTTCACTATCAGCAACTGAAGGAGGCTGGTGCTGGGGAAGAAGTGAATGTTGGCAAGATAGAGTTTTAGTACTGTTAGAGTTATCTTACCTGCTCATTAAACCACTTCTTAATGATGGAAATGTACCTTGACTGGAGGAACTGATTTGAAATATGGCTTTCCAGTGTTAGTTGTCCAGCTTTTCTGATGTAACTCATGCAGACCAAGTGTCTTCTACAGGATTATCTTAATGTTCATAATCACTTGACTGAAACAATAATTTTAAGGTTGATTTGATGAGAAATCTGTGCCAAATTTACCATGTGTTAGTGAAATAAGCAGCTCTTTGAAGGGTGCTGGCCTTGAAAAATAGCCATGAGTGTTTTATCTTAGTGTTCATCATACTGCTGCTGTTGTAATGTAGATTTCACACATGAAGTCAGGTCTTATCGGCATCACTGTTTGGCTTCACGAAATACTGCAATGACAGAATTAGAGAAAATGCTTGTTCGTATATGATGGGCTGTTCATAAAAACAGCTGTGATAGTCACTCCAAAGATTTGTAATAAAGGATTTCTCTCTGTATGGCATGGTGGTTTACTTTTTAACTTCTTCYGCCTGTTTGTTGGAAGCTGCTGTGATTACTTTGTGTTCACTTTGTGAAATGCATCTTTTTAGTTAAGTGCATTTAAATACAGTTGAAAAAGAGTGGCTAAAATAGGTAATGAAAGTAAGTCTTAGCATAAGACTTCAGTTTTGTCAGTGTAGCAGTGAGAAGGACCTCTTTCATCCTTGTTTTTTCTACTACTRGTTGACACAAAGCAAAAAAATCACTGTTCATAAAAACCTGGAGAAAATTCCTGCATGTGTTTGGAAAGCAGTTATACTGTAGAAATGATATTAAATAAGAGTAACTGTCACTTATTGCTGGTTTTTGTTCTTCAGAAATGTGTCTGTTCTAAGAAGGACAATAAAAGTTCTAAAAAGAAGCAGGGACAAAAAACAAGGAGGATTTTTTTTCCCCCCTTTTTTAATTATTAGAAGGCAAACATGAAAGTCTGTGTATTGCCACTTAAACCTCTGCTTAAATTGTGGTGAAACAGACAAGCTTCAAGTGTCTTCTATAATATCTATCTATCTATATTTTAAAAAATCCAAAAATGATAGTCTTAAAATGTTTTAACGACTTTTATGCTAAAGCAATATGTTATTATGTATCTGGGTTTTAGCACAGGTTAGTTGCTATCCTGCCAATTTCAATATCACTTATAAGGTGCAAGTTCGTAGAATTAAAAATGTCCCTTTCATATATAAAATGATAATTGAAATTGTTGTGGCAGCTGCTGAAATGGTGTTAAAAGCTTCAGATCTGCTGATCCTGGAGTTCTTGATATGAGGGCCAGTGATGCCCCTGAAGTACAATAATAAACTGTGCTGCTGTTATTTTTGCAGCATCGTCCTTCTCTTCTGGAAAAAACCCACAATGGTGCTCCCCATGCTGCTTCTGTAGCCCATGAGGAAAGCTACTACATGGCCCTTCTTTTTCTTTTACTTTTAATAGAACAGCTAGTCACTAGAAAGCTCATGAGTACAACAGATACATGGAGTGCATAATAAATTCTTGCAAATGCAAAATGCTGTGATAACTTTCTTTTCCATATTTAATTAGGTGATGGCTTTTTGGGCCTGAAGTGTAAGCTGTTCTGGACAAATGGCACAAACAGGAGACATCTAACTTTGCTTTGTTTTGTAAAATATTCTTTAGCAGCCATTGTTATAGAAAATAAGGGTTCAGTCCGTCACAGTTTCTGGAGGGAAAGGGGCTTGCTAATGTACTTTTGCACACTTTTTGCATTAACAGTGTACCAAAAATGGGACCTTGATCTGTTCCGCTTAAGTTAGGTATTTTGGTTTTCTCTATTCTTGCCTACTAGGTCTCAACAACTCTGACAGAAATATAAAGGGCAGTGTTAGTACCTCCTCCATGGCAGCACTTTGCATTACCCGGGGCATTACCAAAGGGATCATAATGAATAAGTAAATAGGAACTGAATGCTTGTGTGGCAATACCAACAGTAATATAATCTGACCAGTGAAATCTGATGTTGTGCACACCCAAACCAGGCAATTTGATTTTAATGTACAAAATGCAGCTAATCTTTCAAGAAATAACAAGTGTGGTTGGATGGGGATAGCTACATGATTACATATATTTTATTCGTGGAGGCAAAAAAATGCTGAACATAGTCAAAGCATGTTTCTTTACAGTGACCTCTATTTTTGAACATCATTTTCACTTGTGAGTTAATGCCATTTTCAAAATTGAGTTTTGATCTTCTGGGTAGATTGTGTTTAGAATCTGAGATTCTGAAGCACCCACCACTGTGCGGTGATTGAAACCAGTATGATACAGAGAGCTTTTAAGGTACATGAGAAGTATCAGCCAAGTGAAGAGTGCTTTTCTATTTGCTTTCTTACAATCTGCTCGTGCTCTGAATTCTTTTTTCTTCATTAAACAAAAAAGCTAGAAGAGATGAGTAGAGCAGAAGAGTCTGCTTAATGTATTTTGACATTATTCTGTGCAATAATCCTCATTTCTAATTTTGAATTTAACCTGGTTTACTCATAACTGTCCTTTACTCAGTTCAGTGCTGGCTTTGTGTATAACTTCTTGTTTCTGCGTGTCAGAAAGTGGTAATACGTATGTTGCAGACTAGACTATTCAGCAGACTATAAAGCTGTGGACAAGATCATCAAAAAACAATGGAGGTGTCAGTGTCTCCCCACTAAGTATAAAGGGATTTTTGGACATATCTTGCTTCTTGGCTAAAGAAGTGTCTTGAGTCATCTTCATATCTGGGTTTGAGAGTTTTGAATGGCTCCTGCAAAAGATCTTTTACATGTACTTCCCTAGAATTATCAATGACATGCAGTGAGCTGCTGTGCACTGGGATGGCATCACTTCCCTAGGCTAGTAAGGATTATTTAAAAAGGTAGAATCTTAAAATATGCAGGTCACCTCCTTAGGGGAAAATAAAGATATATCCCACAACAGTGAGTTCTTCAACGCAGACCATTCAGGTGCTTTTTCATTCAGTTTAAGTTGGTGAGGCATTAGGATTGGGTAAAGTAAACACTAGCCAAGAAACTAATTTGTTATATTGGATTAAACCAAACAAACAGATTATACAGGCTCATTGGAGGAATTGGTGTTAGGCTTGGTGCTGGGTCATTTGATAAAGATGTGCATGTGAAAGATGTAAAAACCTTAAAATGTAAAGGAGTTTAGACCAATCAGAAAATAAATGTAATGGTCTCAACTCTTTCAACTAGTGGGATATTTTATTTATTTGTTTGGGGCTTTAGGTTATTTTCCATGGGCTTTTGTTTATTTGTTGCTTTGTTTGGGTCTTTTTTGTTGTTTTGGTGGTGGGGTTGTTTTGTTTTGTTTTGTTTAAGTACTTAGTGCTAGAATTTTTTTTAACAACTTTACCAGAAAATCCTTTGGTTATCTGTTCTCTGTCATGTTGTGTTCCTTGATAGCTGTCAGAGGAGCCTGAGCTCCTCTGAGAAGTGTGCTTCTTGTTGATAGAGCTTCAAAACTTGGGTTTCAGTTTGAATGAGTTTTCAGAGAGACAAAAGCAACATCCTGGTGTGGTCTTATCTAAACCTTACCTAAATACTTCTCCTGTTCTAATGAGAGGCTCATTTTAATAAGGGATGATTTTAATTTTGGTGCAAGATGAGCTTAGAAAAATGCTCAAGATTGAAGTGCTACGTGTGCTCTTCAAGAAAATACATTTCAAGCCATGCAATGTGAGATGGCAAGGCGGGATCTTAACTAATGCCACTAATAATAGCAGTTTTACTGGGTGGAAGTACAGGTGTAGGAAACAGTGTGCAGTTGTCTGTTTTAAGATTGGATTTAGTCAAAGTAGTTAAAAGGAGAATCTGAGAACCARTATACTCATCAGCACTAGCCTAAAGATCCAGTATGAAGTGCTGTTCAGTATAATGTGCTCAAATCTGGAGCAAGTGACAAATCTCCAAAATGGGCTAAAACACAGAAAATGTGAAAGACATTCTGGCTAGAATTTTCAAACAAGCCATGCTAGTTCAGAGCTATTTTTCTTCCCCAACTGCTACTCATTTGCAGATCCCTTTGACTGGCATATTTATTGCTGTGTAGGAAATCAGCAGCTTTTTTGCTGCTTTATCTTTTGTGGGCCTTATAGTGTTCATGGAATCACAAGTGCCCCAAGGGCTGAGGTAGAAAACACAATGAATTTTAGTAGAACAAGCCACTGTGCTGTGGTTTGTGTTCTTAAAAATAAAAGCAAAAATTGTACTTTTTTTTGCACTAACATAACCAATCATATAGGTAAAGCAACTGTTACGGGGAACATTATAAATAATATTCTCTTACTTTACCTTAATTTCTGTCCAGTTACAATGGTTGCAACATCAACACAAGTCTGCTGACCTGAGTCTTTAGAAGCTTCTAGTCTGTTCGGCCCATGTGATTTAAAAAAAAAAAAAAAAAAGGCACTAGAACCAATTTTCAACCTAGTTTGTGCTATTGTGCTAGCACCTTTAAACCATTTTGATCTTAGAGCATCATGTGTCTGTTTAGGAGCGGTACCTTTGACAGATGGTGGGGTCTTTAGTTTGATGTTCTGTTTTTGATGTTTGTGGTCCTTACAGCTGTCCACATAGAGAGTTAGTAGGAAATATTTGCTCATAGGAGGGAAGAGAAAATTACAGTGCTGATAAGCCCCAATATTTTTTTTTGTAGCAACAGAAGGAATCTCTGCTCACCAGAGAAGGTTCTGAGGTTCTGACTACCTAAGGCTGTGTCTTGGTGATGAGTGTTGYCTTTCTCTCCCAAGTTCATGATTCAAATCTGGTATCTGACAAGTGTTACCACTTAAAAAGTGTCTTACTCTGCTTCCAGTAAATTGGCAAAATTTTTGATAAAGTTTGAAAAATGAGCAGGGTGTACTTGGTCTTTGATTTGCTAAACAGACTTTTTTTTTAGGAGGCGGAGATGAAAATCAATGTTACTGAAACCTGTGAAAATCTGTTTATAGATAAAATGCTTGTTCACAGTGTGAAGTCTTCAAATTCTGGTATGAAGGAGGCAATGTTTTATAGAAAACTGATGTATTATAAAGATTCAGACTAGGAAGGATTGGAGGAAAATACATGGATATAGAGTGTGTTCCCATATTAAGTTGTGGCATGCTCAGAAAACTGTGCTAGCTGTCATTCTTAGGATAGTTTTACATTTTTGTTATGATAGTACACTCTTGTTCTAGAACAGCAGATAAAATTTTAAGGTATCAAATCTGTTAAACATTTGGAAGGAACTACTTTCAAAGCCATAAAAGGCTCGGAGTGGGCTATTTTATAAAAACAGCCCGGAAGCAGAGGCTGAGAACCATTATTAGGACAAAACTGTGAGAGTAAGGCTTAGAGTAACAATGCTGGTATTGGAGTATTGACACAGCAGGAAGGATTGAGATATGACCACGAACTGCAAAGACTTAGTGATGTCAAGCCTACAAAGGAGTTACATCCTTTGTGTGGTTGGTGTCTGATCTCGTATCAACAGCCACAAATCTGCTGTCCCCTACTGTGTCAGAGAATAACAACTGCAAACTTGGAAGGAAAGGGTAATCTGTGGCATAAAATAATAATAGGTCAAAAAGCCTTTAACTGAAAATATACATTGTAGCATGAGGAATGTAAGAATTAGCATACAGATAATAGGCATCCCAAGAGGGGTTGCTTGCTTGCTTGGGAAACGTGTAGATGTGGTCTGAAAGACAGAAATGTAACTCATGTAAAAAACCCAAATGCCTAATAAAGAATCTTCTAGTTATTAMGTCAGTCAAAATAGTGAAAGATATTGCACCTGATGTTAATGTGGGCTGTAAACACAGAAAAGGATAATATAAAACTGGAGGAGCTGAGTGCATGATCTTTTGAGGGCCTGCAGTGGAACTGGGAAGGGATATCCCAGGGTTGGCATGTAGTTGTGTCTTTGAGAGGGAATTCAGTGCAATTGAGATCTTCCCTTTTTTTATCTGCTAAGCATTAACATCTCTGTGGCAGTTTACAACTAGGTAAAAGTGTGAGGAGCAGTGCATTGCTTCCTTTAGAGGCTGAAGACTAAATTAATTGACTGGAATTCTGTCTCCTTGCATATGAACTTCTTAAAGTACTTTAAAAGTAAATGCGATGAACAGTGTCTTTGCAGTTGCATCACAATACTAGTGATTGTTGGTGAAAACCACAAATTTGTTCATCAGTTTAAAAATAGGAAATTGGTGTATACTAATCTCATTCAGTGTTCTGGTTTGTCACTGCTGCTTTCACTTGCTGCTTCCTTCCAGCTTCTGCAGCACTCAGAGCATTCCTTTGCCAAAAGAAGTAACAGGATACGCAGAAGAAGAAATCTCTATTCTCAAGTATAAATAGAGCATGATGAATATAAAATTGGGACAGGTGATTTTTTCCAAGGCCTGGTTATGTGTCATAACTCATAGGTAGCAATGAAGTATTGTAGACCTAAAAAAAAACAGGTAGGGGCTGACTGGGCATGTTTATAAAAGTCAGTTTGTGAACTGGTGCTTGTATCTCTGTTCTTAGTGGTGGCAACACAATCATTGGTGGCTTAAATGTATGTGAGGTGTCCTGGTCCCTAAAAGTTATCTTTGGTCTAAATCAATAACCTAGCCTGGGGATGAATGTGTGTTGTTAAATTTAAGAAGTGCTGTTTTTCTGGTTATTTAGCTGGATTACAATGTTACATTCTGTCCTGCTGGGAAGTACTTGTTAGATTTCTCTATCAGGGCAAACAGGAAAATAAACTTATCATTTTTACTTTGTCATTTCAGGGACTATTGGATTTTTTGCCTGCTTCTGGTTTGTAAGTAAGATTTACAGTGTTGTGAAGGTGGACTGAAAAGCTTCAAAGTGTTTTTTGAACATATCTCCCTTGCCGTTTGATAATTTTTACCATGTATTGAGAAACGTCCTGTGTAATTACTCTAATTTGTAAAAGTGGAAGACCAGACCACAACATAAAATACAGATTTTTATTGAAGAAAATGGCACCATTTCCATTTTGATATAAACAAAAATGTTTCCATCAGTATACTCAYGAACATGTTAATTATAGTAATTCAAAAACTGTATCCAAAATTTGATTTAGGACAAATAAGAATTCTATGACTAGTTCATTTGAAAAATTGAGTGCATTATGCGGTTCTCCAGCTGAATTTCCTTGTGACTAGGGTTCGGGTTTTTTTGTTACCTCTTTTGGTTACCATTTATATACCATGGAAGCCTGGGACTGTCAAGTAAATCTATATAAAATGTGAATTTTTTTAACTTAACTACGATTGTATATATTATCCTGCACCTTCTTTACAACTAGGTTATCTTCTTATAAATGTACATGCATTTAGTGTAATGTAGACTTTGTTAAAAATATCGACACTGGTTTTTGTTCAAATAAAACTGCAAAACTCCTGCTGACATGTTTCCTTTCTTGTTAATTAGATCTTCACTACTTGGACACAGGTCATATTAGTTTGACCAGTTGATTGTCTTTGAGTTTCATATTGTTTATAAGCAGTTTGATTGTGGCTTTGACTGTGGGTTGTGCAAGGACTGGTGGGTCACCTGAATCCGTGGCAGTAGGATGGGCAGGRGCTTCTGGACCTGTGTCATCTCTGCTTTCTCCAATTTACCTCAAAATATTTTTTGCTGGGCAAACCATAACTTTCCATCAAAGATTAAGCCCCTTTTCCTTCTTGTAGCCATCTGAAACATATGTCTCCTTCTTCTTCATCCTGTGAAGATTAATTGAGCTTGTTGGGAAGTTGAGACATGAATCTAGTGGGCTTGGAAATGGGTGTTTCATAAAGGTGAAGCCTTTTTTCCTCCTCTGCAGAGCTTGTGCTTCAATGCTAGATTGCATGAGATGGAGTATCTTAATAACCTCTTCATCTATAAGATGGCAGGGGTTCTTCTCTCAGGAATGTCAAAGTTTTAAAGAGGCTCCCCAAAATCTTGCATTGCCCTGGAAACTGAGCAGAGTCACTGCAGACATGTAATTCCAATGGCTGTGTTACAGATGCTGTTGGAGATGAGCAGGGGGATATTCACTCAGATTAATGGCTGAAATACTCAAAGCTTATTAAATGGCATATGGAAACATTCATCACTGGAAGTTACTTTGCAGCATCTAAACCCACAATTTAACAAGAGTCTGTATCTTTTCATAGTCAAATAAACATGAGGTAACTGCAGTTAATGTTTATTATCCTTTCAATAAGGATATTATCCTTTGGTATGAGGTTTTCAAGTCTCACCTCTGTGTAGTTTTCCTTCCAGGTTACTGAAATGTTAGGACAGATCACCTGGCTCAGGTGGGATGACTGCCAGGCCACATCCTTTGAACAGTGCTTGTGTGTGGCATAAAAATGAAGCTTTAGACAGCTTTAAAAGTGTCAAGCATTGGTGTACCAGGAGGAGCTGGCTACAGTAAACATAGTTCCCAATGAGGTTCAGATATGCTCTTGATGGGAACTTGGCTTTGCAAGGTATTTCCCCCTCCTACCAACAAATTCTCTGTTTCCCCTCTGTTCCCTCGCAGAGGTGGAAAACAACAGCATTGCTGTCAAAAGAAGTCAGGTTGTGGTTGGTTATCAGCTGGTTCAAGAGCACCACTCTATTAGAGATTTCATGCTCTTGGAATTGGTGCTGCTCTGTTTATATAGGCCCTTCCTATTAAATGTTATATTTAMAGTTGGGGGGGTTTATTGGATACTTATGTTGCATGAAGCTGCTTTTAAATTTTACGTGTTCAAAGGGAAATTAATTCATGAGAGAATTTGGAGCTACAGTTGCCATAAACTCCCAGCAGGAAATTTTGCCAGATTAATAAATACATATTTCACAAGAGGCTAAGTAAAAGGGATTGTAAAATAGTATTTATGGTGCCTTTAGTGTGTCTACTACTGAGCTAAAATATAGAAGGTGGGTTGAATAGGTTTCTGAAGCTTGCCAGTAGTCCAGAGCCAAAGCCATGATGTAAAATTGATTGTTCTCAAACTGTTACTAGTGGACTTCAGTGTGTGTGTGGTATTTGCTACTGCTGCTGCAGCTACTGTAGAGATGCTACAGCCCCCAGCCAAAAACTTCAGGTCAGGGTCACCATCTATTTTGGTATCCCAAGTAGCTACAGTTCAGGAGTTCCCACTTCAGTGCTTCATCTTCCTACTCTTGATGCCTCTATTACAGGCTGCACACACTAATTAGTTCTGTTGATACAAACAAGGGAGCCCTCAGACTTTCTGTGAAGTTATTAGTGCCAGGATTTTATAGATAACATTAGTGTCTGCAGAGCCTACCCAAGGTAATTTGTGTTCTATTTGCAACTTGGGGAAAGCTCTTAGATGTTTTATATCACAAAACAGTAAAACTGGGAGATTTATTACAGGGACAGAGACAACAGGACACTTGGGCTGCTTCATTTATCATGGAAAGATGGGTTAATCAGACATGTACATGTATCTCCCGTATTCTCTGGTTTTGCTTCCCTCCTGCTCCTTGACAAGCTCAACAGTAGATGAAAAGTCCTGAGTGCCCTGGCAAAAGGCTTTTACAGTCCAGGGAAGAAGAATTCTATCTGTAGACAGAAATCCCCCTCCCTCTGTGGACGCCCAGGGGCTGCCACCAGGGTGGCTATGCCTCAACCCTGCAGGGGCTGATGCAAACTCGCAAAAACACCCCTATAGATTAGGGTAGAATCTTCCTCCCATGGGCGTTTGCAGCCCACTTGTTAATATCGCTTAGGTTTCGTTGTTCTATCGGTTTGTTAAGATTGCGTCACCCTGTTCAGACCCCGTTCACCATATACGCRCCCCTTGTAGAATGTTCTTCCTTCCCTGGAACGCCACTGGCTCTGTCTTGCCGCAGTGTCCCACCCCTGCTACCCTCTTAGTTCTCCCCGGTTTCTGTTTTCCCCTCTGCACCACTTTTCCCTATCCCTATTGCACCTTCACCCTCAGATTCGCTCCACTTGTCGTTTATAGCCCTGTGCCTTCGGCCGCCTCCTCCCTGAAGCTCTGTTGTGTGTTTGTGGACCCCTCCGCTGTTCCTGTTCGTGTTCGTGCATAAACAGTCCTGGGATATCCGAAGGAGAGCCCGTCCCTTCGCCGCTCTGTCAGCACCCTCACAGCCCCGCCGTCCCAGGCCAGAGACACGAGTTGCTGTTTAGGACCCTGCGTCAGCGCTGGCGGTGTGACATCGTCCAGTGGATGTTTATCCTCCTCTGGTAATAGAGAAGAGACAATACACAACTAGCTCTTGATCAGGCTGCAGCTCCTGAAGAAAGGCAATACAGAGAACCCCAGTGAGTGGATCAAGAGCTGATGCTCCCAGACTGCGCTGGAGCTCTCAGTGGGATGTCAGCACCTCAGAAATGCTCATCCCAATGCATGAAGGTTGCAAGCAAAAAGAGGTAAACTAAAGAAACTGTTTAGAAGGCAGCTAGGAATGGCTTTGCAGGGAAAGCTGGAGCTTGGTGGCTCACATCAGACCCCAGCAGGTGGGAGCGATAGGCCAGAGCCTGGCCAGTGGAATAGAGCTGGGGAGGCATCCCCGAACTGGGTGTCCTGGCTGTTTTGGTTGGCTCAATAAGACATTCCTTCTGCCTGGAGACCTCTTCCCACCACTGTCCTGAGATCCCTGTGCCTGCCACGGCCCTGTCTCTTTCTTAGGGCGTTTTTGCAATACCAGTGTGAGTAACATCTGAGTGTTTTGGGAGGGGTTATGGGGAAATACTGTGACTTTGGAGGAGGGGTGACTAGCAGAAAGTGCTTTTCCCAAACTCCAGAACCTGTGGCTGCACTTAATTCAGCTCATCTGGAGGATGCAGCTCGTGCTGTTAATTTGTACAGCTTGGACATGCGCTTGGGGTTAGACTTTATCCCAATTAAGAGGCAATCCATCAGAATTGAAGGGGCCAAAGCATGGTTTTCCCTGAGCTTAGCATGGGGTACTTTTTCCAATAAATTTCCTACTGTTCCTGGCACTGGGTGTCTCAGGACCGTCTCCATCCTGCCTGTTACAGCTACTCTTTCTAGATCACCCATCCATATGCCACGGACATGTGGGATGCAGCAAGTAGAGGCTTTCTGATTCTCCTGGACAGCAGCAGGGGAGTCCCTCTGGGTTTCTTACTGGCCATGGTCTCTGAGCAGAAGGAGAAGCACTGTTACCTTTGCAAGGCTCCTGTGATGTTCAAGCAGGGTGAAATGACTGCATCTGTCCAGGCATCCCTCTGGCAGAGGTGTGGGTGGGATGGCAGTGGGTGGCTCCCTGCCAGACTCAGGGGTGTGGGGTCACACAGGTGACTCTGATTCCTCACTCTCCACAGCTGGCTTCCAGCTTCCTCCTGTCTCTCCTCTCCAAACACCTCCTTTGGAGCTGCATCAGTGGGAAGGCTTTGGTTAAGAAGGAAGAAAAGGAAAAGGCATATGCTTTATCCAAAACAGCAGCCCGTCATCCTCTCTGTCCTGCAGGGTGAGCTCATGCTGTGGGGAGAATCTTATGGGGATTGGGGAAGCTGAAGCAGAGGTAGAGGAGAAGCAGGTCTAGCACATCTCTCAGGGGAATGGATGGGCAGCTTCCTGAGGACAGGCTGGGGAGATCCTCTAGCCTCAGCATCAGTGAGAAAGGAGGGAACTGAGTGAACTGGTGTTGACTGTGGAGCTGAAGGTAGTTAAGCAGCAAAACTGGTGACTTTCTGGCATTGTTAGGGCTTTCAGGTGTGCTGGAGAGGGAGCTAGGAAAGAGAGTGTCCTGCATTGTTGGCTGGAGTGTCTGCTGCTCCTGGATCCCAAACAGCAGGAAAATAGGTGAGTTAAACAATCCACAGTTTTTGAACTTCCCTCTCTAAGAGCAGAGGGGGAAAGGGGAGGTGTTTGTGGCAGTGCTTGTGGTGCCATTGGCTTGGGGTAGAGGTTTTCCGGGCAGACGTGGCCTGTGTCGTCATCTGGAAGTTGTGAACTGACTTCTGAGGCTCTCTTGGGGCAGGGAGTGTCTCTGGGCAGGATGGTGGCTGTGCTGTGGTGTACCCCTAGGCTGTGATGCTGCTGTCACAGCAGGCTTGTTGTCCTCCGCAGACCATGATTCTCCCCAAGAACTGGCAAATAAATGCTGTCCGGAAAACAGCAGGACTCTGACTSTGGTGCTGCAGGTGGGGTAACAACTTGTCCTGTGTTTGAGACCAAAAGTTTTCATGGTGAATTGGGACATTTAAAGCAGAGAATTAGACCRTGTCATCTTCCCAACAGCTGGTTTTTTTCTGTGCCTTAGGTATAAAACCAGGAGGGTGGTCCCTGTCCCCTGGTTGCTATGTTTGGCCCTCAGAGATGGAAGGACAGGGCTGTCCTGCCATGGGTGGCCAGCCTATAATTGCCCAAGAGAGGCTCTCAGGGTGTGTGTTCTGTTCAGCTCCTCTGCTGTCACACTGTGGCCTGTGCTGTGGCTGGGGCAGACTGTGTTGTGTTTGGAGCTTGTGAAAGGGCTGACTGGGGTGGCTGTGGGCACAGAGAACGCCTACAAACCCTGTAGAACAGCACTGTGTTGGGTAATGTAGGGAGGAGGATGCCTTCCCCCCCCACATTCCTCACTCAACCCTAGGGAAGATTCCTTTGAGGSCCTGAACAGGTCTGTGACATGTGGATCGAACCCAGTGGGTGGTTTTTATCTTCTGGTCCCTCTTTGCGTGACAGGTACTTCAGTGTGTGGTTTGTAAGCCCAGGCATGCTTTCCTGGCCCAATGCAGGTATCCTTCAGGGAGCAGAGGGTGCCTTCCCACATTGTTAATAACTTTAAACCACTGTTCCTGTGTACTACATACAGTGCTCCTTATGTACTGACCAGAGGTGACCAGGCTTCAGACACATGCTCCCTGAGTAGAAAGCCACACACCAGTGTGATCCAGTTACCCAGCTCCTCAGGATCTTGCCACAGGATTTCAGGTTTCTCTGCTTCTTACTTCCGCCTTATTCCAGCCCTGAATGACTCCCAAGTTTCCTCCCGCTCTTTCCCTTGAAGAGTTGTGCTTCACTTGGACAGACATCTTGGCTGAAAGAGTCTAGTTGCTGGAATAAGGACCAAATTCCCATTGGAGTGTTTGCTACTAATTAATTATTGCCTGTCACTGCTGGGAAGTGGAAAGACTCCATTGCATTGTAAAAGGCTTACTGGTGCTGAGTAACTCCTGTTATTGACCTGAAGGTTGGTGGTTACTCACTGCTTTTCGAGCTGTTCTTCTGGGGACATGGGGAGGCATAAGCCCCTGTCTGTGTCACACCTTTTTTTTTTCCTTTTTCTCAGTTGGTTGGAGTTTTATTTACAAAATCTTGGGGTTTCCTGCTCATCCTCAATGTTTTAGTTGTTTTAAAATGCATGGTGTCTCCCTTACCAGTCAAACCTTGTTCTCTAGGAACCTTAGAACACTAACCTCAGAGAACTAATTAATTTGCCAGACTGTTCAACAACATTACAAAAACATTTATTCTAACTAAGTACAGGACATATCTGCTGCCTAGTTTGCTTTTATTAAATTTAGAAAAGGTAGGAAGCTGGTGAGGAGAAGAGGAGAATTCTGTGCATCCAACTGGAGAACTGATGGTTGACAAGCAAACGGTGGTGATTTATGGCTGGGTAATTTTCCAGCTGCCATAATTTGTGTTAGCTCAAGTGAGAACTGATGG
This sequence comes from Mixornis gularis, assembly GCA_003546035.1. NCBI lineage: Eukaryota > Metazoa > Chordata > Aves > Passeriformes > Timaliidae > Mixornis > Mixornis gularis. Next base: position 204,605 of record QVAJ01000393.1, read on the forward strand.
CAGTTTGAGCTAATAGCTGATGCAGTGAGGACCTGGCACATGGCAGCTTTGATCTCCTCAGCCATGGGAGCAGGCGCTGCTCAAATCACCCAGACTTCACTGCCAAGACCCAGAGGAGTGAATGGGCTCCAGCTGCATGGAGGAACGGGTGTGTGGGAGGAAGGAGGGAAAGTGTGAATGGATCCAGACAGGACCCAAGCTCACATGCAGGGCCCTCAAACGGGGTGTTAGACTCTCTATCAGGTTCTGTTTTTTCACTGAATTATTTTCTCAGTTTAACACTGATAAAAAGAGGCTTTTATTCTGATGTTGTTTGTTTTCAATGATTAAGAGGTATAGTAAGACAATTGCTGGCAAAGTGCATTGCTTATAGCAGAAATAGTCTTTGTTTTGAGGTTTTCCTGTGTCAAGGTTCTCCAGTGGCTCTCATTAGGAAATGCAGCACATGCCAGCCTTTGACAAGCAGCAGCAGGGGAAGTGTAGCCTAGCTAGAAAAGTCTAAAATATTTCAATATAAATAATTTACCTCAAAAGTTTACTCTCTGAATGTTTCTTGCCGCGGTACCTGACTAATTACCATGTTATCAAAGGAGTGTGCAAACTTATAAGCTGTGGGTTTGGAGTGGCTTGACAGATAAAACCTTCCTGACAGGAAGAGCTGTAACTTCGCTATTATCAGTTGAGCTCGCTTTTGAATTTTGAATTACTTTTTTTTTTTTAACTAATAGTCGATTTTATGTAAACCGCTCAGTGATTAGGAGTTGATTTCAAAGATCATCCACCATAAAGTCTCTTGATCATATTTTATGGTTCCTGTGACTCATGGATGTAATCTTGTATCCCTGGGATATTCATGGCATGCTTGTCTAATTCCCCATGGTAGCTAATCTCACTTCTCTGCCTTAAAAAAAATATTAAAATATCTTTACAGCAGGACCGATAGAAAGGCAACTTTTGCAGCCAATCTCCAGCTCCAATTGCTCCTGCTGGGGAAGTCATAATGATGAATTTGTGACATAATTTCTGCGGCAACATGCTGAGATTTCATAAATGGGGATGGTGATTATAGAGCAGGATCAGGTGAAGTTGGATTGTGATGGAAAAAGCCCTGATTCAAATGCAAATTGTTCAATAATGGCATAGGGGATACCAGAAATTACTAGCAATTTATTTTATTTGGGTTAAGCTCTTCATTCAGTCTTCTTCACTTGGAAGTCACTCTTCCAAGGATGTGAGCAAAAGAAATGGTTGGAAAATATATTTTTCTCCTCTCAAGAGAGCAAAATTGTTCTAATTCAATAATAATTAATTAGTTGGTGTAATTAATAAGGATGTTCTCTATTTCAATAATTTCTCCTATTCAAGACTCTCCAAGTGCTTCACAAACCCTAATTGATTCCACCTTACTACTCCCTGTAGTAGGACCACATAATTTACCTCATTTTCTGGAGGCAGGGAGGTGTGTGAGGCAGGCAAATTGATTTAACCAGGTTAAATGATTTGCCCAAGGCCAGACAAGGAGCTGAAGTCAGGAAAGATCTGTGTTTTGRAGATCAGACTCTTCCCAGCTGGGTTTTGGCTGTGGGAGAGTGGGTGCATTGCACAGCCATGGGAGTGGGGGCCATGCAGTTGCAGCCTCCAAATGAATCTAGTGGATTTGTGTTGTCCAGCACATGAAGCTGGGAATAGGAACAAGCCCCATGGGCGCACATCAGTGGTGAAACCAGCTGAATTGGCTGTTCATTATTCTCACTGAAACTGGAAACAACTTGGTTTGGTTTTTTGGTTTTCTTTTCCCTTTTTTTTTTTCTTTTCCTCCAAATCACTTGGAATTTAAACTGTTTATCTGAGGATTAAACTAATTGCTTCTGCAAAATGCCATTCCCACACCATCTAGTGTACATCTGTTAACTGGGGAGGGATAACTGAACCAGTTGCCAGATGGTCTCTTGGATTTGGGTGGCGAGAAGCCAAGGAGCTGCCAGTTGGTTTGTGGGGTTCTAGCAAAGAAGTCACGCTACGTGAGCATTCCCCTTGGTTACTCTTCTCTGCCTTAATGAAGATACTGCCTAATGCAATAAAGCAGCCATTAGCCCCCTCCCTGCACTCCCTCCTCCCCAAAAGGGGTGAGTTTATAAGCCTGATTTGTCTGACTGAGACAGGCTTTTCCAGGAGCTCGGGTTCTCCGCACGCTATGTGTGCAAAGGCACTTTCCCAAGTGTTCAATCCCGTGTCCGTCACCTGCCCCTCTCTGTGCCAGAGTGGAAAGATGCTGTTGTGACAAAGCTGCTCCTTGAAAGGGGGTTTTATAGCTAGAAACTCAAAAAATCGTTGCTTAGTCTTGATTATCAAATGACACATACACATCTATATGTAATACATATTGACCCACATCACACTGACTATTTTAAAAACTTCAACCTGAGGGCTGGATGCTGTGCTTTATATGTAAAAAGCGTGTGATGTTTGCCAGTGCTTGGAGTAGGACAGAACCCCTGCTGTGCTGGAAAGAAGTGTTACACCAGAGTCTGAAGAGACTGTTCATAGTAAGGTAAGACAGGTGTCCTTACCAACTCTCAGAACATTTTTCCTGGACTGGTCCAGAACTTGGGATGCTCAGGGGTGACAACTAGGTGGTGTGCTTTGCATGGGACTGCTGCATGGGGGACACCCAGAACCCAGCCTCTTCCTGCTTCTGCCCATGGCCCATGCCCTTGGCATGGGCTATGGTGCCCATTAGCTGTCAGAGTGGGTTGTGGAGTGAAAAACACCCATCTTGGAATGAGTTAGTGATGAAGGGGCTTTCTCCTAGCTGAGGAAGTCTGGGGTGGTGCAAGGTGGTGCAACTATTTTACCTCTTCTTCTGCCAGCTAAGTCATCCCTGCCCTAAGGAACTCACAGAAGGCAGGAATTTATGGCTTGAACATTAAAAAACAGTTTGGCAGCTGAGATTTTGGTTTACTGTCAGAAAGGTGGTGGACATCAACAAGATTCAACCAAAACCATTTGTTGGACGGAAGTCAAATCAATGGTTTCTTCTCCGTTCTTTGGAGCGACAGCATCTCCAAACTCACCAGTCCTGGGGACAGACTGTGGGGCTACCCTCCCACCCACACTGTTTGGCCACATTAATGATTGTGCTAGATGGACTGCTAAACAATTCCTTGGAGTTTGGCAAGGGGCAGAAGTGGTGCATGCTCCCAGGGCTGGTCTTACACCACTTGCAAAGCTCCCCAGGGTTCTGCTGGTGAGCAAATCTCCTGGCATTGCAAGGCAGTGACTGTTTCCAGATATGACCAGTGCTGATGTGCAGAGCTGAGACCCCATCTATGGGGAGCTGCCATGGGCACATGCAGGTCAAAAAGCCCTTTGCTTTGTCTTGGAGAAATGCTTGGCCAAACTGTGCACAATCTTTGCTGGGGCAATGTCCATGTGGCAGCACTAACAGCTCTTGGTGGAAACAGKGCTGGAGTTTGTGAGGCAGCCTGCATGGCCATGGGAAACAGCCCTGGCCCTGTGGAGCTTTCTCCCAGCTCACTGGGGTGCCCTGGGCACAAGCCTGGTGATTCCCTGGCTGTGCCTCATGAGGCACATGAGCACAGGGCTGGCAGGGGCTGTGTGTGATGAGAACAGCACCTGGCTGCACAGGGAGGTGTCTGTGCTGTGTGTTCCCACATGCATCCCTCTGCTCCTCCTCTGGAGGAACAGCGTGTTCCCTGCCAAGCCCTATTCTCTGGGGGAATAACACCCTGTCCTAAGGCTGCTGGGAGCAAGCAGCTTTCTGAGCCAGAGACTCAGGAGATGTGAGGCACCTATGCCTTTTCATTTTGCTCCAGCTTTAGTATGAAAATTCCTCTAGAAAAATACACCTGAACACTTGCAATTTGGGCAAGGACCTGGGCAGGAGCAGGGAAGGGAGGGAAAAGGTCTCTGATAGACCTCCCTCTAAATTTCAGTTCAAGTTTCATCTGTCCCAGCCCTGGGAGTGCCACAGAAATGGCATGTGGATGCAACCACCACTGTTGCCTGTGTGTCACCATTGTCCCTTGACTGCTGCAGCTCTCCTGGGACCGTGTCAAACCTGCTCCCACCCCTCTGCTGAGACCTCTTGCCCATTTGGCTTTGTGCCTCTTTGGCTTCTCATGTACATGCAACACCAAGGGAGGACAAAATATGCATGTGGCACTGGAGGAGGCAGATGGATGGAGATTTGGGCTCAGAAGGGAGTTTTGTCTGCTGTCTACACACAAGGATGCGATTAAGACCTTGTCGGAATTGCCAAGGAATATAAAGTAGAAAATAGCACACTTTCTTGGGAGTGGAGAAAACAAAACGAAACATCCTAAGCATGATCCTAAGCACAGTGCTGCTGCTTGGATGCTCACAGAGAAGGGCCCAGAGGCTGCCCTTGGATATATCACCAAGAGTAGATACAGCAATGTACAAGCTCCATCAGAGGAGTCACACAGTGTCCATCTTTGAGAAGGGAGCTGGTGTTTTCTCAGCCACTTTTGAGAAACAGAAGATGAAATGTGGCACAAGACTTTATAGCTGTTTTTAAGCATGAATCACAGAGATAAAGGCAAACTGAGACGCTGAGAATGTGCACATATGGAAGAAGCTCCTTTATTGAAATTACAGGCACACAAATCCAGAAAAGCCTCATGGGTTAGGTCTAGGTGCTGATTTTGGTAAGCTTCTTAATTGGCATGATCCCTCCTTGTCCGGGTTATGGGGGAACTGACCTTCAGAAACCTGGTTCAGAGCTGAGCATCAGCAATCCACGAGGCTGGGTGGTGGCATGCAAGGGGCCCTGCTTCACAGGGCTGTGACACAGGGTAGAATAGTGAAGGAAATAGTCACGGGCACGGAATACACCTCTACTCTGAGTCCCGATTTCCCAAGACAATGCTTAAAGAGGATCCTTTGAAACTGACGGATGGTGAAACACTAGCTTTGGTTTCTGTACCCATCCATTGCACTTTTAGGAGGGTAGATGTTGAACCCGGTGCAGAAGCTGACGTTTATTGCAGCCCTTGTGCAAAGAGGATCCTTAGAGACTGCGGGTAGTTTGGGAATGCCATGCTGGCTTTAGGCTGGTGTGTGGCAGTGCAGGAACGATCCTGCTGAGCCAGCTGCGTCACTTCTCCACACACCCTGGGTGTTAACGTGCAAGGGGATCTGGGGCATCATCATCAAAAACTCCATGTCACTCACACAACAGGGCTCATTTCTATGAGCTCATTTGGAATGTGTTTGGGGGTCAGTTGAAAAATGAAGCAGGATCGGAGCCAGCCTGAGGGAAGCTCCCATTTACGTGCATTTCTCTCTTTTCCAAAAGAGGTCTCCAACGCATGCATGTGCAGCAGAGAGAGGTCTGGGCAAGGAGCACACCCTCAAAGCAATTCCAGTTCTGCCTTTGGGGTGTGTCTTACATTTCACACAAACTGAACTGGGTCCAATATGCTCTGCATGATAGAATATGGCTTTGTGAGCACGTTCATATGTGAGACTAGCATTAGTAGGCATTTGCGCTTCAATTTATGCTAAAAGCCAACAGATGGGGAAAGTAAATGCCAGGAAACCAGGCCCTGATCAGGTGGCTTGAGCTGTGCTCATACTGTATTTAGACAATAGGCTGTGTTGCATATTTGGAGTCTGATCTTGTGAAAATGAAACCCTGCTGGTGCTAACCCACAGAGGCTTTGCACACTGGGAAGATGGCCAAATTCCTCCGGAAAATGGTGAACCTCCAGCTGGGAGAATTAATGAAAGTTCACTTTTGCCAAAAAAGCAGAATTTCATCTCTTTGCATGAAAAAGATTGGCTCCCATTGATGGAGATTCCCCCTCTCCTTCCACCCCATCCTGCACACACACAAGAGGAAACGTGGCAGTCAAATACCCAAACCTGCTACAGGGATCACAAGTAATTTGTTCCCTGTATCTGTGAGGAGTAATGTTAAAAGTCAGGGTTTGGGCTGCAGCAGGAAGGGGTAGGCTTCATGCTGAGAAACCCTTCCTAAATGTGATGGATGGGGTTGCCCAGGACATCTGTGGCACTGTGGGGTGAGAGCAGAGTGGTGAGCATGTTTGCAGCCATGCAGGTTTATACGGTCTGTGTTGAAGTGGGGGAACAGACTGGGGCATCTTTTCTAGCTCAATTTCTATGATTTCTGGCACCTTCCAAGCTGTCTGTTGGGCAACTTGGGCCCAGCTTCTGGAGGAAGGTGCCCTGCTCTCCTGCTCCCAGCACTGGCCTCCTGAAGTTTCACTGCTTTTTAGAAAGCCTCATAATGATTTGGCTGTTCATCAGCCAAATTTGGCTTGCTTTGGATGCTTCCTTGTGTGTCTCTATCCAAAATAGGAACAGGCCTTTTTCTCTTTGTACCAGCTGTGTAAGTGAGCTGCCAGAAATGCTCTGCCCTCTCCCACTGCCCAGGCTGGCTTCAGGGAGACCAAATTCACAATGCTGCATGCATGGGGCAAGGTCKCTAGAGGGAAACAGCTCCTCAATCCTCTGTGGTTCAAGACTTTCAGAGAATTTTGACCTAAATAACTTTCCCAGGTCACTTTTTTTCAAGTTTTCTTCTCTAGTTTCCMACGTGCAGTTTCTGAGGTGGGCCTGCAATTCCCCTGCACAAGGCCAGCTCTTCCTCTGCCCTGGCACAGACTGCAGGATCTCTGCTGGTAGCACAGGCAAGGGAACCACCTCAGATGAGCTAATTTAGTTTTTAAACTAGTTTAGTTTTTAAAGTGCAGCAAAGAACATTTCAAGGATTTGCTCTTCTAGTAGGGCTGTTTGCCTGTTTCTGAGCAGGAACCTGATCCAAGTCCTCTTGTAAAGCTCCTATTTTCTTCAATAGCCCAGTGGTTAAGTTCCTTGACAGTATCTCTCAGCCAAACCACCTGATAATCACAACCTGACAAAGCAAGGACAGTTTATCTTCAAATACAGCAATTATATGGAGAAGAAAAATAACTCCACATGATGCTCTGCTGTATCTTGCTGCCCTGCTTGAGGAGGACGGGCAGCGGGATGACCTGAAAGATGGGTTACTGCTGTACTGGGGTTGAGGGCTTATCTGAAATCCAGCCTTTGACTTTGCTCCACTGGATTTTAGMTTATCCTGGGGAAAAAGGGGACAATTCAGGATATTTGTGGAAATCTAATGTGAAAGGGAACAAAATCATCTGGGATCACTGATCACATATTATTTGAATGACCTTCAATGGGTTGCATTTAGGGAAATTTGACTAACTTCAAAACAAAAACAGTCTTTGGGCCTGAACTTTTAGCCTCCTTGAACAATATTGCTGCAGTTCCTAAGAATAATCTGCAGAAGGATTTTTATCCTTGGGGGAAAGACAGGTCACCGGGCTGTTGGAGCTGGGGGTAAGGGAATTCATTGCTTCTCTAGTGCAGGTGTGGAGCCATCACCCACTCCTTACTTGGCTCCAGCAGGTTGAGTTTGCCTAGCTACATGTTTTTTGCTGTGATTTTATCTTGTCTGCTCATCTTAAAAGCTAAAGGTTGAGGACTTCTGGCAGTTGATGGAAAGGAGTTTTTGGAGCCTGGTGCTGTTGGCATTCAGAGTGATGGAGGGTGTTTACAACACTCTTGGAGGGTCAGGGTGGCCAGGTGGGACCTGCCCACATTGTCTCTCTCCACCTGCAAGAGCTTCTGTGCTGCTGGGTGGGTGCCTGAGTGGAGGTGTGGCTCCTTTGCCCTGGGGTCCTTTGCAGGTCCTTGGTCACTGAGGGTTTTGGGGTCACAGTGTGGGTCCAGCTGCAGCCCTAGCTCTGGCTGCCCACTCCCCAGGGCCTGGCATCCCACTTCCAGCTGAAGCGCTGGCCTTGGGACCTGCCTTACTGGATTTAACAAATGTGGGCTGTAGGGAGATATGAGAACATCTTTAACCACCCTAGAGAGATTTGGGTCGTGCTTATGACTTGAATGTTTACTTGATGAAGAGTAAATTGCTTCAGTCCCCTTGCAGCCCTTGGGAACCACTTGTGAAACGAATAGCAATTGTTCTCTGCTCAGTTACTCATATATAAGTGAATGCCTTGTGGTCGTCATCCCCAGAATGATCCATAATTGATGCACTTAACTGATAGTTACACCAGAAGGAATCTCACTTTCTTTGCATGGCAAAGTATGGGGGAAAGATCCAACAAGCTGGCCTGGGCCTCTGGGAGAGGAGTGTGCAATGACTGTATGGGAAGCTATTGTGCCCAGCACAGTGACCTTGAAACATATTGAGCTTATTAGAAGTGCATGTTGACTCTGAGATTTCAGTGTGACTGTGTGGCAAAGCAGTTAGGCCAACGAATATGTGATAATGTTTTTTATAAATGTGATAATTAGATAAAAGAAGAGAGAGTTGGAGTTTAGATTCGAAGACACTAATTAAATTCACATTGACAAATCAACATATTGGTCTCATATGGATTAAAGCAGCTCTGAAATGCTTCTTTTGTTTAGATTACACTAATTAAATTCACACGTTTTGCCAATCCATAACAGTTACCTTGAAACACAGAAGGCTGAACCTAAAGCTCCAAACACATCAATGAACTTGCCGAAGTCAGAGCTTTTTGCAGAGCAAATAGCTGAGGATTTTAATAAATTTTGGGACTAATGTTTGTGAAGTTTTTATACCCTCACAACTGAACACTGTCAGAATGATGCATGCTCTTACTTAAATGCTGAGTGCTTAACTGCAGTTTTAAATTACACTCAGTGATGAGGTAATAAAGTATTTCAGTAAATATGTCTCAGAGGAGAACTTGAGAGAGAAAAAACCCACATCTATTCCCAGTAGCCAGTCTTTTCAGGTCAGTATTTAAAAACCATAGGTCACACGTCAGAGAATTATGAGCTGCTGTTGGCAATATTTTAGGAAGTTAGAACTTTATAAATATATCAACTACCTGATGCAGGGCTGCCCCACAGCAGCCACCACTGAGCCAGAGCCAGGGGATGGGAGTTTTGAAATTTAAACTAATATTTGCGTTCTTTCTGCTGGGTTAAATCTGAAAAAACTGAGCTCATTGATGTGCACATTGCCCAGAAATGGGAAAGGTGTTGTCAAACTGGAGCACTCTGTGCTGGGCTGGTCGAGATGGTTTTTAGGGTTGCAAGGTGCTGTTCCAGCCTCCCCTGGCTGGAGAGGAGCCCAAAGGCACCACAGGGTTGTGTTTTGTGCTGTACAGTCCAGGCAAAGTCTCTCTGTCATCTTTAAGGACAAAAATCTCAGTGTAAGCAGTACTGCCTCCTCTCCCAAGCCTTAGGTGTGAGTCCCCCCCCCGCAATAATCCCGAGTCATCACCACCTCATCATTAGTGAATATTCTATTTTCTGACAGTAAACACAGTTTAACCACTTTACAGTTAAGCTTCTTAAGATTCATAGCTGATGAGGGAGCAATTAGAACGGGATTTTAATGAATACACACAAACCAGGGGGGGTTCCTGCTGGGGGAAAGGAGAGGTTCAGGCTCTGTCTAGAAAGTGTTCAAGGCACATGGTAGTAAAATGCACTTAACAAGGAACTCTTACTTTGGGGCTAATTATGCTAATCTTTACCGTGTTATCTGCTTCAAATCTGGCTGTTGAATGGGCAACTGGACCTGAAACTCTCTGATCTGGGGAAGTTTCTACTGAAACATATAAATGCAATAATTTACTCCATTTCCTTGATTAGAGGAAACTCATTGTGTTCCTCCCAGAAAATTTAATAGTTACAGGATTTGATCCAAGTTCAGGGAAAATTTTGGGACTTTATTTTAAAGGCTGAACTTTCAATACATTTCCAGCTGCAGGTGGAAGGTGAGCCTGCGTGAGGCAGTGGGAAAGCCAAAGGGAAGGGGTCTGTGAGGGGTGACAGCACTTCTCCTCAGAGGCTTTTCATCTCTACTGTGGTGGGGTTTATTTATTTTATTTTATTTTATTTTATTTTAAATCAAAGCACTGAAATACTGGTGGATGGAGAGTGCTGTATAAGTGCAAATTTCATTCACCTCTGTCAGCTGGGGTGCAGGTGAATCACAGTTCCCCGAGCAGGGAACAATGTGGGAATGAGGGTATGAATGAGCATCGTGGGGAAATCCAGCACGTCTGGGGCCCTGCTCTCCCTGCTCTGCTTTAAACAGCCGAGGGGACAGCTGGGCCAGAGGACATCTCAGGGATGGCACTGTGCCCCTGGAGCTCTCCCAGCCCTGGTGAGTCATACCCGTGGGACTGTCTGTGGGAGAGAAAAGGGATGGCACAGTAGCTTTGACCTCAAGGAGGGCCCACTGGAGTCCAGCACGAGCYACAAGTCCCTGTCACCTTCAAACTTCTTTACAGATGTTGATTTAATTAATCATACCTGACTTGATCTGTTTGTCAGTGATCTGCCCTCAGTTATCACCGGCCAGGTTGAGGAGCAGCTGGCTGCTGCCACATGTGTAAAGTGAGGGTTGGTTCTGAGAATCTTCTGCTAGCAGTCCTCCTTTTTGAGAAAAATATTGGTCTGTTGCAATCTATGTTTTCTGTCAGCAGTCTTTGGCCAAGGTGGGATTTCTGCTTGCTCCTGCCCTGCGCTGATGGTTGGGCTGGCGCTGGTGCCGAGGCTCCGGCTCACAGGGTGCCGGGCGGGGAGGTGGCACCGCGCCTCTGGTTCGGATCAGGGAGAGGACAGTCCCTGCGCACAGCTGTCACCTCTCTGGAGCGGGTGAAAGTTCCCGTTTGAGCGCCGAAAGCTCCTTAAAGGCTCCGGCTCTGTCTCTGCACACGGGTTGCAGTTCTTGCGTGTCTCTGCTGGTGACAGTGTCGGCCGAGCTAAACCACTGCGGCTCTCCGGGGTGGCAGTAGCTGACTGCCTCTGTCCCAGCCCTGCCCGCGTGTCGCGATCCAGCTGCGTCCCCAGGACGTGTGGACAGGTGGAAATTGCAGGGGGATTGAGGATTGGGACTGGGCTGTGGGGGTTGGAGAGCCGGTGGAATTTGGGCTGGAAGGGAGTAGGTGAGGAGGATAAARTGTAGGAGGTTCAACAAAGTTTTACTTGCCTATCCAGGTGTGACATTTGTGCCAGCTAGCCAAAACTCAAGATAGGTGCCACTGCAATTAGTTTAAAAATGCCCATTGTCCTGGAGGATGCTCAGGTGCTCAGGTCCTCATCTGGAGAGGTCCCTTGGGCGATGGGCTAGTTCAAACCTCTGAATGCAGGGGTTTGTGAAGCTGCACGAAAACAACCACCCTGAGATGGTCATATGGAAATTGGAAGTGGCAGCTGTCCAAGGCAGCTGCAGGTCCAGCATTGTCCAAGTGCTGGACAGCATGAATGCATTTTTGGGTTTTTTTGTGTTGATTCACAGTGGATACAAATCCCTGTACAGAATAAGATACTTGGATGAGTCTGCACCTTTCCCAGGATTTGTCATCCCTGTGCACCTCAGCTGTGAACACTTTTACACAATTACACCTTGCAGAGGGTCTGTCAGTGCCACATCTCCAGCCTGTAGGCAGTGTGTGGAGACAGTCTGCCACTGGAGAGACAAGCTGGGCTCCTTCTCTTGGCTGGTGACCAGTGCCCCTGGAAGGAAAAATGCTCAGCTGTGTATAAGATGCATTGGAAAATTGCACAATAAGCAAAGGCAAGAAGATACTTGGATGGGAAAGGATTAGTTGATGAAATAAATAGTTGCACACTGCCAGTCTCCCTTCATGTGAGGGTCATGAGTCTGTAATTCAAACAATGAGCAAAAGCCAAGGGCCCACCCTGCCTGTGGTTGGGCACCAAGAACAGAGAACTCCTTGTGACTTCTCTGACTCTGGGGTAATTCAAATTGTTGATGTTCCACAATGCTTCCTCTGGAAAATCAGCTGCTCATAGTTGTTGCCTGTTCCATCCTATGGCAAATGTCCCCTCTTACTGTTTACCCCTTCACTTTGAAAATTAAAAGCACCTACTGCCRAGCTGAGGATGATGAGCCTTGTTACACCTCCAGCCTCTGCTGCTCTTGGTGAGAATTTGCCCCTTGGGGCACCCTGGGGCTGGCAGCTGTGGCATCCACAGTCTATGTGGGTGCCAGGGATGCCACTTAACACACAGATACCTGCTGGTGAGGAGTGGTTGGGCATGCTTACATGCACAGCTCATTTTTCCTGAGGCATTGTAGCTGCAATATGGCTCTAAAGATAAGTTTTCCCACCCTAAAGGAGTCTGGCAGGTATCACAGATGTCTTTTGGGTAACATAGCAACTCTCTTTTTTGGCTATTTGCAGGCTTCCAAGCCCAAAACTGTCCTTTCTTTTTCAGAACAAGCTATGCTATTAAAAAAAATGCAAAAAACAAAAACCAAAACCACCACCAGACCAACAGAATGATTTACTTAAGACTCAAATTCATAGCAGCAAGTAAGATATAATTTCATCCTTTGATCTTCAAAGATCTCATCCAGTGTCTGCTGAAGTCAGTGAAAGCCACTGTGTTTGACTTCAATGAACATTTATAATATGCTACTCAGAAATATCCTTCAATTTTATCTGTACRTGTCTGAAGCATTTCTGATGGAAATAAACTTTGGCATGTAAGTTTGGGTGTTTTAACATAATTTTATGTGGCATGAAAGTGTTTCATATTTGAACATGAAAGGAATAAAATTTGTTTGCCCTGAAAAACACAACTGCTATTAAAGAAGCATGTGGCATCAAGCCCAGATCACCTAGCAGGAGTTAATACAAAACTTGTAGCTGCATCAGTATTGCTGAAACAAGTGCTCAGTTGCTAATGAGCTGCCTGCCAAGCAGTGATGCTGCCATCTGAAAACCTTTCTGCTCTTTGGCATCTGCCTCTAAGAGTGATATGAGATATATAAACCCAGAAAATTATCTTCATCATGTCAGATTAATTCTGCACATAGTCCAGTGTTTTATCCTACTGTAAAACTGGAACTATCTCTATGTAAATGCACTAAATAATTATGTGAAATTTGCCTTGGTTTGTGGGGGTGTGGYGTTTTCCTTCTCCACCCCTATGTACATCCTCAGCACCAAGTGTTACTGACTAGTCTGGAGGGGGAGGTTTAGCAGCATAAGGAATTTGTAATAGAAATCAAATATTAGTACAAGCAAGATGATATCTTGCCCAAATGAGACCTGATTACATAATTAATCTTGATAGTTATACATGATTTTGTGTGCATGTGATTCGACTACTAGGGAGATCCAGGCAGAAAGATGAGAAAAATTTCCTTGGGCTCTGGGATTGGTTTGAAGGATTTCATTCTGCTCAGATTGTGATGGAGGCCTTTCCCTGCAGAAATCTTGGACCAGACCTACCCATCATCCAGGCCACACACAGCAAAGCATTTCAGCACTGGAACTGAGCTCTGTGGAGCAGTTCAGCACATTGCTCGTGCTTTTTGAACAGGGATGTTTTTAGTGGCTTATTAATGACAAACAGCATTATGGTCTCAGTACATGTTCTTCAAACATGCCATCACCTGATGGGATATTATTCCCTTCTGTGCACAGCCATTGCTATGGTGCCTTATCTCCATTCCAGTTTGGCATTCCCCTCGTTCTCTTTCCATTATTGTTTGCACAGCTTTGTGCACCCCTTTCCACCCCATGGCATTTCCAGTCAGAAAATGGGAGCCCCAGGCTGCGGTCTCAGCCCTGAGTGATTCATTCCTTGGGAAGCTGCTCTCCAGCCTCCTCAGGCTCAGTGAGGGCTCTGAGGCACAGGAGCCTGGAGCTGCTGCAGCCATGGAGAGGGATGCACATGTGTGTATATTAAGGATCTGTCACACTGGATCCCAAACATTTCACAGACAAAATATTTCACATTTGGGTTGCTTGACATGTGATTTTTAATAGGCTTTTTATTCCCTAATTTTTGCATGAACTAGTGATAATTGGAAGAGGGGGGTGAAGTCTCAGTGTTTGATCCTTATATTTACTTTTCAGTGGAATTGTTTTCTTTCTCCTACCTCTTTTTGAGCACTGCTCATAGAGTATGAAGTTCAGCAAAGCAGGATATCGCAAAAAAAGATAACCTCTGCAAAAATCACTGAAATCTCAATATACATGCTTATTTATTTTAGTTCCAGCAGGATAGTTGTTATTCCTCCCTGTACCTTAGAGTCCTTTAGCAATCTGGTGTGATGGAGAAGAAGCCTCAAGGGAGTCTTTGGAAGAGTAAAGACAKGCATGTGTTTGGTCCATAGGAGTGATGACAGAGAATAGTCTGCTATTGGAGTAAAAATTACTGGAATTTCTAAAGGGACTGAGGTTTTGGACAGTGCAGAGGGAATAGTGAGTTGTGATTGTAACCGCTGTCTTTGAATTTTGCTTTTTTAACCAGCTGCTAACCGTTTTGTGGTGGAAGTGGCGTGAACACAACCATGCCCCCATATAGGATGTGATGCAGCAACTGAGAGCAACTCAGCTCTGAGATCTGAGCCTGAGGCTTTCCCCAGGATCCTACTTAATAAGGTATTGGCAAGCAATTATTTTAACTTTCATTTACATCCCTGAGAGTTATTCCATTCTTTCCCCACTCCTTAAAACCCAAGCCCAACTTGATGTAGCCCCCAGGGTTGCTGTCCCTCTGACAGCTTCTTCTTTGGTGACAGGCACTGCAAGTGTGTTTTCCCCAGCAGAAAGGTGCAGGAAGGAGAGAGGATGTTAGAAGTTCAGGGGATGAACCTGGTGAGAAACCAGGAGCGCAGGTGATGCTCCAGGGAGCAGTGGGCTGTGTACAGCTGTATGGCTTGGACGTGATGCTTGTGGATGGTTTTGTGATTGGGATTTCAATCTTGCTGGTTTCAGAGGAATTATTCTGGGTGAGGCATTTTTTTCATATGAACAGCATTCAGGAAAATGTGAGAGGAGAAGAGGATGGAGCAGCAAGCACTGAGAGGAAAGTACTCTCCATGGTGTGGGAGATGAAGGTGGCAGGGAGAGGGGCCTGTGTGGATGGGGTACCTTGCTGAGTTTAGGTGCCAGCACTGGGTGATTCTGTAAATCTTACTGCTGCTGCCACGTGCATAATGTGATGCTATTTCAGGAGAAACCTTGGGGACCAGACACAGCCTGGATGAGAGATGGATCTTGTGCCCGTTGGCGTTGCTGGTGTTGACGTCAGCATCAGTCCATGACACAGGAACCTAATCCAGCATCACAACTGGAGAGAGTAAATGCCACCATGTTCCCAGGAATGTTTTGGAGCTCCTGCCATTAAAGATTGCCTTAAGTACAGATGGGATCACCCCGCCAAAGCTCAATTTTAGTGGTGCAATAGTGACAACCAGTGGCCAGCTGGGCTAATCCGGGATGAGTGCCATCCCACCAAACCAGAGCCAGGTGCCTTGGGGGTCTGGCTCCTGGAAGGGCCTGGAGCCACACTGGCACAGCTCTCTCCAGGCACTGGGAGATACCCCACCAGAGAGGCTTCTAAGCATGGCAGGCTTGGATCTTTCCATCTCCAGGGTCATGATCCCACATTGCTAATGGATGAAAATTTAGTGTAGCATTTTGGGGCTGAATTTCTGCTACTGAGAACTCAGCTGCTGGAATGCAATTTGAGGACATTTGCTGTAAACGGTTGGAGAGGGCAGAGCACAGGTGGGAGGAGGGTTAAGCCTCTAATGGTGCCAGCTTACACTTGGAGTTGTACCTCGCCTCAAAAACCTTATTTTCTCATTGCACTCTTCTGTGCTGAAAATGGACATGACCTCAGACACAGCACAAAACTGTACATGGTTGAATGTCTCCTGTAAGACTTTGTTTTTCTCTCTCCTCAAACTTAAAGAAACCATTTGGATCCCAAAGTGCTTGTCCTGCTCTTTGTGTGCAGAGAACCCCGTGGTTGACCAAACATTTTTACTGCTGGAAAAGCAGAAATTCCCCTGCCTGTCTCCACTTGGGCACTGCTGTATCCCACTCACAGCATCACAAGGACTCGGTAGTGTGTCTAGCACATCCTAGTGCAGTCTTTCCCCTTCCAAGAGAAGTTTGGGGCTGTGTGGGAGCTGGCTCCATGTGAAGCTCCTGCTCCACRTCTGCCATCTGTTTTGGGCAGGCCTTGGTCCCTTTCCCAGGGAGGTGACAGCATCCCTTCCCAGGGCC
This sequence comes from Mixornis gularis, assembly GCA_003546035.1. Classification (NCBI taxonomy): domain Eukaryota; kingdom Metazoa; phylum Chordata; class Aves; order Passeriformes; family Timaliidae; genus Mixornis; species Mixornis gularis. The sequence continues at coordinate 220,726 of QVAJ01000393.1, forward strand.
ACTGCAGGGAGGGCACATGGGGGAGGGCAGCCTTTGCTCTCTGCCTGCACGTTTGGCAGTGCAAAGGCTGCTGCTCCTTGTTGCTGCTCTCAGATCTGTGGATGACTCAGATGTGGATATCTGGTGATAGCACAGAGGAAACTGTGGTTCCATAAGCAAGGGTCTGAACAGCTCGAGGACTGCCAGTAAGGTGCCATTTGCAAGATCTGGACTTTTGAGAATTTAGGACAAAGGTAAGACCCTTGTGAGCTGGCACAGGCAGCCCAAGGTTATTGACCCTTCTTGTGTAGTGGCTGGTGTTGGATCAAGCTGCCCCACAGGCATCTGTGATGCCCCTATGACACTTTGGGTCTCAGCAGGCAAATTTTGCTGAAACCCAAAAAGCTCTGGGGAAAACTTTTTGGTCCTTTTTGTCCCAGTCCGAGTGTGATGTCTGTCTCAGTTTGCAGCTACCAGTGATATGATGCTGATATCCAATTGCAATGTCTGTTGCTTTAGCTGAGACTGACTTGTTTGATTGAAATCTGGACTTTATAAGGTCTTAAATTCACTTTGACCTCTGGGGCCCTTTGGAACAATTCTGGTTTGTCTTGGATTTTTTAATTTAATAATTAATTTGGAAACTGAAGAGTTTGGGGTATAGGAGCATCCAGGCATGACGGGGGATGCTCCCTAGTGGGGAGAGAGGGAGGAGAGCTCAGTCCAGGCTCCGGGATGTGCCCACGGGGCTGGAGAGCAGGATGGAGCCGTGGCCTGGCAGCCCCTGTGCCCTGGGCAGGACCTGCTCTCCTCCTGCGCCTTGTTTCCCTGACCAGACTGGGCTAAAAGTAAAAAGTAAAACAGGAGGTGAAACCCTTTTACTTCTGTTTGTTAATCTTTCTTCTTCAATCTTTCTTTCTCCTTTCTTCCCCCCTCTTTCTTTCTTTCCT